>BQMI01000458.1:0-416926 GCA_026005395.1 Asobara japonica | reverse complement strand
TCTGCTGCCTTTAAGAATGCTGATCCTTCGCAGAAAATCCAAAACGTTGGCAGACCTTAATGGCTCTCGAGTGTCATGAAGAGTCTCGAGGACCAGGAACTGCTGCCTACCAAGAAGCGGAGCGGTTTTCCAGCAACTACAGCCCATCCTACAGTCGTTGGCTATGGAAAAAATGTTATATTCAAAGTGTGCGACTTATTGATGTCAATGCACTCGAAACCAACCCGCCCGCGGGTTACGCAGCTCTATATCGGACGTCGTGTCTCCTAGAACACCAGTGCATCGCGAATACTAGACACTCTTTCATGCTCGACTCCAAGGGCAGACCTAAGATTGCGATCAAAGCACTTAAATCCATTAAAAAGTAAGACTTAAATTGATGCACAGATTTACTTTTACTCTTGCCTTTTGACTTCACCAGGAGGGAGGTCCTGGTTTCCCTCGTAAAGGAAAATAATTAACTTCCGGTATGAGGAAGTTATTGGGATGCCCCTGAAAATCAAAGAATTTTTCATCGGATGTTCACGTTCCAAGGTTGTTCTAACATTTCTAGACTATTAAAAAAAATGTCCATCTATGTGTTTGTGTATATTGTAACGGTTCCGATTGTCAAATACCTATAGTTCGCATCAGCTAATCGTGAATCTAAAATAGGGAGGAGAAGTTCGTTAAACGCGACATAAGTATACAAAAAAAGTAGAGTATATTGTAAGTAATGATAAACTTCTCATACAACTGTCGTTTTAGGCCTGTTATGCCGGCTGGCAAAAAAAGGAATGAGGCCTGGCTGTATTCGTACACGTCAAGGGGTGCCTCGAATAGTTGAGGGAAAGGACGAAATACTCGGGGTTGCCAAAGTGGCTCGTCGGCCTACAATTAGTTCTCCAAAAGTAATGTAATGATCAGCAAGGGAAGATAAATATCCTAATACGCGCTGGCTAACCGCTGGGGGGAAGAGAAACTAGGTGAAGGGGAATTATCTAGGGGGAATATATGCCTAGCAAATGCCGGTACGCACACATCGGGAGGGGCGCGATTCCACCTTTTACTTGTTGTGGGATGACTTCCGGAGCCTGTACTTCAGCTCCTGATTCTTGGGATCGCTCTCTACGGGTCCTCAGGTTATCCTGATTCTCCCAAATCAACAAATATGGCACCATGATCAGTAACCATCATCACGAGAAACCGCTCGGGACACTGCTCCGAACTCAAGTGTATCTTTCTTCCTATTTCATCCTTTGATAGGACTCTCTTCGAGAATCCTCGGTATTCCTCGTGAGAGAGTGGCAACCTTCGGGTCGCCTGAGCTCTAGTTGACCCAATCATCTCTATGGTGTGCAAACTAGTTCCTTCCATGGGTTTCTATGTTTTTTATTCGAAGTTCCTGGTCATTCTGTGGAAGGTGTGGTTCATTCTAGTGGCTCCAAGTTGCGATAGGGAATGAGGGGAATATCTACGAGATAATTGGGAGGCCAGCGGTGGCAGTTGCATATTTAGTCTATATTTTTAGTGGGGTGATTTTAGGGGGAGCTTGACATCGCCACAGTGTATGTAGCTAGGTATGTATATGGTCAAATTTTCCGCCCCGATTACTCGCGACTGATTATACAATCGAGGTTACTATACCAACTGTCCTCGTATAAATAAATATTTTGCAATCTGATTTTTCTGCATACTTCCTTCATGCGGGCTCATACGAATAATGTTTGTCATCAATATATTAACTATGGAATCAAAATGGAGAGATATTCACTTGAAAGCCTAACAATCCATACAAACGTACAGACAGTGTCTTTGAAATGTATTAAACCTCTTGAAATAGATAGATCGGGGCACAAACAAAACCTCCCGATTTGGTATTGCAACATAGCGTACTGAATTTATTTTTCTCCAATATACCACGGTTAATCACTGTGACCTCTCTTAACGTTGCAACGAAAGCTTGCAGATTTGAGAATTCTAAACTAACGCATTTATGTAGCAGACCATTATGATTGTTTGAGTAGACGTATGGTGAACATGAAGACGAGACTTATGCGCGTTACCTGAGTGGAGTGAGACGCCACTGAGGGTGCGGCCGCTTGAGGGTTACCAGCCATACATCCTTGATTATAATAGTTAGGGGAAAAAGTCAGAACACATAAAGCGTGTATTTTCATATTACAAATAATTTTCCTCAGCTAAGTTTCCGATAAATATTTTTTTCTCCAGTGGACCAGTGTAAACAATCGCAATAGACAATAATATTGTACATACTGCACGAATGCCATGCGAAATGTAATTCGCTCGATTTTTCATGGAAACACTTCGATTGGGAACCTCATAAGAGACCTGGGTTTATGATTTCACTTATTACATACATAACTTTTAAGATACCTGTACCTCCTAAATTATGCAAATTATCGGAAAAAGTCATTGCATATAAAATGCATATCTGTATATACGGAACAACTTTTCTTATATCAATTTCACGCGACCTCTAATAGTATATGCAGTAGCATACTATGAACAATTGACATTATTAATAACTATATATATACTGCGCCGATTTAATCCAGAATATTATCAATTTCAGTTATATGGAAACGCTTCCTTGATCACTTCTATAACTTCATTTGTCATAAGAAATCGTCGCGCAATGTTTTGTACACATCCATACGTACATACACACCACATACACATGGGAGTCGGGACTTTGGCGTAGTGGTAGAGTATCTGGCTACTACTCCGAAGGTCCTAGCTTAGCGCCCGGCCGCTGGAGAATATTTTTTCAAAATATTTTCTCATGGATTCCGACCGATGCAGGAACTTCCGCGTGTGCTATCGGCGGTACCCATAAAATGAGACCGCCCGGCCGAACGGGAACCTAACCCGACGCACGGGGGGGGGGGGGGGTGGTGGGTTCCATCATAGGCGCCGGCCATTGTAGCACAGGGGGTTTCTGGAGGTTTACCCTGTGTTTAGAAATACGATGGCCTAAAAATGGCGAAAGGTCGGCCCCAGCCGCATGGGTGGGTGTCCGGTACGCCCCTGAAGGAATGCTTACACGGCCGCTAACCGGGGGCGTACAAATGAGAGAGACGGAGGAAAAAAAATACACATGGAGAAACCTAACTCCCGAAACGCAAGGTACCAAGGGTGGGCTCCCTATAACGGCCTATGGAGCAAAGATGAACAGTGATACAATCAGACAATCAACACAATCTTATCCCACGCGGAAAACCCCCAAAAGGGAAATTCCGCCGTCGGTTCCGATCAGGTGAAAGCCCTGATGACTAGCGCTGGCTCCTCGGATTGTGGGAAGAGCCAACCATCACTTGATCGTCCCCTGGTGATCCACTTGGCCACAAATGCTACAAGTGGATTTCAAACTACGATGAAGGCTGCATGGGACCAGCAGGAAAACGATCTGGGACGTTGATAAACTTACGGATAACAATAGGCGAACCATCAAACGAAAGAGATCCAAAATCTTGCTAGGAAGAGCCGTGATAGAACAGGGCAGGCAAAACACCCGTAGCAGCAGTTGGATGGCTCACCCCTCCAGGTTCTAGATTGTCCCAGCTAAGTCTAGGGTCGTAGGGATAAGTCCATGGAAAACCGAAGACATCTGAAGAGATTCATTGAGTGATTGATTGGATTTTTATTCGTTTGTACATTATGTTTTACAAAAGCTAAAGACAAAAGTCATTTTAACAGAAAAAACATAGCCCAAAAATATAAAGTAATACTAATATCACATGGTAAGAGCAATGCATAGAGAAGAATACAAAGAAATATATATATATATATATATATATAGAGCAAGATAGAGATAGAGAGAGGGCTTCTAATAGGGAGGAGATTATGAGGAAAAGATGAGAAAAAACAGAATGGAAACAGGAAGAGTGAGAAAGAGAGAGAGCGCAAAAAGTAAAGAAAGAAAGCGTGAGTGGATGTTCAAAGTCAGTGAACAGGGTACGGGAGGGGCAATTAGGTGTTTAAAACTAATGAACTCGCGAAATGCAGGCTTGAAAGTGTCAAGAGCAGGGAAGTTACGAATAGAGGAGGGGAGGGCATTCCAAAAATAAGCAGCAGACACATGAAAGGATCTGCGTAGAGTTTCAGTCCTGAACGGCGTGATGTGCAACGGGATCACCTCAACCCTGACCGGACGCACAGATCCATTGGCCACACAAAGATCGGCAAAATAGCTCGGTTTTCCGAGATTTAGAGTATTATACGTGAGGCACGCTAGAAAATAAGTTCTGCGCTCCTCGCACGATAGTAAACCCAGCTGTACACGAAAAAAGGGATGATGTGCTCGCCCCTCCTGGCCCCAAAAACGTATCTAACTCCCATATTGATAAGAGGCTGGATTTTGATCGAATGCTCACCAGGCAGACCACTTATAGTCAATACAGCAGAGGACAGTACAGTAGAAGAGGAGTTCATTAGAAGCCCTCCAAGAAGTTTTTTAGATCATCCATAGAAGAGATTCTTGAGGCGGTGCTGTTCTTCCTTTTCCTGACAAAGACCTCTCCTCACGGATAAAAGTGGAGAAACCATGAGTTTTGATTGAGTCCTTAACCGCACGTCGAAGCTTGTAGAGGTCAGAGGGTAGAAACTCATTTATGTTAACGAGCGATGCTTGCAGCGGAAGAGTAGCACCTGAGCCCAATACCAGATCATCATTCAACGCCGAAGAGTGTAACTTGCCGTGCTTAGCCTTAGCAATGATAATAGTCCGTGCTAGTTCACCTGAAGGCAGTGTCACCAACAGAGATAGAGGCTTACCGTCAGTCCCGACCACAGCTGTTGGAGATTGCGGCCTAGAGGTGCTGGCATTACGTGGAGACACTTTCGAGTGAAATAGCCGAACAGTCACCACACGGTCTAGTTCTATAAGCGGATAAATGGTCTGCAATACAGCAAACGATAGTCGCCTGCTGTCAACATTGTCTGGAAAATGTAGAACAGAATGTCGGGAGCCAATCTTGCCCTCTCAGCATTGATTCGGCTTAGGGATGCAGCCAACTCCTTCACAGATGCTCCAACAGCCTTTACTTTAGCAGCGATAGCCACTGGCACACCAGCAGAGTCTTCTGAAGTCCCCAGGCTATCAATAGATGAACGTAGATCACCCTGCTCACTCTGCAGTTTATTAAACCGTTCCCCCAGTGATGCCACATGCCTCCATAGCATCAACTCTCTGAATCAGTGCAGGTGGCTTATCTAGTACAGCGCAACTGGTAGCATCAAATGCCCAGTCTACCAGGGTGCACTCCAGAAGATCCGCGAGTGTTACGGGTTACGGGTTAACCTGGCTCATTGCGCTACAGCACACGATCTGCTGACGCAGACGGTTCGAGACCTGACAATTGATGTTGCCGCCATTTCGGAACTTTACAGGAACCTACATACCCGAAACTGGGTTACCGATGCTCTGCCGTTTGAAGCATGCGACGGTGACCAACAGTCTGGATTTGTTGTACCCAAGGTAAATGGTATCTATCTGTATAGCTGCTATGCACCACCAAGGCTTTGTTATGAAGACTTCACGGCATTCCTAGATAGGCTCGTAGTGGACGCGGAACAGCATTTCCTCGTAGTAATTGCAGGAGATTTCAATTCCTGGGCAGTTGACTGGGGCAGGAAGGAGACGAATCAGCGAAGACAGGCTTTACAGAGGACAAGCGAACTCAATTATAGATCTCACCTTCGTCAGCAGTAGCCTGCTCATAGGCAATTGTCTATGGGAATTATCCGAGATTTATACTGCCAGTAATCATCGAGCTGTTCTCTGGGATGTGTCGGTTGATTGGAGGTCCGCGCCCACCTCGAATAAGACAAACGAAATCGGCTGGAATGTGAGTCAATTCGATATTACCACCTTCCTTATAGCAGGTTATAAAGCGGCTAAGCGTAAACTCACCAAGCCCATAAAGCTTCGCAAATGAGACAACTGGAGCGAGCTGTTGGAGAAAGTGGAAAAGGATCCTTGGGGCAGACCGCATAAGGTGGTTATGACGCGACTCAAGAGCCAGCCGATGCCATCACGGATCTGTCCTAGGCTTCTGAAGAGAATTGTCTCAGTCTTATTCCTCCAACAAACGAGTGTGACTGAAAAGGAGGTGGAGGGTGCGATCATGGTCGAAATACCGCCGCTTACAGCCGACGAACTATTGCAGGCCTGTAGTAGAGTGGACAACAACAAGGTCTCGGTGATGTGGCAAATGTACCGTTGAAGGCCGCCATTAATGCAGCACCTGGAATGTTTCTCGAAATGTATAATGCATGCATCGAGGGAGGTATTTTCTCCAGCAGATGAAAACAACAGAGACTCGTACTTCTCCCTAAGGGGAAAAAAGCCACCGGACGAGCCATCATCATATTATCCACTCTGTAAGCTGGATACGGAGGGCAAGGTACTGGAGCATAGTACACCAGAGAATTGACTCAGCGGTGGAACCCCTCACCCACGCACACACACACACCCATACGCAAACTCGGAATTTGTCGGGGATCAGTTTCGCACACGATGAAGCAACTAATTTGGATTTCGGGCATATTATACGAACTTCCCGAAGAATCGGCATGTTAAAAAATAATATAACCGTAACACATACGCGGACACTATCCATAGTTACATCACATAACATGCCTATCATTTTCCCAAATCAATCCTTGCTGTATTTTTAACTTTCCGATCTTGAGGGAAGTTATTGTAATGGGACCGAAAGTGAAAATCGGAAATTTCACCTCACCTCCACCTTTCGTAACGCTTTGCAACGTCTTGGACCATCTTGAGCGAGATGTGTGTGTGTGTGTGTGTGAGCGTAAGTGACAAAAGTTTTGTCGAACGATTTTTCTTGAAGAAACTATCCGATTTTTGTTCCTACCCTCATTGTGAACGAATAACATCTGTAACTGTGTTACAGAGGAAAAAGTCGTGAGCAGCTAACGACTATAATTAGGTCAGAGCCGGCGCTAAGAACCATTGTACTTGATGCGTCGATAACAACAAACTAAACATATTGTCATATACGTCACATGTTCTTTAAGGCTCACTGACTACTGGAGGGTATATAACTTTAACCTACCCAGATGTACTTTGCTGAATATAGCTATGTTTGTTCAAAAATTTGATTGAGGCTTCCAGACTATGCCTAGTAGCGACGACTGTCAACTACAATATATATGATGCTTATTTCAACTGTACACCTCGTCTCGGGAGTTTTCATTTTTGTTCTGAGTCTGCCCCTCATGGAAAGGCAGCAAAATCATTATCACATCTTGTTCTTCATAATCCTCCCGTTATAACCCCTTTGACGGACGTAATTGGTTGATAGCCATCCTCGTGATACTACATCGAACGGAAGTTGTGTATTTTATGTTAAAGTAATTTATTGTTTATTGATTCGTTGATCCACTTCGAGAGTGAAATGTTAACATTTTGATACCATAAACGATAAGACATGAGCGCGGAATACGCTGCCAGTAGGTCGATACAGGCCGATCAATTAAATGTTCCCGTAGACGATCAAGTAAAGTACAAACCAGGAAGTACCCGAGCATGACAACGGAGCACCTTTTTCTACTACATGTCGTACAGAAACTGCTTTAAGTCCATTGGTCCTAATCCTGTTTTTCCACCATTTTTTAATTTTTTTTTGTCATGCATATTATGTACCGATTAGCGACTTCAACATGGAACGCAGGAAAACTCACGAGCTTGGCGTTTTGTTTTATTTGTTTGTTTTCTTTTATACGCGAGGTTAAAGCCATATGGCACATAATATATTTTTATGGCCGCGTACATCACCTCAAAATGTGCACTTGGCCCATTTTTTCAAGATGTTTTTTGATTTTCCTCGGATCTCACGGATTTGTAAAATTTGCACGACGAAAAATGTTCCGCTGTAGCAGGACCATTCAATACTGTTTATACACCAATGACGTATCATATACCTGCATATAATAGACAATGTCAATTGAAAGTGATGGATGGCTTAATGCATTCAAACTAGTTAACTTTAATTTTCTCCATGAACAACATGTAAACGTCATTAGAATTCCTTGGCCATCGTGTTTCGATAACCGTCAAATTATCTACATGCAACCATTCGCTTTTTTCACCCTTCAATATAGCAGTCCAGTGATCGTTGCTCTGAAAACCGTTATATACCACAGTGCTATTCACAATATACGAGTTTCGACGAATTAAAAGGTCACTTGTCGGAAAGGCCTTGAGATTCCATTTCCCCGTTATCTCTCTGATACTGACCTAAATGATGTTAGCTGGGAGAAAGTGATACATAAACAATCTCACTAGATTGGTTGTAGTTCTATTGTAGTATAATGTTTGATACTCAAGAGTTCTTTGTTTGTTTATAAAAAATAAATTAAAATCATGTATGCAATTGACCGGAATAATATTAATAATAAGATTTTTTTTACTTTTCTGTCATGTAGTTAACAGCAAATCGTTTGTAGCTAATGAATCCGATTGTGATATTCATCAAGCGTATATATTTTCCTTATAATAATATTAATTGTTTTTTTCAGTCATGAATCACGTGAGCGATTAGATATTAGCCGGACCAAAGTAAAAACAGGCATTTCTTAGTTTGGGTTTCATATAGCTGATAGGTAATCATCAGTAGCTCATTAATCAATTTATAATACTTGTGAAGAGTGCGTAATTTGAAGATAATAATGCAAACAATCCCTCTATACAATGCACCATTTCCTGGGTTACGTGATGCATCATGTTTTCTCCCTCGCCGCATTTGTCTCTCTAGATAGTGCTGCATTAATTACACTAAACTGTGTTTCGAATTAAGAATTAAAAAAAAGATCGGCGATTACAGGGATTGCAATCATACTCCCAGATAAATACAACGCCATTAATGTTTTCATTTGGTTTTCAATACAAGCCAAACTCACTTCATTTCATTCAGTGTCATAGGTTATGATCTGTAAAAATACTCATATTATTTAACCCTGCATACGCCTTGGAAAATATATTTAAAAAAGTGAAATGTAAATTTGCATACTTTCATTTCTGAAATTTCAGATTAATGATGTGGATGCTGGAAAGTGTAGGAAGATGCTGACTCCTTTCGTCAGGTACTTACATCTGACATAACCAAAGTATCACGCTCGAAATTCGCACTTAGGACTCTATCAACTTCAAAGATTATTTATTATCTCAATCAGGGCGAACATGAAACACAAAAAGTTCTGGGCAAGAATTAAAGACACCTGCCGAAAAAACACTCGACTTTTGTCATCCTTCAGACACGTGAAGAAATTAATTAACAAATCATTGTTAATAAATAAACGAGGGACTTTGACATTGCAGCTGATAACACTTGTCCCTGGTCCCACAAACCTTCAATATATTACGTGAACGTTGAGAATACCTCCCTAGAGTTTTGCCATCCTTCAGCCAGGCGGAAAGATTGATTAACAAATTATTGCTGATTAGCAAACTAGAGACTTTGACACTTCAGTTGAAAACTTTTGTGTGACACTGGGGGCAAGTATTATGAGCGGAAGTGTCGAAGACCCTTATTTGCTCATTGGCAATAATTTGTTAATTGTTATTCCGTTCGCATGGCTGAAGAGTGACCAAACTCGAGGGTGATCTTTTGAACATTGACATATTTATTCAGAAATTTTCTCAAACTCATGAAAAAAGTTCTCAGCTGGAATGTCAAAGTCCCCCGATTACCAATTAACAATAATTTGTTAATTCATCCTTTCACGTGACTGAAGGGTGACAAAAATCGAGGGTGTTTTTTTGCAGGTGCATTCAATTCCTGCCTGGACCTTTTCGTGTTTCATCTTCGCCATCATTGAGATAATGAGTAATCATTGAAGAGAATCATGACTTGCTGATTATAGAATAATTACAACCTGTGGATATTTTGATGGATGAGCAAATTCATACGCAACATTACCAAGTTTGCTCACCGAAAGACAAAAAAATAATTCCAACCCTTTATTCTCATGGGCTGTGCCAGCTTAATAAAAAATTGACACAGCCATAAAAAACCCTGGCGAATCGGTCGATTGCTATGCGAGCCAGATAAGTACGGTCAATCTACCCCGGCGAATTTGAAGCTGCCAATTTTTTCACATGTTTGTCATCACAACAAAAAATTCCACCAAAATTTCAGATCATTTTCTACACCTCCTGATTTTTTATGGGTGAACAACTGCTTTTTTCGAGATTCTTTGCCATATGTATCGAAGAAATCTTTGAAAAATCGGAACAATAACAACTGCTTCAACGATTCTAAATAGTAGATTACCTACCTAGGCCAGCAAAGTAAGGAATGGCTTAGATCACATTTAGTTGTTGGCCGTGGCGAAGCCGAGGTCGATAATAATGTGATCTGAGGCTTTCTTACTTGCTGGCCGAGGTGTGTATACTATTTTTCTGCTCGACGAAGCCGGAAAGCAGTAACTTCGTTTAGCGCAGCGGCCTACTACTCCAAAGGTCCTAGGTTCGCGCCCGGCCGCCGGACAATATTTTTTCGAAATATTTTCTCATGGATTCCGACCGATGCAGGAACTTCCGTGTGTGCTATCGGCGGTACCCATAAAATGAGACCGCCCGGCCGAGCGGGAACCTAACCCGACGCAGGGGGGGGGGGGGGGGTTCCATCATAGGCGCCGGCCATCGTAGCACAGAGGTTTCTGGATGAAACTCTACATATCTTAACTAATCAATACAGTTCCAATCAGTAGTTTTTTGAGTAATTGTCAAACAAATCGGGATTGTTTAAAAATCAATATCTTCAAAAGTATAACACGGATCGAAATTTAACTAGTGGTGAGAGCATGTGTGTTCCCCATTCGGGGCACAAAAAAAACTTCCCGATTTGGTATTTCAGCGCAGCGTACTAAATTTATTGTTTTTTCAATTAATTCTGGTTCATCAATGTGACACAATAAACAGCTGCAGATTTGACAATTCTAAACTGACTCATTTATGAACCAGATAATTATGAATATTTGAGTAAACGTATGGTGAGCATGAAGATGCAACTTATGCGGGGCACTTGGGTGGGAGTAAGTTGCCAATAGAGATGCGGCCGCAATACAAACGATGACTTTAATATTTTACCCAGCGGAACACTATAAACAATTGTTGATAACATTGTATATACTGCACGAATGCCATCCAAACTGTAATCCGCTCGCTTCTGCACGGAAATGCTTCGATTGAGGCCTTCAAGACAGCGCTGGGTTCATTCATTCACTCATTACATACATAATTGTTCCGACGGCCATGGCTCTTTAATTACGCAAATTATCGAAAAAAGTCATTCCACATAAAATACGTATTTTTATGTGGGGAACAACTTTTCTCATATGAATTTTTTGCTAACTCTAATAGTTCATGTACTAGAATATTATAAACAATTGAAATTGTTAATAACAATATGCATACTGGACCAATTCCATCCAAAATCTAGTCCGGTCTAAGTTACATGGAACCTTTCCGTTTGAGTCCTCCACAACTTCGATCGAATGACTCGTTCACAAGAAATCGCTGGCCAAAAATTTTGACCATATACATACTTCATCACGCTCGCGCCCACGCACACACACACACACATACGGACCTTTCGTTTTAAATAGTCTAGAATGGGTAGAATTACCATGAAACGTGGAGATCTGATGGAAAATCGATTTTTCATTTTCGGGGGCAAAACAATAACTTCCCCTATCAGGGAAAGTTAATTACCCCAAATGATATGACTTTCTGAACTCTATATTTCCTGAAAAAATCAGGAAATTCGATGGGAGAGTTGAGGAGAAAATTACCAAATTAACAAAAATCACAAGTTCTGCTTCAAGTTGATTTTTGCAGGACTATAACTCGAAAACGAATGATGCAATCGTCACCATTACCGACCTCGGTCAAGATGGCATTGAGACGAATCTTTAAAGCGCCTATTGAATGAATTTGGACAGTTAGTTTTCGACCAATCGTTGAAAAACAAAATTTCAAAAAACCTCAATATCTTCCAAATGAGACATCCGGTGAAAGTTTAATTATAGCCATATGAAAGCGCTCATGAAACTTTACATACCTTAACTAATGAATACAGTTCCAATCAGTAGGTTTTCGAGTAATTGTCAAACAGATCGGAATTTTTTGAAAATCAATATCTTTAAAAGTATAACACGGATCGAAATTTGATTAACGCCAAATTATATGGCTTTCTGAACTCTACATTTGATGAAAAAATCACAAAATTCGATGCGAGAGTTGAGGAGAAAATTACCAAAGGTTAACAAAAATCACAAATTCTGCTTAAAGTTCACTTTTGAAGGGCTACACCTTGGAAACGATTGATGCAATCGTCACCATTACCGAACTTTGCCAAAATGGCATTGAGACGAATCTTTCAAGGGCCTATTGAATGAATTCGGACAATTATTTTTTGAGTAATCGTTGAAAAACCGAATTTCAAAAAACCTCAATATCTTTCAAATGAGACGATCGATAAAAGTTTAATTGACACCAAATGATAGCTCTCATAAAACTCTACATACCCTGAGAAACTCATGAAATTTGCTGCGGCGGTTATTCAGAAAATAACTAAAATGTCTAGTCACATACACACACACATTCATACATACATACATACGGACAAGGCTTAAAAACTGTGGTTTCTAACTAGCCAACGTGGCTTTCAAGGTTCAAATTGCCATTGTTTTGAAGGAATCGTAGTGCTACGTCTGGAAATAGCGAAGAATTCAATTGAATTGAATTCAATGCTTGGATTTGGGGGCCTGAGCACCGAAAAATGAACATTAAAAATCGAGCGATTACAATACTTCCTTTCGGAAGCAAAAAACAGACTTCGATGACAGGCGATTCAAATGAATCATCGATTTGAATTTTTTCACTCCAATTCGCGATCTCCAAAGCGATTGTTCTTCCTCTGGTGTCGGTTCAATGCAATACTATCTTGCGGAAAACTGAGGTCGAAAATATCTCTGTCTGCCTCACTCCTATTGTTTTTCTGCGCAAGTTAGTGATTTGCGATTTCTCCGTTGAGCGCCCGCTGCGGTTTAGCCACTGTAACGCGAATTGTAACTGGCATGAAAGTAACATAACCCTTTGAATCGATAAGAAAATCGTTGTCGCCAGTGCGGTCGGTAACAATGCGAAGTACCGTAGTGGCATCAACGAAGATTTGGAGAACTAAATGAAACTTGATAGGTGAAACATGTTATCTATTGCCTCCAGGGATATTTCGGAGCAGTTGTAAAGTACGCGTCTTATTTCACAAAACTAAATAGGTAATCGACGTCTTTAAATCTGCGAATTTGTATTTATTGGATACCTCATTTCAATAAAGGAATGAACTCAAAATATCAGTGGTAATTATGAGGTATGAATGAATGTCATTGTAGAGTGTACTGTTTGGTAAAAAAAATGCTATGAAAATCAGCGTAGACGAACACGTCCGCGCATTCGAACACAAAGTTAACTGCGCCTCACAGTTTCCAATTTTAAAGACTTATCCCACCTAAAAACGCTATTAATGGTTAATGGAATGAAAAACGGTGGATAGAAGTTTCAAAGAACGGTTTTTGATGGTTATTTTCGAATCACCATGTAATTTCAATTTTCGTCGCATTATTCACATATAATAGGCGTTCGCCTAATGGAACTCGAATTTTGGTGTTCGGATACTCGCAGATCTAATAAGCCGTTTTATTTATGCAACTATTCCTAAATCAATCGTGATTCTAACGTGAATACGGCTTTTTGTCATCTAAGGATGTTCTAGATGGAAATGGTAATTCGGTGGCCTTGAGCGAGTGGACTGTACTATTAATATTTCGGGTATAATTTTCCCCATGAGTGCGAGAGAGAGGTTTTAGATGGTGGATTCACTCGTATTTTGACCACCGTTACTGGAAGTAACTAGTGGTGTGCAAATGTGTGTGCCCCATACGGGGCGCAAACAAAACTTCCCGATTTGGTATTTCAGCACAGCATAAAAACGCAACCATGGTGATGAGTAAACCCAACAGTGATATCAATAATTAAACTGAAAACTAATGATTACTGCACGCGATCGATTCAGTTTGATTTTTAAGGATGTTCGACCCCTATTCGTAATTTTTCTCAATCTTTTGACGATTTACTCCAACTTTTTGCTTCCGCATGGAAGCATTGCAATCGGTCAATTTTGACTTTTGCTAATTATGCTTATAAGCGATATATAATGATTTGAAACGTAAAAAATCGAAGTTTGAGCATAGTGTCTGTATGTATCAATTTTTTTCAAAAATCTTCATTTACAAAATTTAACATAAAAAGGACCAAATTTTGAGAATAAAATCTGAAAAAATTGTCAGTTATTGGTATTGAATGCATCTACCTGTGAACGCGAGCTCATTGAAATCGGCCGGTAAGTTTCTTAGAAATCGCTTTTTTTGTTTTTTCCTCCGATGGTTCATATCTCAGAAAATAATGAATATTTTTTAATTTGTTTTTTCTTCAAAATGTGCATCTCCACTAGATGTAGGGAATGGTGGAAGACCATCTAGTAGGTTCCTCACAAGAAATTAGAGATATTTCAATTTTTCTGTTTTTTCTGCTTTCTGCCTTTGTACGCACTCTAGCGTCCCCAAAAATTGATATAAAAACTTAAAATTTGAAACAACGATTCCTTTTGTTATAGTGAAGAACCCTGTTAAACAGCGATTTGATCGTATGATTAGGTTTCCAGATTGTAATTTTTTCGTTTCCACGGTTTTGGTTTTATTTCTCGATAATTATTCAACCGATTTTGTTCTTTTTTTTTCAAAATGTGTGTCTTAACGAGATCTATAATATGGTTGCAAAACATTGAGTCAATTAGTTTGGGTACAATGAGATATTCCTCTTTTTTAACTTTTGATTTTGGTTTTAGTTTTTGTGTTTGTACGCACGCTAGCGTCCGCAAACGTTGAGATAAGAACTTGAAATTTGAAACAAAGGTTACTTTTGTTGTGGTGAAGAACCCTATTGAATGGCGATTTAATCGCATCATTATTTCTCTAGATTTTAATATTTTCGTATTCACGGTTTTTATTTTATTTCTCCATAATTATTCAATCGATTTTGTTGTTGTTTTTCCACAATGTGTACCTTAACGAGATCTATGATATGGTTGAAAAGCATTGAGTCAATTAGGTTGGGTAATATAAGATATTCCTGCTTGTTAACTTTTGACTTTGGTTCTACTTTCTCTTTTTGTTCGCACTCTAACGACCGCAAAAATTGAGATAAAAACTTGAAATTTGGAACAGAGATTCCTTTTATTATGCTGAAGAACCCTATTGAATAGCGATTCAATCGCATCATTAATTCTATAGATTTCAATTGTTTCATTTTTACGGTTGTTTCATTAGTTCATTTCTGGATAAGTATTCATCCTTTTTCTCCAAAATGTGAGCTTTAACGTTATCTATGAACTGGTCGAATAACATTGAGTCAATTACTTTGGGTAATATGAGCTCTTCCTGTTTTTGATTCCGTTCGCCTGGAGAAAGCTTTTTCAATACTGGAACATTTTTATTTTGTGTGCAATTGGACCATTAGGAAGCTTACCACCAATGAAATTGGGGGAAATAAAACAAACGGTGACATATTTGACACATTCGAATGGGGGGGGGGGGGCCGAGGACCGCCTGCTTGTTTGTTTTCTGGGCGGACCAAAATGTACAATTTGTGCATAACATGATTATTTATGGACTCTCAAAATTTTGTCACCGTAAACTTATTTTCGAGTTTTTTCTCTACTCTTGTATGAAAATTCGTAAACCTTTAGTCAAAACATTGAAAAATGGGTCTACGACAATGAAATTTTACGAGTTGATACAGAATAAAGCTACAGAAAAATTATACATTTTTTCTCGCCTATCAAACCAAAAATTTGGGATAAATTAACAAATCATTGACAAAAGTGACAAATAGCGGTCGAACATCCTTAAGCCCCATACAAATATTCAAGTGGCGTTCGTCCGCATAGTTACCCTTCCTACCGCTGTACTTTCTTACTTATCACGCTCTTCGATATCATTCCCGCAATTGTCGACATATCCATCCGCCAAGTATATTCTAGTTGTATGAGAAACAACCCTGGCGATATGCATTGTTCCCGTATGTTAAATTGCTCAGACGACCATACCTCCTTAATTATGCAAATTATGGAAAAAAGTCATTACATAGAAAAGGTGTATTTTCATATAAGGAATAATGCTCTCTTGAGAAGTTTCTCAATAACTTTAATATTTTACCCAGTGGAACAGTATAAACAATTACAATTGTTAAAAATGCTGCATATACTGCACGAATCCCGTCCAAAGTGTAATCCGATCGATTTTGCACGGAACGCTTCGATTGGGACCGTCATGACAGCGCTGTATTTATTCGTTCACTCATTACAAACATAATTATTCAAACGCTGATATCTCCTCAATTATGCAAATTTGCGAAAAACGTTATCTATTTATCTATCTATCTTCTATATATATATATATATATAAATGACTTGCTATTACTTCGTAACGCTAAAACTCGACAATGCGTCGACCGAATTAAACGATTTTTTTAAATTTATTCCTTTGATCATATATGTGGTCAGAAAGTAAAAAAAATTACAGTAAATATGGAAGCAATGGTAAATAAATCCGATTTTGTATATTCGAGAATTCTATGAAATTCTGGTGAGTACTGCCTATCATTTGTTTTGATGTTTTGAACAATATTTTGGGGTTGTGATGGTATCTGTTTATGTCATTTCTCTAACCGCATATTAGAGTATTAGTGTATTAGTGTACAAGAATACAAAAAATACAGCAATATCTGCGTAGTGAAGTCGCGTTTTTGAGATAAGTACAATTTGTTTTTTGTAAGAGTGAAATAATTCCGTAAAAACAACCCTATATCTTTTTAGTATTTATCATTAGTGAAATAATCCTCTAAGATTAATCCTGTACCATTTTAGTCTTTATTACCAATGCCAAGAAAACGACGAGCGGACATAGGTCGTCGCAGTCATGCAACACAACGGCAATCAACTTTTCGTTTAAATCAAACTGATAAACAACGAGAGGACTTCAATGAAAATGGTCGTGATCCTAAATTAAGAGTGACTGATAATGAACCTCAGATGAACAGGTTGAGAATACAGCAAAGTCGTACACTCCAAGCGCATCGTCACCAAGAACGACACAAGGACCATGAAGGGTTGCGTCGTCGCAATGTTTCTGTAAACCTGGAACGAGCGGCATTTCATTACGATCCGGAAATTAATTACAGCGCGGACAAATCAGTGATGATTGGACAAATGTCAAGCGTGTGTCCACACTGAAAGGCGTTCAAATTTAGCAAAGAAGCTCCTGGATTATGTTGTGCAGGTGGAAAAGTAAAATTGCCGCAATTAGTACCGCCACCAGAGCCATTACATGGATTGGTTTCAGGAACAAGCCCGAACTCTACACACTTTTTGACGAACATTAGAAAATACAACAATTGCTTCCAAATGACGTCATTCGGCGCTTCTCATATTACACAGGAAAATGTTATGCCTACTTTCAAGGTACTCATTACAACTAAAGCCTTTTTCGCGTCATGGATAATTGCACAAAAAATTAGAATATATAGAACCAATCAATTGCATATTCTAATTGCAGAGTCAAGGACAAATATACCACTTTTTAGGGGCGTTGTTGCGATCGCCAGATGTGGATCATCAATTTTTACAAATTTATTGCATGGGTAATTCGGAAAGTGAAGTCAATCAGCGTCGTGCTCATAACCCACACACGAAACGAGAAATTGTCGAAGATCGACAAACGTGTCTTCATCACAATAACGAATTGATTAACTTGTTCAAAATTGCGTTGGATCGGATGTCAACGGACAATCATAATATCGTTTTCAGGGCCGATAAAACTCCAGCGGGCGAGCACGCAGGAAGATTCAATTCACCAACGATCGACGAAGTGGCCGTGGTTATTGCCGGGGAAAGTTTGCAGTCTAGAGACATCATTCTTCATCGTCGCAGCAATGCATTGAAACGCGTATCTGAAACACGCCGGAGCTACGATGCACTACAATATCCACTGATCTTTTGGCAAGGCGAAGACGGTTATCATTTTAACATCAAAATGATTAATCCGTTAACAGGTACATTTAACATTTTAACTCAACAATAACATGAATTGCATTACATTTCCCTGCAGCTTGAATTATTGAAATTGAAATTTGAAATTGAAATTTGAAATTGAAATTTGAAATTGAAATTTGAAATTGAAATTTGAAATTGAAATTTGAAATTGAAATTTGAAATTGAAATTTGAAATTGAAATTTGAAATTGAAATTTGAATTGAAATTTGAAATTGAAATTTGAAATTGAAATTGAATTTGAAATTGAAATTTGAAATTGAAATTTGAAATTGAAATTTGAAATTGAAATTTGAAATTGAAATTTGAAATTGAAATTTGAAATTGAAATTTGAAATTGAAATTTGAAATTGAAATTTGAAATTGAAATTTGAAATTGAAATTTGAAATTGAAATTTGAAATTGAAATTTGAAATTGAAATTTGAAATTGAAATTTGAAATTGAAATTTGAAATTGAAATTTGAAATTGAAATTTGAAATTGAAATTTGAAATTGAAATTTGAAATTGAAATTTGAAATTGAAATTTGAAATTGAAATTTGAAATTGAAATTTGAAATTGAAATTTGAAATTGAAATTTGAAATTGAAATTTGAAATTGAAATTTGAAATTGAAATTTGAAATTGAAATTTGAAATTGAAATTTGAAATTGAAATTTGAAATTGAAATTTGAAATTGAAATTTGAAATTGAAATTTGAAATTGAAATTTGAAATTGAAATTTGAAATTGAAATTTGAAATTGAAATTTGAAATTGAAATTTGAAATTGAAATTTGAAATTGAAATTTGAAATTGAAATTTGAAATTGAAATTTGAAATTGAAATTTGAAATTGAAATTTGAAATTGAAATTTGAAATTGAAATTTGAAATTGAAATTTGAAATTGAAATTTGAAATTGAAATTTGAAATTGAAATTTGAAATTGAAATTTGAAATTGAAATTTGAAATTGAAATTTGAAATTGAAATTTGAAATTGAAATTTGAAATTGAAATTTGAAATTGAAATTTGAAATTGAAATTTGAAATTGAAATTTGAAATTGAAATTTGAAATTGAAATTTGAAATTGAAATTTGAAATTGAAATTTGAAATTGAAATTTGAAATTGAAATTTGAAATTGAAATTTGAAATTGAAATTTGAAATTGAAATTTGAAATTGAAATTTGAAATTGAAATTTGAAATTGAAATTTGAAATTGAAATTTGAAATTGAAATTTGAAATTGAAATTTGAAATTGAAATTTGAAATTGAAATTTGAAATTGAAATTTGAAATTGAAATTTGAAATTGAAATTTGAAATTGAAATTTGAAATTGAAATTTGAAATTGAAATTTGAAATTGAAATTTGAAATTGAAATTTGAAATTGAAATTTGAAATTGAAATTTGAAATTGAAATTTGAAATTGAAATTTGAAATTGAAATTTGAAATTGAAATTTGAAATTGAAATTTGAAATTGAAATTTGAAATTGAAATTTGAAATTGAAATTTGAAATTGAAATTTGAAATTGAAATTTGAAATTGAAATTTGAAATTGAAATTTGAAATTGAAATTTGAAATTGAAATTTGAAATTGAAATTTGAAATTGAAATTTGAAATTGAAATTTGAAATTGAAATTTGAAATTGAAATTTGAAATTGAAATTTGAAATTGAAATTTGAAATTGAAATTTGAAATTGAAATTTGAAATTGAAATTTGAAATTGAAATTTGAAATTGAAATTTGAAATTGAAATTGAAATTTGAAATTGAAATTTGAAATTGAAATTTGAAATTGAAATTGAAATTGAAAATTTGAAATTGAAATTTGAAATTGAAATTTGAAATTGAAATTTGAAATTGAAATTTGAAATTGAAAATTTGAAATTGAAATTTGAAATTGAAATTTGAAATTGAAATTTGAAATTGAAATTTGAAATTGAAATTTGAAATTGAAATTTGAAATTGAAATTTGAAATTGAAATTTGAAATTGAAATTTGAAATTGAAATTTGAAATTGAAATTTGAAATTGAAATTTGAAATTGAAATTTGAAATTGAAATTTGAAATTGAAATTTGAAATTGAAATTTGAAATTGAAATTTGAAATTGAAATTTGAAATTGAAATTTGAAATTGAAATTTGAAATTGAAATTTGAAATTGAAATTTGAAATTGAAATTTGAAATTGAAATTTGAAATTGAAATTTGAAATTGAAATTTGAAATTGAAATTTGAAATTGAAATTTGAAATTGAAATTTGAAATTGAAATTTGAAATTGAAATTTGAAATTGAAATTTGAAATTGAAATTTGAAATTGAAATTTGAAATTGAAATTTGAAATTGAAATTTGAAATTGAAATTTGAAATTGAAATTTGAAATTGAAATTTGAAATTGAAATTTGAAATTGAAATTTGAAATTGAAATTTGAAATTGAAATTTGAAATTGAAATTTGAAATTGAAATTTGAAATTGAAATTTGAAATTGAAATTTGAAATTGAAATTTGAAATTGAAATTTGAAATTGAAATTTGAAATTGAAATTTGAAATTGAAATTTGAAATTGAAATTTGAAATTGAAATTTGAAATTGAAATTTGAAATTGAAATTTGAAATTGAAATTTGAAATTGAAATTTGAAATTGAAATTTGAAATTGAAATTTGAAATTGAAATTTGAAATTGAAATTTGAAATTGAAATTTGAAATTGAAATTTGAAATTGAAATTTGAAATTGAAATTTGAAATTGAAATTTTGAAATTGAAATTTGAAATTGAAATTTGAAATTGAAATTTGAAATTGAAATTTGAAATTGAAATTTGAAATTGAAATTTGAAATTGAAATTTGAAATTGAAATTTGAAATTGAAATTTGAAATTGAAATTTGAAATTGAAATTTGAAATTGAAATTGAAATTGAAATTTGAAATTGAAATTTGAAATTGAAATTTGAAATTGAAATTTGAAATTGAAATTTGAAATTGAAATTTGAAATTGAAATTTGAAATTGAAATTTGAAATTGAAATTTGAAATTGAAATTGAATTTGAAATTGAAATTTGAAATTGAAATTTGAAATTGAAATTTGAAATTGAAATTTGAAATTGAAATTTGAAATTGAAATTTGAAATTGAAATTTGAAATTGAAATTTGAAATTGAAATTTGAAATTGAAATTTGAAATTGAAATTTGAAATTGAAATTTGAAATTGAAATTTGAAATTGAAATTTGAAATTGAAATTTGAAATTGAAATTTGAAATTGAAATTTGAAATTGAAATTTGAAATTGAAATTTGAAATTGAAATTTGAAATTGAAATTTGAAATTGAAATTTGAAATTGAAATTTGAAATTGAAATTTGAAATTGAAATTTGAAATTGAAATTTGAAATTGAAATTTGAAATTGAAATTTGAAATTGAAATTTGAAATTGAAATTTGAAATTGAAATTTGAAATTGAAATTTGAAATTGAAATTTGAAATTGAAATTTGAAATTGAAATTTGAAATTGAAATTTGAAATTGAAATTTGAAATTGAAATTTGAAATTGAAATTTGAAATTGAAATTTGAAATTGAAATTTGAAATTGAAATTTGAAATTGAAATTTGAAATTGAAATTTGAAATTGAAATTTGAAATTGAAATTTGAAATTGAAATTTGAAATTGAAATTTGAAATTGAAATTTGAAATTGAAATTTGAAATTGAAATTTGAAATTGAAATTTGAAATTGAAATTTGAAATTGAAATTTGAAATTGAAATTTGAAATTGAAATTTGAAATTGAAATTTGAAATTGAAATTTGAAATTGAAATTTGAAATTGAAATTTGAAATTGAAATTTGAAATTGAAATTTGAAATTGAAATTTGAAATTGAAATTTGAAATTGAAATTTGAAATTGAAATTTGAAATTGAAATTTGAAATTGAAATTTGAAATTGAAATTTGAAATTGAAATTTGAAATTGAAATTTGAAATTGAAATTTGAAATTGAAAATTGAAATTGAAATTTGAAATTGAAATTTGAAATTGAAATTTGAAATTGAAATTTGAAATTGAAATTTGAAATTGAAATTTGAAATTGAAATTTGAAATTGAAATTTGAAATTGAAATTTGAAATTGAAATTTGAAATTGAAATTTGAAATTGAAATTTGAAATTGAAATTTGAAATTGAAATTTGAAATTGAAATTTGAAATTGAAATTTGAAATTGAAATTTAAAATTGAAATTTGAAATTGAAATTTGAAATTGAAATTTGAAATTGAAATTTGAAATTGAAATTTGAAATTGAAATTTGAAATTGAAATTTGAAATTGAAATTTGAAATTGAAATTTGAAATTGAAATTTGAAATTGAAATTTGAAATTGAAATTTGAAATTGAAATTTGAAATTGAAATTTGAAATTGAAATTTGAAATTGAAATTTGAAATTGAAATTTGAAATTGAAATTTGAAATTGAAATTTGAAATTGAAATTTGAAATTGAAATTTGAAATTGAATTGAAATTTGAAATTGAAATTTGAAATTGAAATTTGAAATTGAAATTTGAAATTGAAATTTGAAATTGAAATTTGAAATTGAAATTTGAAATTGAAATTTGAAATTGAAATTTGAAATTGAAATTTGAAATTGAAATTTGAAATTGAAATTTGAAATTGAAATTTGAAATTGAAATTTGAAATTGAAATTTGAAATTGAAATTTGAAATTGAAATTTGAAATTGAAATTTGAAATTGAAATTTGAAATTGAAATTTGAAATTGAAATTTGAAATTGAAATTTGAAATTGAAATTTGAAATTGAAATTTGAAATTGAAATTGAAATTTGAAATTGAAATTTGAAATTGAAATTTGAAATTGAAATTTGAAATTGAAATTTGAAATTGAAATTTGAAATTGAAATTTGAAATTGAAATTTGAAATTGAAATTTGAAATTGAAATTTGAAATTGAAATTTGAAATTGAAATTTGAAATTGAAATTTGAAATTGAAATTTGAAATTGAAATTTGAAATTGAAATTTGAAATTGAAATTTGAAATTGAAATTTGAAATTGAAATTTGAAATTGAAATTTGAAATTGAAATTTGAAATTGAAATTTGAAATTGAAATTTGAAATTGAAATTTGAAATTGAAATTTGAAATTGAAATTTGAAATTGAAATTTGAAATTGAAATTTGAAATTGAAATTTGAAATTGAAATTTGAAATTGAAATTTGAAATTGAAATTTGAAATTGAAATTTGAAATTGAAATTTGAAATTGAAATTTGAAATTGAAATTTGAAATTGAAATTTGAAATTGAAATTTGAAATTGAAATTTGAAATTTGAAATTGAAATTTGAAATTGAAATTTGAAATTGAAATTTGAAATTGAAATTTGAAATTGAAATTTGAAATTGAAATTTGAAATTGAAATTTGAAATTGAAATTTGAAATTGAAATTTGAAATTGAAATTTGAAATTGAAATTTGAAATTGAAATTTGAAATTGAAATTTGAAATTGAAATTTGAAATTGAAATTTGAAATTGAAATTTGAAATTGAAATTTGAAATTGAAATTTGAAATTGAAATTTGAAATTGAAATTTGAAATTGAAATTGAATTGAAATTGAAATTGAATTTGAAATTGAAATTTGAAATTGAAATTTGAAATTGAAATTTGAAATTGAAATTTGAAATTGAAATTTGAAATTGAAATTTGAAATTGAAATTTGAAATTGAAATTTGAAATTGAAATTTGAAATTGAAATTTGAAATTGAAATTTGAAATTGAAATTTGAAATTGAAATTTGAAATTGAAATTTGAAATTGAAATTTGAAATTGAAATTTGAAATTGAAATTTGAAATTGAAATTTGAAATTGAAATTTGAAATTGAAATTTGAAATTGAAATTTGAAATTGAAATTTGAAATTGAAATTTGAAATTGAAATTTGAAATTGAAATTTGAAATTGAAATTTGAAATTGAAATTTGAAATTGAAATTTGAAATTGAAATTTGAAATTGAAATTTGAAATTGAAATTTGAAATTGAAATTTGAAATTGAAATTTGAAATTGAAATTTGAAATTGAAATTTGAAATTGAAATTTGAAATTGAAATTTGAAATTGAAATTTGAAATTGAAATTTGAAATTGAAATTTGAAATTGAAATTTGAAATTGAAATTTGAAATTGAAATTTGAAATTGAAATTTGAAATTGAAATTTGAAATTGAAATTTGAAATTGAAATTTGAAATTGAAATTTGAAATTGAAATTTGAAATTGAAATTTGAAATTGAAATTTGAAATTGAAATTTGAAATTGAAATTTGAAATTGAAATTTGAAATTGAAATTTGAAATTGAAATTTGAAATTGAAATTTGAAATTGAAATTTGAAATTGAAATTTGAAATTGAAATTTGAAATTGAAATTTGAAATTGAAATTTGAAATTGAAATTTGAAATTGAAATTTGAAATTGAAATTTGAAATTGAAATTTGAAATTGAAATTTGAAATTGAAATTTGAAATTGAAATTTGAAATTGAAATTTGAAATTGAAATTTGAAATTGAAATTTGAAATTGAAATTTGAAATTGAAATTTGAAATTGAAATTTGAAATTGAAATTTGAAATTGAAATTTGAAATTGAAATTTGAAATTGAAATTTGAAATTGAAATTTGAAATTGAAATTTGAAATTGAAATTTGAAATTGAAATTTGAAATTGAAATTTGAAATTGAAATTTGAAATTGAAATTTGAAATTGAAATTTGAAATTGAAATTTGAAATTGAAATTTGAAATTGAAATTTGAAATTGAAATTTGAAATTGAAATTTGAAATTGAAATTTGAAATTGAAATTTGAAATTGAAATTTGAAATTGAAATTTGAAATTGAAATTTGAAATTGAAATTTGAAATTGAAATTTGAAATTGAAATTTGAAATTGAAATTTGAAATTGAAATTTGAAATTGAAATTTGAAATTGAAATTTGAATTGAAATTTGAAATTGAAATTTGAAATTGAAATTTGAAATTGAAATTTGAAATTGAAATTTGAAATTGAAATTTGAAATTGAAATTTGAAATTGAAATTTGAAATTGAAATTTGAAATTGAAATTTGAAATTGAAATTTGAAATTGAAATTTGAAATTGAAATTTGAAATTGAAATTTGAAATTGAAATTTGAAATTGAAATTTGAAAT
This sequence comes from Asobara japonica, assembly GCA_026005395.1. Taxonomy (NCBI): domain Eukaryota; kingdom Metazoa; phylum Arthropoda; class Insecta; order Hymenoptera; family Braconidae; genus Asobara; species Asobara japonica. Next base: position 391,567 of record BQMI01000458.1, on the reverse strand, counting down.
TGAAATTTGAAATTGAAATTTGAAATTGAAATTTGAAATTGAAATTTGAAATTGAAATTTGAAATTGAAATTTGAAATTGAAATTTGAAATTGAAATTTGAAATTGAAATTTGAAATTGAAATTTGAAATTGAAATTTGAAATTGAAATTTGAAATTGAAATTTGAAATTGAAATTTGAAATTGAAATTTGAAATTGAAATTTGAAATTGAAATTTGAAATTGAAATTTGAAATTGAAATTTGAAATTGAAATTTGAAATTGAAATTTGAAATTGAAATTTGAAATTGAAATTTGAAATTGAAATTTGAAATTGAAATTTGAAATTGAAATTTGAAATTGAAATTTGAAATTGAAATTTGAAATTGAAATTTGAAATTGAAATTTGAAATTGAAATTTGAAATTGAAATTTGAAATTGAAATTTGAAATTGAAATTTGAAATTGAAATTGAAATTGAAATTTGAAATTGAAATTTGAAATTGAAATTTGAAATTGAAATTTGAAATTGAAATTTGAAATTGAAATTTGAAATTGAAATTTGAAATTGAAATTTGAAATTGAAATTTGAAATTGAAATTTGAAATTGAAATTTGAAATTGAAATTTGAATTGAAATTTGAAATTGAAATTTGAAATTGAAATTTGAAATTGAAATTTGAAATTGAAATTTGAAATTGAAATTTGAAATTGAAATTTGAAATTGAAATTTGAAATTGAAATTTGAAATTGAAATTTGAAATTGAAATTTGAAATTGAAATTTGAAATTGAAATTGAAATTGAAATTGAAATTTGAAATTGAAATTTGAAATTGAAATTTGAAATTGAAATTTGAAATTGAAATTTGAAATTGAAATTTGAAATTGAAATTTGAAATTGAAATTTGAAATTGAAATTTGAAATTGAAATTTGAAATTGAAATTTGAAATTGAAATTTGAAATTGAAATTTGAAATTGAAATTTGAAATTGAAATTTGAAATTGAAATTTGAAATTGAAATTTGAAATTGAAATTTGAAATTGAAATTTGAAATTGAAATTTGAAATTGAAATTTGAAATTGAAATTTGAAATTGAAATTTGAAATTGAAATTTGAAATTGAAATTTGAAATTGAAATTTGAAATTGAAATTTGAAATTGAAATTTGAAATTGAAATTTGAAATTGAAATTTGAAATTGAAATTTGAAATTGAAATTGAAATTTGAAATTGAAATTTGAAATTGAAATTTGAAATTGAAATTTGAAATTGAAATTTGAAATTGAAATTTGAAATTGAAATTTGAAATTGAAATTTGAAATTGAAATTTGAAATTGAAATTTGAAATTGAAATTTGAAATTGAAATTTGAAATTGAAATTTGAAATTGAAATTTGAAATTGAAATTTGAAATTGAAATTTGAAATTGAAATTTGAAATTGAAATTTGAAATTGAAATTTGAAATTGAAATTTGAAATTGAAATTTGAAATTTGAAATTGAAATTTGAAATTGAAATTTGAAATTGAAATTTGAAATTGAAATTTGAAATTGAAATTTGAAATTGAAATTTGAAATTGAAATTTGAAATTGAAATTTGAAATTGAAATTTGAAATTGAAATTTGAAATTGAAATTTGAAATTGAAATTTGAAATTGAAATTTGAAATTGAAATTTGAAATTGAAATTTGAAATTGAAATTTGAAATTGAAATTTGAAATTGAAATTTGAAATTGAAATTTGAAATTGAAATTTGAAATTGAAATTTGAAATTGAAATTTGAAATTGAAATTTGAAATTGAAATTTGAAATTGAAATTTGAAATTGAAATTTGAAATTGAAATTTGAAATTGAAATTTGAAATTGAAATTTGAAATTGAAATTTGAAATTGAAATTTGAAATTGAAATTTGAAATTGAAATTTGAAATTGAAATTTGAAATTGAAATTTGAAATTGAAATTTGAAATTGAAATTTGAAATTGAAATTTGAAATTGAAATTTGAAATTGAAATTTGAAATTGAAATTTGAAATTGAAATTTGAAATTGAAATTTGAAATTGAAATTTGAAATTGAAATTTGAAATTGAAATTTGAAATTGAAATTTGAAATTGAAATTTGAAATTGAAATTTGAAATTGAAATTTGAAATTGAAATTTGAAATTGAAATTTGAAATTGAAATTTGAAATTGAAATTTGAAATTGAAATTTGAAATTGAAATTTGAAATTGAAATTTGAAATTGAAATTTGAAATTGAAATTTGAAATTGAAATTTGAAATTGAAATTTGAAATTGAAATTTGAAATTGAAATTTGAAATTGAAATTTGAAATTGAAATTTGAAATTGAAATTTGAAATTGAAATTTGAAATTGAAATTTGAAATTGAAATTTGAAATTGAAATTTGAAATTGAAATTTGAAATTGAAATTTGAAATTGAAATTGAAATTGAAATTTGAAATTGAAATTTGAAATTGAAATTTGAAATTGAAATTTGAAATTGAAATTTGAAATTGAAATTTGAAATTGAAATTTGAAATTGAAATTTGAAATTGAAATTTGAAATTGAAATTTGAAATTGAAATTTGAAATTGAAATTTGAAATTGAAATTTGAAATTGAAATTTGAAATTGAAATTTGAAATTGAAATTTGAAATTGAAATTTGAAATTGAAATTTGAAATTGAAATTTGAAATTGAAATTTGAAATTGAAATTTGAAATTGAAATTTGAAATTGAAATTTGAAATTGAAATTTGAAATTGAAATTTGAAATTGAAATTTGAAATTGAAATTTGAAATTGAAATTTGAAATTGAAATTTGAAATTGAAATTTGAAATTGAAATTTGAAATTGAAATTTGAAATTGAAATTTGAAATTGAAATTTGAAATTGAAATTTGAAATTGAAATTTGAAATTGAAATTTGAAATTGAAATTTGAAATTGAAATTTGAAATTGAAATTTGAAATTGAAATTTGAAATTGAAATTTGAAATTGAAATTTGAAATTGAAATTTGAAATTGAAATTTGAAATTGAAATTTGAAATTGAAATTTGAAATTGAAATTTGAAATTGAAATTTGAAATTGAAATTTGAAATTGAAATTGAAATTGAAATTTGAAATTGAAATTTGAAATTGAAATTTGAAATTGAAATTTGAAATTGAAATTTGAAATTGAAATTTGAAATTGAAATTTGAAATTGAAATTTGAAATTGAAATTTGAAATTGAAATTTGAAATTGAAATTTGAAATTGAAATTGAAATTTGAAATTGAAATTTGAAATTGAAATTTGAAATTGAAATTTGAAATTGAAATTTGAAATTGAAATTTGAAATTGAAATTTGAAATTGAAATTTGAAATTGAAATTTGAAATTGAAATTTGAAATTGAAATTTGAAATTGAAATTTGAAATTGAAATTTGAAATTGAAATTTGAAATTGAAATTTGAAATTGAAATTTGAAATTGAAATTTGAAATTGAAATTTGAAATTGAAATTTGAAATTGAAATTTGAAATTGAAATTTGAAATTGAAATTTGAAATTGAAATTTGAAATTGAAATTTGAAATTGAAATTTGAAATTGAAATTTGAAATTGAAATTTGAAATTGAAATTTGAAATTGAAATTTGAAATTGAAATTTGAAATTGAAATTTGAAATTGAAATTTGAAATTGAAATTTGAAATTGAAATTTGAAATTGAAATTTGAAATTGAAATTTGAAATTGAAATTTGAAATTGAAATTTGAAATTGAAATTTGAAATTGAAATTTGAAATTGAAATTTGAAATTGAAATTTGAAATTGAAATTTGAAATTGAAATTTGAAATTGAAATTTGAAATTGAAATTTGAAATTGAAATTTGAAATTGAAATTTGAAATTGAAATTTGAAATTGAAATTTGAAATTGAAATTTGAAATTGAAATTTGAAATTGAAATTTGAAATTGAAATTTGAAATTGAAATTTGAAATTGAAATTTGAAATTGAAATTTGAAATTGAAATTTGAAATTGAAATTTGAAATTGAAATTTGAAATTGAAATTTGAAATTGAAATTTGAAATTGAAATTTGAAATTGAAATTTGAAATTGAAATTTGAAATTGAAATTTGAAATTGAAATTTGAAATTGAAATTTGAAATTGAAATTTGAAATTGAAATTTGAAATTGAAATTTGAAATTGAAATTTGAAATTGAAATTTGAAATTGAAATTTGAAATTGAAATTTGAAATTGAAATTTGAAATTGAAATTTGAAATTGAAATTTGAAATTGAAATTTGAAATTGAAATTTGAAATTGAAATTTGAAATTGAAATTTGAAATTGAAATTTGAAATTGAAATTTGAAATTGAAATTTGAAATTGAAATTTGAAATTGAAATTTGAAATTGAAATTTGAAATTGAAATTTGAAATTGAAATTTGAAATTGAAATTTGAAATTGAAATTTGAAATTGAAATTTGAAATTGAAATTTGAAATTGAAATTTGAAATTGAAATTTGAAATTGAAATTTGAAATTGAAATTTGAAATTGAAATTTGAAATTGAAATTTGAAATTGAAATTTGAAATTGAAATTTGAAATTGAAATTTGAAATTGAAATTTGAAATTGAAATTTGAAATTGAAATTTGAAATTGAAATTTGAAATTGAAATTTGAAATTGAAATTTGAAATTGAAATTTGAAATTGAAATTTGAAATTGAAATTTGAAATTGAAATTTGAAATTGAAATTTGAAATTGAAATTTGAAATTGAAATTTGAAATTGAAATTTGAAATTGAAATTTGAAATTGAAATTTGAAATTGAAATTTGAAATTGAAATTTGAAATTGAAATTTGAAATTGAAATTTGAAATTGAAATTTGAAATTGAAATTTGAAATTGAAATTTGAAATTGAAATTTGAAATTGAAATTTGAAATTGAAATTTGAAATTGAAATTTGAAATTGAAATTTGAAATTGAAATTTGAAATTGAAATTTGAAATTGAAATTTGAAATTGAAATTTGAAATTGAAATTTGAAATTGAAATTTGAAATTGAAATTTGAAATTGAAATTTGAAATTGAAATTTGAAATTGAAATTTGAAATTGAAATTTGAAATTGAAATTTGAAATTGAAATTTGAAATTGAAATTTGAAATTGAAATTTGAAATTGAAATTTGAAATTGAAATTTGAAATTGAAATTTGAAATTGAAATTTGAAATTGAAATTTGAAATTGAAATTTGAAATTGAAATTTGAAATTGAAATTTGAAATTGAAATTTGAAATTGAAATTTGAAATTGAAATTTGAAATTGAAATTTGAAATTGAAATTTGAAATTGAAATTTGAAATTGAAATTTGAAATTGAAATTTGAAATTGAAATTTGAAATTGAAATTTGAAATTGAAATTTGAAATTGAAATTTGAAATTGAAATTTGAAATTGAAATTTGAAATTGAAATTTGAAATTGAAATTTGAAATTGAAATTTGAAATTGAAATTTGAAATTGAAATTTGAAATTGAAATTTGAAATTGAAATTTGAAATTGAAATTTGAAATTGAAATTTGAAATTGAAATTTGAAATTGAAATTTGAAATTGAAATTTGAAATTGAAATTTGAAATTGAAATTTGAAATTGAAATTTGAAATTGAAATTTGAAATTGAAATTTGAAATTGAAATTTGAAATTGAAATTTGAAATTGAAATTTGAAATTGAAATTTGAAATTGAAATTTGAAATTGAAATTTGAAATTGAAATTTGAAATTGAAATTTGAAATTGAAATTTGAAATTGAAATTTGAAATTGAAATTTGAAATTGAAATTTGAAATTGAAATTTGAAATTGAAATTTGAAATTGAAATTTGAAATTGAAATTTGAAATTGAAATTTGAAATTGAAATTTGAAATTGAAATTTGAAATTGAAATTTGAAATTGAAATTTGAAATTGAAATTTGAAATTGAAATTTGAAATTGAAATTTGAAATTGAAATTTGAAATTGAAATTTGAAATTGAAATTTGAAATTGAAATTTGAAATTGAAATTTGAAATTGAAATTTGAAATTGAAATTTGAAATTGAAATTTGAAATTGAAATTTGAAATTGAAATTTGAAATTGAAATTTGAAATTGAAATTTGAAATTGAAATTTGAAATTGAAATTTGAAATTGAAATTTGAAATTGAAATTTGAAATTGAAATTTGAAATTGAAATTTGAAATTGAAATTTGAAATTGAAATTTGAAATTGAAATTTGAAATTGAAATTTGAAATTGAAATTTGAAATTTAAATTTGAAATTTAAATTTGAAATTTAAATTTGAAATTTAAATTTGAAATTTAAATTTGAAATTTAAATTTGAAATTTAAATTTGAAATTGAAATTTGAAATTGAAATTTGAAATTTAAATTTGAAATTTAAATTTGAAATTTAAATTTGAAATTGAAATTTGAAATTTAAATTTGAAATTTAAATTTGAAATTTAAATTTGAAATTGAAATTTGAAATTGAAATTTGAAATTTAAATTTGAAATTTAAATTTGAAATTTAAATTTGAAATTTAAATTTGAAATTGAAATTTGAAATTGAAATTTGAAATTGAAATTTGAAATTTAAATTTGAAATTTAAATTTGAAATTTAAATTTGAAATTTAAATTTGAAATTTAAATTTGAAATTTAAATTTGAAATTTAAATTTGAAATTTAAATTTGAAATTTAAATTTGAAATTTAAATTTGAAATTTAAATTTGAAATTTAAATTTGAAATTTAAATTTGAAATTTAAATTTGAAATTTAAATTTGAAATTTAAATTTGAAATTTAAATTTGAAATTGAAATTTGAAATTTAAATTTGAAATTTAAATTTGAAATTTAAATTTGAAATTGAAATTTGAAATTGAAATTTGAAATTTAAATTTGAAATTGAAATTTGAAATTGAAATTTGAAATTGAAATTTGAAATTTAAATTTGAAATTTAAATTTGAAATTTAAATTTGAAATTTAAATTTGAAATTTAAATTTGAAATTTAAATTTGAAATTTAAATTTGAAATTTAAATTCAAAATTTACAAACGACATTGACATTGTAATTAGCGTTGATATGCAAGATGAAGAGTGAAATTGAAATGAACATTTGAAAATTTAGTAGCGAAGTAGTCAACTGAGCCAACTCGATTTGCACAGTGAAAACTGAGCGTTACCTACGAATCGAGTTGGCTCAGTTGCCCACTTCGCTACTGAATTGAAAATTTAAATCGAGAATTGAAATCGAAAATGTTAAATATTTGAGGAATTGTGAAAGTATAGACATTATGAGAAATTATTCTATTGCATTTTCCTATTCTCTACACTTATTGGAATCAAAATACGATGGGATGAAAAATCGTTGGGCCAAATAATTTTTATATTGGACCGAAATGAGCATACTTTCATTCTTTACAGAAGCCGAAACCAACAAAAAAGTCAGTGCTATGAATTTTTATTCATACCGACTTATGATCCGCGAAGGCGAAGAGAATCACATTTTGAAGTGCTGCAGCCTCTTCCATCAGTTCGCCATTGACATGTATGTCAAAATCGAGACTGAACGATTATCATATATTCGTTTGAACCAGAAACAGCTACGATCTGAACAGTACATTCATCTCCGCGATGCAATCCACGCCGACGGTTATCTCAATAATTTGGGAAGGATGACAATTTTGCCAGCGACTTACATCGGAAGTCCTCGCCATATGCATGAGTACGCGCAAGATGCGATGTCGTATGTAAGATATTATGGCCGGCGGGACCTACTTATAACATTTATATGTAACCCTCTGTGGGTAGAAATTACGAGAGAATTACTAACTGGCCAAAAATCAGTTGACAGGCATGACATCATTACCAGAGTTTTTGAACAAAAATTGAACTCACTAATGGCTTTCATCGTCAAACATCGTGTGTATGGCCAGGTTCGTTGTTGGATGTACTCCGTTGAATGGCGAAAACGTGGATTGCCACATACCCATATCTTGATTTGGTTGGTCGACAAAATCAGACCGGATGAAATCGATTCAATTATCTCAGCCGGAATACCCGATCCAGCTGTTGACCATAAATTACATGCAGTGGTTACTAAGAATATGATACATGGGCCTTGCGGAATTTTCAACGATGAATCATCATGTTGGAAAATCATCAATGGAAAGTGTTCCAAGCGATACCCCAGAGATCTGATTTCAGAAACTGTAACAGGCAATGATGGATACCCATTGTATCGTCGGCAATCAATTGCAGAGAATGGACGATCTACGCTTGCGAAATTCAAAGGACGAGATGTTCATGTGGATAATCGGTGGATTGTGCCATATTCGCCTATTTTATCCAAGACATTTGAAGCTGACATCAATGCGGAATACTGTAACTCAGTTAAGTCGATCAAGTACATATGTAAATATGTAAATAAAGGGAGTGACATGGCCATTTGTGGAGTTCAAAATGAGAAAGACGAAGTATCTCAGTATCAGATGGGTCGCTATGTGAGCAGTAATGAGTCGATTTGGCGTATCTTTTCGTTTCCTATCCACGAAAGATACCCTGCAGTTCAACATTTGGCAGTACATCTGGAAAATGGGCAACGAGTGTATTTTAATCCACAAAATGCAGAGAGCATAGCAGCTCAGGCGCCGTCGACAACTTTGACAAGTTTTTTCTGTTTGCCAAACAGATCATTTTGCTAGCACTTTAATGTATGCTGAAATGCCATGCTATTATACATGAAATGCAGCATCGAAATCATTCCAACGTCGAAAACAAGGGATACCAGTTGAAGGACATCCAGGTGTATTTTCTTCAGACGCTCTTGGCCGCATCTACACTGTGCACCCAAGTAACGCTGAATGGTACTATCTTCGATTACTGTAGGTAAACGTTCATGGTCCGACGTCGTTTCAATGTCTGAGAACCGTTAATGGGCATCTGTATGAAACTTATCGTGAGGCATGTCAGCTTTTACAGTTGCTTGAGAGCGATTCACATTGGGATAATACACTCAGAGATTCAGTTATATCGTCATCACCAAATCAAATTCGTACGTTATTTGCGATCATTCTATGTACATGTTTTCCTTCGGCTCCACAAAATTTGTGGGCCACATATAAGGACCACATGTCTGAAGATATTTTCCACGTGCGCCAACAGAAATCAAATCCAACATTGGAAATGAACGCAGAAATGCACAACGAAGCACTGATCAAGATCGAAGATATGTGTTTATTGATGGGGAATAAAGTGTTGTTGCATTTGGGCATGATATCACCTAATCGCCCAATGCACGATGCATTCAACCATGAATTGGAAAGAGAACAACAATACGATACTGAATCACTAGCTGAAGAAGTACGTAGAAAGTTTTCACAGTTGAATCCACAACAATTGATAGCGTACGATTCTTTGATGACAGCTGTGAACAATGGAACCGGTGGGGTTACTTTCTAGATGCTCCTGGAGGGACGGGAAAGACTTTTTTGATTTCATTGATTTTGGCAAAGATTAGATCACAGCATGCAGTTGCCCTAGCATTGGCTTCATCTGGAATAGCAACAACTTTATTAGAAGGCGGACGAACTGCACATTCTGCGTTAAACTTACCACTAAACATGCAAATCAATGAGACACCAACATGTAATATTTCCAAAATTAGCGCAATGGCGAAGGTTCTACAAACATGTAAATTGATCATTTGGGACGAATGCACAATGGCTCACAAAAGGTCACTAGAGGCACTGGATAGGACACTCAAAGATCTTCGTGATAACCGAAAATTTTTTGGTGGTGCAATGATTCTATTATCCGGTGATTTTCGGCAGACTCTTCCGGTTATTCCCCGATCCACTGCCGCTGATGAGCGTGTTTGAAATCATCCAATTTGTGGCGACATGTCAAAATACTACGATTAACAACGAACATGCGAGTTTTCTTGCAACAGGATCGTACTGCAGATGAATTTTCAAACCAATTGCTGAATGTTGGGAATGGAAAAGTTGCGGTTGATGCTTCAACCGGACTTATCACATTGTCCAGTGATTTTTGTGAGTTGACAGACTCAAAAGAAGATCTCATACACAGTGTCTTTCTGAATATATCCCATAATTTCAAAAATCATGATTGGCTGAGTGAAGGAGCTATATTGGCGGCAAAAAACAGAGATGTTGATGATCTCAACACAACCATTCAGAATTTCATTCCGGGACAGTTGTTTTCCTTCAAATCAATTGACACGGTGATCAACCAAGATGAAGTAGTTAACTATCCCACAGAGTTTTTGAACTCACTGGAATTGTCTGGATTACCACCTCACAATTTGCAATTGAAAGTTGGTTCAGTGATCATCATGTTACGTAACATTAATCAAACCCGGCTATGCAATGGAACAAGACTGGCTGTGAATAAGTTAATGAATAATGTCATCGAGGCGACCATTATCAAGGGCAAGTACAGGGGAGAGAATGTTTTGATTCCACGCATTCCGATGATTCCAACTGATTTACACTTCGAATTCAAGGGGCTGCAATTTCGAGTGCGTTTGGCGTTCGCGATGACAATCAACAAATCACAAGGCCAGTCATTGGAAATTTGCGGGATCAATTTGGAATTCGCCTGTTTTGGGCACGGACAACTGTACGTCGCATGTTCACGTGTTGGAAAGCCATCATCATTATTTGTTTACGCGCCAAAAAACAAAACCAAAAATGTAGTTTATGAAAAAGTTCTTAGATAGTTGTTCAGGTAATTCAGATTACGTGGAAATATGTTGCGAAAAAGCATTCCCAGTTAATTATTCAAGTGATTCAGTTTATGTGTAAATAGAACAGATTAAATCGATTATAATGATTAACGAATTTTATTCAATCACCAGCAGGAACTTCATTTCTCCGCTGTGATGTCAATATAGATAACTACTTAAGGTGGGACGAAGTCCACCGGGTCAGCTTGTAGTTAATAGTTATTACCAAATTCAATTGTTTAGATCGCTCTATCGCAAGAACGGTTCGAGATACAAAACAAAGGGTGTGATGCAAGTGGTTTCACCCGTAAAGATACACATTTGTATTGTTAACAAATTGTATTGTTTATCTATCTACTTTATACCAAGAATTATGATTTTTTTTAATATTTAGAAATATCGAAGACTTTATAAAGTCCATAATTTGAGACATGGACGGAAATTGTCGATATAATATATAGGGCGGAACGATCGGGAAGTTATTGGTTCGACCCGTAGAGGGTCCTACCTACGTCCCGTTTATTTGATTAAATATCTCAAAAACTAATGAGCGGATGTTGATTTTTTGTTTCAAAACATTTTCCTCTATGGCATCTATGGAATGCAATTCAGAAATATGAAGCCGGACTCAAAAAGATTCGAGTTATTCCAATTTTTCTGGTTAATATGCAAAATTTTTGTTCGCGCATCTCCTCCTACAGTTGTTGTCATAGAGACGTGTAATTTTACACAAATGTTCCATTTGGTATCTATACGTGCAAGTGGTTTGGGTTTTTGAGAATTTTCAGTAGTTTCTCAGATATTCAATTTTTACTAGAAATTCGTTTTATTCAATATCTCAAAAACTAATGAACGGATTTTGATTTTTTTTTTCAAAACATTTAGCTCAATACTTTATGACAAAGCCGGTACCATTCGGAAGCATACCACCAATGAAATGGGTGGAAATAAAAAGGCAACGTTCAACGAAATAAAAATAGCCTTTATGCATTCGGATGTGGGCATTCCATGACCGTCTGCTTGTTTAGCCATTGTTCTGCTAGCTTACATGGAAGCTTGCCTCAATTCATTTTTCTTCCAAAACCCCGTCAGCAGCAAATTTTTTTTCAGCATATTAAATTAGCTCTAAGTGAGCTTTAAATTATGCAACATTGAAAATTGCATTTTGCTACCTTGTGCGGCCAGGCATACATACGTAAGATAAAAGGTATCTCGAAGGGTTTTGCCCCTTCATGGGTCTACGTCTCTTGAATTCCTCGCAGGCACCACATCAGTTTGCTGGCGAGGCTGCGTTAGTTGAGAGTCACCGGTTCTCATAGAGAATCTAGAGAGACGACCACCCTACAACCATGGTGAAACTAGCAGCAAATTATATCTCTACTGACACAAGCGGTGGGCTTGATCTCGTAAATGTGCACCATACGTCGCGGATCCTTGCCATATATTCTCTTTGTGTCGATTGACTATTCTTCACTCACTACAGGTAGCCCTCCTTAAGTTTTTCCGTCCATCTTAATTTTCCAAAAGCCAAGTTTGTCAAGGTTGAATCCAGATCGACCCCATCCGAAACGGACCGGTTGTAGGAAGCTCTGGCTCGATCCGTTCTTGGAATCAGGAATAGGATATCCCGAGTAGTTGACCCAGGATAAACAGATATCACGGTAGTGTTCCCCGACCGCCACAGAATATCATGTCAGGATCGGGTGATGGGTACGCCGCCTTATTAATTTCTCGATTTTTCAGGAAGCTATTGCAATGACCTCTAAATCGATTTTTTTTTTCGATTCATAACTGGTCTTTTGAGTATCCCAAAATGCCTCCCGTCAGATTCTAAGAGAATGGCTGTCTGCGTGTGTGTTTATGCTTGTATGTGTGGAATCGGATACTTTGGTTAACGATTTCTCGTGAACGGATCGAATGGTCTGGGTCATCCGGGTCATAATTGGACCATCTTCATGGATTAGTATATTGGATTAGTTTTTGGTTTAAATTAATCGAGCAGTTTTTAACTTCCCGATATCGGGAAGTTATTGTAATGACCCCGAAAATCGAAAGTTTTTTTTAACTTCCCGATTTTTAGGGAAGTTACCCCCGAAATCGAAATTTCTGTTCCCGCCTAGGAAATGGTGGTTTAAGTATACCAAAATGATCCCCAACAAATCCTGAGACGATGTATGTGTGTGTGTGTGTGTGACTGTATGTACGTATGTGTACAAATTTTGATCCTGGATGTCTCACGAACGAATATCACGATCAAAGTTATTAAGATCACAATCGAAGCGGTTCCATGTAACTTAGAGGTGATTAGATTTTGGGTGGAATTGGTGCAGTATATATATTGTTATTAACAATTTCAATTGTTTATAATGTTCTATTGCATAAACTATTAGAGTTAGCGTAAAATTTATATAAGAAAAGTTCCCCATATAAAAATACGTATTTTATGTGGAATGACTTTTTTCGACAATTTGCATAATTAAGGAGGTATGACCGTCTCAGCAATTATGTCTGTAATGAGTGAACGAATGAACACAGCGCTGTCATGACAGTCCCAATCGACGCGTTTCCGTGGAAAATCGAGCGGATTACACTTTGGATGGGATTCATGCAGTATATGCAATGTTATTAACAATTTTAATTGTTTATAATGTTCTATTGCATAAACTATCAGGGTTGGCGCAAAATTTATATTAGAAAAGTTATTCCCCATATAGAAATACGTATTTTATGTAGAATGACTTTTTTCCACAATTTACATAATTAAGGAGGTATATCCGTCTCAACAATTATGTCTGTAATGAGTGAACGAATGAACACAGCGCTGTCACGACGGTCTCAATCAAAGCGTTTCTGTGCAAAATCCAGCGGGTTACACTTTGGATGGGATTTGTGCAGTATATGCAATGTTATTAACAATTTTAATTGTTTATAATGTTCTATTGCATGAACTATTAGAGTTAGCGCAAAATTTATGTGAGAAAAGTTGTTTCCCATTTAAAAATACGTATTTTATGTAGAATTACAATTTCAATTCACTTTATTTTCCTTAATGTTACAAAAGTTGTTACATTTCCACAAGCCTTTTACTCTTTCCTCTGTCATACGTTACTAATTTAATAAGTAATTAGTAATAAAAATTAGTAATAAGTAATGAGACTAATTTAATACTGAATTATTCCTCCCTCTTTCTCCTCTACTTCCGCCTTACTCTCTAGCTTGTCACCCTCCCTCCCTCCCCCTCTTCCCTTATAAAGGTATTACATTTTGCCTTACATTCAACACTCTCCCGACCTCCCTTCTCGACCCTTCCTCCCCCCCCCCCTTTTTGTTATAACCCTCCCACTTCTCTCCTTTTACATCCCCAAACTTCCACCCTTAACCACCTTCTCTCAACCTTGTGTCCTTTATATCCTGTCCGCTATCAACTGTCCCCTTGTCCCCTCATTGGGCCGTCCCCCTTTCACTTTTCTATCCATCCCTTTCCAGCCACACTCATTCTTCCACTTTTTACTCTTCGCTCATTCTTTTTTGGACACATTTTTCCCCTTAAACCTACGCACTCTCGCCGCTACAAAATTTACTCCCATCCGTCCACACTCCAACACTAACAAGCCTAACACTATCCACTGAGCACTCCCCCTCCCCTACCCACAATCCCCTTGCGGTACCTAACTGCCTCTCCCTTTTCACCATTCAGCACCTTTTCACTACTCCTCTGTATGGTCTCTCCTCTTCTCACACCGTCGTTTCCTCCTCCCGCTGGTCTCGATTCCTCTCGGTTGACTCTCCTTTCCACCCCAGTCGTTTTCCTCCTCCACCCCATTCTCCCTGCTCTCTCCCCGTCTGCGCCTCTGATAATGTCACTGATTTTTACTGACTCTCCCAACTTCTCCTCTCTTTCCTCGTACTTGGCCCGTATACACGCTAACTTATTTTACTCCATAAACCTCTCTTTCTCCGTTACTTGGTTTTCCCTTTGCCCCAAGTACTTGGCCACTGCCGCCTCTCTTTCGACAACTCAGTTTTTGACAGTCTCCGTCTCTTGTTTTTGTTCCACCGCATCAATGCCAGTCTGGCCCCCCAGTCCCTTGTTACACTCGCCGCTGCTTCCTCCCTCGTGGCGCCATCTTTGGGCCTTCCCCCGCCAACGCTTGCCTTTCCCGCTCAAATTCACTCTCTCTCTCTTCTTTCTTTTATCACTCACTCTAATCTCCGGGCAGCCCCTTGCAATCGCGATATCTCCTCCCGCATACCACCCACACCTTCACCTTCATTTACCCGCCTGCCGCAGCATTCCTCCCACACTTTTCTTGCACTTTCCGCCCCATTGCACTCCTTCAACCTTCCCAATTTGGCCAAAAATCGCGGCCCCACTTTCCAGCCAAACCGCCACTTTTCGCGATCTCAACGCCCTCCCTATGTTGAATTACTTTCTTCAACAATTTACATAATTAAGGCGGTATGACCATCTCAACAATTGTGTCCGTAATTAGTGAACGACTGAATACAGCGCTGTCACGACGATTCCAATCGAAGCGTTTCCGTGCAAAATCGAGCGGTTAACACTTTAGATGGGATTCGTGCAGTATATGCAGGGTTATTTTCTGGATTGAAACTCTCATATATATATAAGAAAGAGATAGAGACTACAATGATCAGCAGAACGGTCGCGCGCGCATTTCAGCCTGACAGACTTCGAGATAATTGATATATATCGCACATTGTCCTTTTTAGAATAGGATAGGTTAGAACATATCGCGAGTTGAACTGGGATGATATCAAAGAGCGTGATAATTAAGAAAGTACAGAGGTAGGAAGGGTAACTATGCGGATGAATTCCAGTTGAATATTTATATGGGGCTTAAAAATCAAACTGAATCGATCGCGTCCAGTAATTATTAGATACCAGTTCAATTATTAATATCACTGTTGGGTTTGCTCATCACAATGGTTGCGTTCTTATGTTGTGCTGAAATACCAAATCGGGAAGTTTTGTTTGTGCCCCGTATGAGGCACACACATTTGCACGCCACTAGTTTTTTTTTCTTTCAGGCCTTCCATCCCTTATGGATATATGGGCGGGTGGTCCATACGCTGCACCGCATTCGCATGATAAGACACAGGAAACCACAGAAAACCTGTGTCGGTACCGGCAGCTACTCTATGAGTAACCTCAGGCTCATCAGACATTCCAAAAAAATTATCGCTCCATGAGGGATTTGAACCAGGAACCCAAGCGGCAGCGCTAAGACTGCGCGCTTAGTCCACTCGACTATTCTGACTTGACTTGACTTGAAAATTGTTTATTAACATTTGTCATATATACATACTATATACAGTATTAATATCTTAAATGCTACGCTCTAGATCACCAGCCATTGGTTTTATATCTAATTTGATCAAAGTTTAAATTAAAAATGACTTCTAGAAAAGCCTTATAATTAATCGGTGCACGAGGGGTGGGGGAGAGCGGGATATACGGAATGGTGGGACAGACAGGTGGTCAGCGAGGGATGTGATTAACCCTTTGTATAAAGTGAGTTTGAGGGATTGGCTAAGCGCAGGACATTTAAGCAGATTATGTAATCTTACTAGAATAATTTTTGTTTTCAGCTTAGTTTCGTCTATGTGTTTTTTCCACAGGAGTTTGGAATCAATATGTAAACCTAAGTATTTAACAGAGTTCACAGGAGTGATTTTATCGCTACGAATAGTCAAGGTGCGATTGGCCTTGGAGCTAGTAAATATGATTGCTTCTGTTTTGGCAGTATTCACTTGGATTTTCCATTTCATAAGCTCACCGATTGGAAGAGCAGCTGCGTTTTCGACTCTTCTGACAGCTTTATTAATCGATATGCTCGCTGAGTACAGAGCGATGTCATCAGCATAGCCAGCGATAGATACATTTCTAGGAATCCTGCTAAAAACAGAAGCAATGTACAGGTTAAATAGTGCGGGGGAGAGGGTCTACCTTGTGAGACCCCCGCTACTATTTCAATTTTATCCGAAAGCGTAGTTTGACTCGAACTCGAATATATCTATTTGAAAGAGATGATAATAAAATTTTATATAAATATTTAGGTACATTCAAGCTATCGAGTTTATATATAAGGCCTGTGGGCCAAACAGAATCAAAGGCCTTCTCGCTGTCCAGGAGAAGAAGAACGGTATCTTCTTTCCGGTCTTTCGCGGATTTTATATCATTCGTAATTCCAACCAGCTGGTGGCAGGTCGAGTGCTCTGATCGAAATCCAAATTGATTCGTAGGCATTAGTTGTAACTCTTCTATGGGTTTTTTGTGGGGAGCTAAAATTATTCGCTCAAAAAGTTTAGCCAATACCGGTAGGAGGCTAATGAGCCTGTAGCTCACCGGATGCGAAGGGGGCTTATCAGGCTTGAAAATCGGTATGACCACCGCTCCTTTCCAGTGTTCAGGGAAATGTTGTTTGAGGGGGCATGCATTATATATCTTTGTTAGTAGGCTTATTGCATTGATCGGGAGGTTTTTTAGTGCTATGTTGGGAATGTTATCCACACCCAGGGCTGATTTGTTTTTTAGTGTTTTGATGGTGGAAATGATTTCACGGGGATTTGTGAGGAATTTAATGGGAGTTTCGATAGGGGCTTTGAGGATAGTTTTTTCACATGACCTGTGACTTGTTGTTCAAAAGATTTGTTTCCTCGAGAGGCCGATAGTTCGTGGATATTTGCGTAGTGTTTACAAAATGTATTAGCCTTTTCATGGTCTTCTGTGCGGAGTGTGTTATTTGACTTTAGTGTGGGGATTTTACTTTTACCGGTGTTATTAAAATATTTTCCTACGCGGCAAGTAGAGTGATTTTTCAGGTTTAAGTTTCTAAGTTCGTTGTCCCAAGATGATTGTTTCCATTCGGTTAATTTAAGTCTGATTTTTTTGATCAGCTGATTGAGTTCGGATCGTGCGGAAGAGTTTTATGCCTTAAGCTCTTGTTGATCGCCACCGCAACACCACCACCTGCTTTGGCCGTTCTGTCTTCCCTGATCAGCGAGAAGGCTGGAAAGTTAATTTTCTTCGTTTTGCTGTTTAGCTTAGTCTCTGAAATCGGACAAATTTCAATGTTAATACTATGGATAATGTGTAATAACTCGTCCAGATTGCGCTTGAGTGCAAAAATATTAATTGCTAATATGTTGGTTATGTTTGTGGGGGAATCGTAGATGTATCTGAGGAGGATGAGAACAAGTGAGCATAGGATGCCATGATTGTGATCCTATCAATGGGGGTGTCAGCTTTCTAGAATTTAGATATCATATCTTTAAGCTCTGAGAGGATTTCGGGAATTCTAAGGGTTTTTAGCTCGCCAAGGACTTGCTTCGCTGTGTTTATATAATTTTTAGTTTAGCTACTTAAATATGATTCAGGAACATGTCGTCCTCAGGAACATAGGTCCATTGGGATGGTCCTATGTTCAGCAGTGGGTACGGCAACGTTCCTTCTCGAGGTTTCCACCGTTGGGAAGAACGAATCGTAAGTGGGCCTAAACAGGTTGGCGATAGAAGTCGAAGTTGGCTCAGGGACTGCAGGAGCCTGGAGGAATTGGATGTTCCTTTCCAGATTCTGCGTTGTGGCCGAATGAGGTGTAGAGCTCAATTCCATCTCTACCCTCCTTGGCGTGGTGGTGGTGGTTGGACTCTTGTTTTTGAGCCTTCACAAATTTGGTTCGCATGGCGCACTCTCCATAGCTCGCTGTGTGAGCTAGACCACAGTTTGCACACTTGACAGAGTTGCTGGTGCAGGCTTTAATGTCGTGATTGCCTGCACATTTCACGCATCTGGGGTTTAAGTTGCAGTGCTGACTGGCGTGTCCAAATTTTTGGCACCGGAAGCACTGTGTTGGTTGCTGGGTTTTTATGTATTTTTCTATCTTATATGTATGATAGAAAATGGTTTTAATAGCAGCGAAGCTGCTCAAGGTTACATCGGGCCCAACCGTTATTGCAAACACCGGTAGGGGCCTATTTTCCTTGCTGTCTCCATCCTTGTTTCTTTTCACAAACTGCCGAACTGATAATACCTTTATGCAGTGTTTGGATATTTTGGCTTCAATTTTGTGCTCACTAAAACTGGCGGGAAGACCTTTTATGATAAATTTCTTCGGACGCTCACTTTTCAGACCGAAGGTGTAAAAATTGTAATTTTGCCTTTTCAGGATACTTGCAATTTTATTGTAATCCTCCGTCGTTTGCAGATGGACGATCGTGGTGTTTCTATTAAACTTCATCCTGAAGTTTTTATCGGACCCGTTAACTTGCAGAAAATTGATTAATTTTTTGGTCTCCAGTTTGTCATTTTCAATGACTATTGGAGGCACTGCGGTTCGTTTTTGAGCCTCTTGAGACCCGTCAGGAGTGTTTGGAGGATTGTTAAGGCGAGCGGGGTCAGAGCTCGCGCTGATTGACGGTTTCATAATGGTTTCATCTTGGTGTTTTTGGGTCTTCCAAAGGAGGACTTATCTTGGCTTTCCTTTTTGAAGCCAAAGGAAGTTTGAGAGATTTTATGTTCGACACTGTGGTGCCAGAACTTTAACAAGACTTTAAAAATTCACTGTACTATAATCGCCGCACGTTGGAATTTATATATCGTAGAGAGCGATAGACATCCGTCCGCACGGTACCGGCTCAAAACAAATACTCGTTATTTTGACGTCGGTCGAACATCGAAAGTGGAACTTTCATGATATTTTCACTTTTCTCGACGTTTCACATCATCCTGAATCGTTTTCCGAACAGTATTTAAATGTGTGTGTGTGTGTGTGTGTGTGACCAAAGTCTTTGTTTAAGGTTTCCGAAGAAACCAACGTAGCGATTAACGTTTTTTTTTTATCGACACAACTTACTATTCTCCAGGTCTGACAGGAACGATTGATGCGAAAAAATGTTTCGTTCAATTGTTACTAACAAATTCAATTGTTTATATCTCTAAGATACAAAAAACGTGTTAAATGAAAGTTGTTTCCCGCGAAGAAATACACATTTGACAAAAATACATATTTGATGTCGTATAACTTTTTTTGCTAACACCGATAGTTAAAAGTTCTTAACAAATTCAATTGTTTAGATCGCTCTATCGCAAGAACGCTTCGAGATACGAAACAAAGGGTGTAATGCAAGTCGTTTCACACGTAAAAATACACATTTGACGTTCCATGACTTTTTTGCCAACACCCATAGTTAATTGTTCTTAACAAATTGTATTGTTTATCTAACTACTTCATATTAAGAATTATAATTTTTTTTAATATTCAGAAATTTCGAAAACGTTATAAAGTTCATAATTTGAGACATGGACGGAAATGGTGGATATAATATATACGGCGAAACGATCGGGAAGTTATTGGTTCGACCCGTAGAGGGGCATACCCACGTCCCGTTTATTTATTATTGAATTAAAGTTGTTCCCCTCGTGAGACTACGTACATCATGTTGTATTACTTATTTTGCTAGGCAACATATTTTACGAGATATGGATAAAAAATCGTAATAATCGATCAATAGTCAAATTTTGCGTAACTGATATACAACTTGACTTCATGCGTCTATCATCACACATATACACTATCGGGAATATACATTTATTTTCATACGGGCGTAATTTTACATTCATTTTTCTCTCATATGAACGTTGCGAATGACAAGTGAAAAGTCGGTGTAATCCTCTCAAGTAAATATGGGGCATTCCATACCAATTCGACCAGCTTGGCCTGCTCAGATTTAGATGCCATCAGAATAGCCGAGTGGACTCTGGAGGGGGCCGCCCCCCTCCACTGTCAACACAAAAAGTCTTTAGAAACAAAATTATCCATTTTTTAAACTTACCGACGTCAGAATAGCCGAGTGGACTAAGCGCACAGTCTTAGCGCTGCCGCTTGGGTTCCTGGTTCAAATCCCCCATAGGGTGAGAATTTTTTCAGAATGTCTGATGAGCGGGAGGTTACTCATAGAGTAGCCGCCTGTACCGACACAGGTTTTCTGTGGCTTATCATGCGAAGGCGGTGCAGCGTATGGCCCACACGCCATATGGGGGGAGATAGGAAAAAATTCCAAAGAAAATCGACCATTTTGACCCACTTCGATTCAATGGAAATATCTCGGAAAACTTGAACCGTCCACAAGGGCTACTTCCATGCGAATGGTCACATACATGTATTCCTTCTTTACCGATTAAACTTACGTTAATGCCATCTAATGGAGGAAACACTACTCCCATCTTTATCGGGGTTCCGTGTCTTCCTAAGCACACAACATTCCACCCCTAATGTATTGAATGGCGCAAAGTAGTTCAAAATTTCTTTGCCTAGCGATATCAACAGTTTTACGCTCACAAATTGGCGGCAAATGATACAAGGAGAGAACGGTTAGACCAAGGTAAAAAAATTAAACAAATTTTATTCCTCATGTGAAAATACATATTTTATATCTCATCACGTTTCTTGCTAACATTAATATCAAATCATAGATTCTAGGTGATTATTTTTGCTTCCGAATGGAAGCATTGCAATCGGTCACATTTCACTTTCGCTAATTATGCTTGTAAACGATATATAATGGTTTGAAATGTAAAAATACGAAGTTTGAGCATAGTGTCTGTATGTATCAATTTTTTTCAAAAATCTTCACTTACAAAATTTAACATAAAAAGGACTAAATTTTGAGAATAAAATCTGAAAAAATTGTCAGTTATTGGTATTGAATGCATCTACCTGTGAGCGCAAGTTCATTGGAATCGGCCGGTAAGTTTCTTAGAAATCGCTTTTTTCCTTTTTTCCTCCGATGGTTCATATCTCAGAAAATAATGAATATTTTTTAATTTTTTTTTTCTTCAAAATGTGCATCCCACCTAGATCTAGGTGGTGCAAGACCATCTAGTAGGTTCCTCACAAGAAATTGGAGATATTTTAACTTTTCTGTTTTTTTCTGCTTTCTGCCTTTGTACGCGCTCTAGCGTCCCCAAAAATTGATATAAAACCTTAAAATTTGAAACAAAGATTCCTTTTGTTATAGTGAAGAACCCTGTTAAACAGCGATTTGATCGTATGATTAGTTTTCCAGATTTTAGTTTTTTCGTTTCCACGGTTTTTGTTTTATTTCTCGATAATTATTCAACCGATTTTGTTCTTTTTTTTTCAAAATGTGTGTCTTAACGAGACCTATAATATGGTTGCAAAACATTGAGTCAATTAGTTTGGGTACAATCAGATATTTCTATTTTTTAACTTTTGATTTTGGTTTTACTTTTTGTGTTTGTACGCACGCTAGCGTCCGCAAAAATTAAGATAAGTACTTGAAATTTGGAACAAAGGTGCCTTTTGTTGTGGCCAAGAACACTATTGAATGGTGATTTGATCGGATCATTAGTTTTCTAGATATCGATTTTTTCGTTTCCACGGTTTTTATTTTATTTCTCGATATCTATTCAATCGATTTTGTTGTTTTTTTTCGTCAAAATGTGTGCCTTAACGAGATCTATAATATGGCGAAAAATATTGAGTCAATTAGTATGGGTACAATGACATATTCCTATTTTGGCTTCCGAATGGAAGCATTGCTATCGTTCAATGTTCACTTTCGCTAATTATGCTTGTAACCGATATGTAGTGGTCTGAAACGTAAAAATACGAAGTTTGAGCATTGTGTCTGTATGTATCAATTTTTTTCGAAAATCTTCAATTACACAATTCAACATAAAAAGGACTAAAGTTTCAGAATAAAATCTGAAAAAATTGACAGTTATTGGTATTGAGTGTAGCTAGCTGTGGGCTCAATGTCAGTGAAATCTGTCGGTAAGTTTCTTAGAAATCCACTTTTTTTGTTTTTTCTTCGATCGTTCATATCTCTGAAAGTAATGAATATTTTTCAATTTCTTTTTTATCAAAATGTGCGTCTTCACGAGCTCCAAAGAATGGTTGAATAACATCTAGTACGTGGCTCACAAGAAATTGAAGATATTTCAATTTTTCTGTTTTTTTTCGCTTTTTGATTTTGTCGAAAAATTGAGATAAAAACTTGAAATTTGAAGCAAAGATTCCTTTTCTTGTGGTGAAGAACCCTGTTGAATAGCGATTTGATCATATAGTTTTCGAGATTTGGATTTTTGCGTTTTTAAGGTTTTTATTTTATTTCTCGATAATTATTCAAACGATTTTGTTGTTTTTTTTGCAAAATGTGTCCCTTAACGAGATCTATGATATTGTTGAAAAGCATTGAGTCAATTAGGTTGGGTAATATAAGATATTCCTGTTTTATAACTTTTGACTTTGATTTTACTTTCTGTTTTTGTTCGCACTCTAGCGACCGCAAAAATTGGGATAAAAACTTGAAATTTGGAACATAGGTTCCTTTTATTATGGTGAAGAACCCCATTGAATAGCGATTCAATCGCATCATTAATTTTATAATTTCAATTTTTTCATCTTTACGGTTGTTTCATTACTTCATTTCTCGATAAGTATTCATCCCATTTTTTTCCAAACTTGAACCTTAACGAGATCTATGAACTGGTTCAACATTGTTGAGTCAATTACTTTGGGTAATATGAGATATTCCTGTTTTTGCTTCCATTCGCCTGGAAGGGGCTTTTTCAATACTGGAACATTTTCATTTTGTGTGCAGTCGGACCATTCGGAAGCTTATCACCAATGAAATTGGGGGAAATAAAAAAAAAACGATGACATATCTAACACATTCGAATGGGGGGACCCGAGGACCGCCTGCTTGTTTCTTTTTATTAGGATTTTTTTGTTTCCTTGAAATTCTTTTCACTTTCGCTGTTTTTTGAAGTTTCTTTATAATTTTTTGCTTTTTCGAAAGTGTCCGAACAATGTTATGATGTGTACATTCTTCGGAACGGGAAAACCGTTTCACAATGAGTTTTCCTTCGTTGCTCGGAATGACACAATGGATTTTCTGAGTTCCTGGAATGGATCGGCATATGCTAAATCGTGGTTTCAAAAAGACCTCCTCATAATCATCTATAGATGAATACTCCACACTTATGTTTGGTAGATTCATTGGCTGTGAATCCCAATTATAGAGGTGCTCTGGGGTAGTTATTTGCTTATCGGACGGGCGTTGAAGACTGGTTCGAGCTGCCTATCTTTTTACAGTGCCTCTGATGACATCACACCCTCCTTTGCCATGCGCAGTAGGGAAAAAGTGCCAAACAGCATTCAGTCCAAAATCTTTTTCGTGGTAGTACAAATTTATGAAATTATCCACATTTTTGTACTGTTGGGGTGCACCTTCCGAAAAGTAATGGATTTTGCTCGCATTTTGATTAAGCCCCTTGATGAAATTGATAACAATTTTGTGAAAAGTATAAACCGCTACTGCATCGTGTGATAAGCTGTTTGAAATAGTCACCAGACTTCTATGAACGCTAGATTCATTATTTTTGAAATAAATCAGAACTGGATACACCGTTGCTGTATCGTTGTTCCAGTGAAAGCCTGGCGCTACATTCTGTACTATGAAGGTGTAATTTTCCGCGAAATCACAAATTACAAGGAATTCGTCGTCTATCAATGCCTCCTTCAACTCTTTAAGGTATGATGTTTGTTGCTTAGAAATGCAATTATGAGAGGCCAATTGTTTCATTTTTTCACAAAACTGGTCTATGAACTTAGTCGAACCTTTCGGTAGAGTTTCGAGTTTGGCACGAGGAGTTAGAATCCAATTTTTATACACGTTATGGCCCATATTCTCGTTTTCGATTGCTGACTTCAATGTCTCACTAATAACGGAAGTTCCAGGGCAATTTTTACATTCGTCAAGATAACAACTCGTAGGATCATGACACATCATCAACTTCAGACAATCATTATAATGCTCCAAACTATGGTCAGAATGTGTCGTTAGCCTTTTAAAATTTGCCCCTGAACTACACTAACGTGACACTCCCCTGAAGTAAGGAAATTAGAGGGTAGAAGTTAATCGTTTGTAAGTGCGGAAATACGTTTCAAAAGTAAGATAGATACTTTTTCAAAGTACTTTAGAACATAAACCTGATTATTTACTGTTATTTCAATATCGGGTAGGAAATAACCCGGACTCGGACTAGCGAATGCCATATTTTATTGAATCTTTATGTTAAATCCGAGATTTTTTATTCATTGAAAGTAATAAAAATTAAGAATTTGAGTGGGGCTAAGGCAAACGCGCGTTAAACCTCCAGAGTGGTAGAAATGCCCATTGACAGCAGAGCGTTAAATGATGAAATTGTTGGCTACCTAATTTTGCATCTGGCATGGATAACTGTTTGAAGTGGAGATGATCCACTATGAATGGTCGGTCAACTCCAATCGAACTCGGAACCAATCGGCATTTTGGGCTGCAGCGACGACCCCCACCCCAGTAAAATCACCATAACGTGCAACAGACAATAAAAGTAGAAGTTATCCGGTCAACACGTGTCTCAACAATTAGAATTTTTATCAAATCAATTATCTTCAGTAATTAACAAAATTATCTAGTGCCATTCAACTAAAGTCAATTAACAACTCGTGTGATTTCAAATCAAGTGAATGTGAAGGAGTTTTTTATTTAATTTCTGTAATATATTTGACAAAGCCATCGGCGATACGCAAGCCGGTGGAATAAATTCAAGACAATTATCCGCGAGTGCATTTTAAATAATCCACTAACTTTCTGCCAACCTACAACCCCCTAAAGTCCAGTCCCTCTCCAAACAATAATATTCCTTTTGTTTTGGAAATTTGTTTAGCCTTCTTGATCGTGTACTTTTTCGCATCCATAATTCGGACAATCTTAGTTGTACTCCAATTTGATGGGAGTCCAGTAAGTATCTGGACTTTTTCATCTCTTGTCATGCTCTCACTATGATATTTAGCGTTTAATCGATCTATAATATCTCTCAGATCTGGATCATCGATCTCAGTCTGCTGTTGCGTCTTATCGATGAGACCGAGTACCCTTTTCAAATTATAAGATACTCTAGCCGCTTTTTTTCTAAGCCAACTCACTAGTTGCAGCTTATTTCTTGGAATAGGCGACTGATTTAGTTTAGCTAGGCCATCATTAATCGTAGGAAGCAACGTGTCAATGCTTATTTCTGATAATTTGCTGTGTTGGGTACGTACTGGCGTTCCACTGATTTCACAGTCTTTATCAATAGTCATGTGAGATAATTTGCTCGTCTGGCTGAATAGCTCAATAGTTTCAACCTCTATGTGGAAAAAGATGGTATTAGAATAGTTAAGTGGATGGAAATTAGTAGTGGATGGAACAATGTGCTGATACTGGAATATCGTCAATTATTTCCATGGGTGATGATTCTTTGAAAACACAATCATCTCCAATCGTGCATCCAGAAGAATTTGCCGCTTCATCTGCGTGTTCAGTTGGATACGAGTTTTCTTCACTTGGACTCGCAGTTATTGGTTCCATTTTTGCGCATAAAATCCGGCACTTCACACACAATCGATCGTCCTTGGTTAAATTCCATTGTTTACATAACGCACCTGATGGGGGCCTCAATTCTTTCGTGGTTTTGTGATTTTCCAGTTTACAAGGGTTGCAGCAACGGTCGTAATGTTTTATCGGTCTCATGATTGAATAAATCGATAAAAATCGCTATTATGATCTAAAAAAATTGAACATCTCAAATTGTTCATCTCATGTTCTACAATTATGGAAATTATATTTCAAATGCGGTATTTGAACTCAAAACTTTATTTATGGGCACTTACGATTATTCCAGTGTCACAGCAACCGAAAGGCGTTTTGTTTAAATCATTAATATGGAGCACATTCCGTGACTAGATATGTCTGTCAGTAAACAGCTGGTGTTATTCTTACCGCCAATTCGTGAGCGTATAATCGCTGATTGCGCTAGGTGGAGAAATTTTGAACTACCTTGCGGCAGTCAAAACATTATGGGTGAAATTTTGCATGTTTAGGGAGACACGAATCCCCCCCAAAGCGGGAGTACGGTTTCCTCCATTAGATGGCATTGACGTAAGTTCCGTCGGTAAAGAAGGAATTAATATATGTGACCGTCCGCATGGAAGTAGCCCTTGTGGACGGTTCAAGTTTCCCGAGATATTTACATTGAATCGAAGTGGGCCAAAAGTGGGTCGTTATTTTTGCAATTTTCTTCTACAACCGGTTTTCTAGGCAATGCTTTGGAGTGCGCGTCCGTCGCGCGAAAGCACTGGCGCTTCAACTGTTGCGCTTCCACGATAGCTCCCAAGACGTCAATGGTAGAAAAAAACATGATAACATATAAAATATGTATTTTCACATAAGGAAAAATATTTATTCACAACTTTCCTATCTATCTTTAATCGCTCTCTCGGTATGTCATTTTGAACCCAAAAATTATTATAAACAAATATACACGGTATCAATTTGCAGAAAGTAACTGTTGATTCGTATTAAGCACGACCAAAATCTCGAATTTCAACAATAAAAATTAATTTACATCATAGTGTATACATAATTTTGCTCAGCGTATCGAGTAAACTACCTTGTTTTGCATGAATAACCAAATGACTCATTAAATAATGGAAATAAAAAAAAAGTAAGAGAACATAAATTGTGTACTTTTTTCTAAGAAATTTTTTTTGTTCGCAACTTTTTATTTTATTTTCAATGGTTTGAAAATTTGAAAGTGCCTTTTTGGGGCTATTTTTTAAAATGTCCAGGCTGGAATATTCACCCAAAACAATGTTTTATTTTTTTTATATTTTTCAGATTTTTTTCAATTTTCTTCATTCTGGCGTATTTTGCTACAATTTGTGTTGATTAAAAATTTTACAAATAAAAAAAAAAATTGGAGTAGTCCTTCCAAGTAGATAAACCGTATAAAAAATCGGTATCTAAATCTGAGGAGGTAAAGTTAAAAGCTGGTCGAGTTAGTATGAAACGCCCTAATTGCAATACAATGTTTACTTAAATACCTTTTCTCTTAGTTACCTAATTGCTAATGGTCAATGTCTTCGATTCAAATGTGGCTTTAGCGAAAAGATATAAATTTATGTGTAAGTGGAGAAAACCAGTGTAGGAGGCCGAAATTCCAGTGCATCTCAACTTCCTGATATAGGGAAGTTATTGTAATGGCCCCGAAAATCAAGTGGAAATTTCATATCTCCACTCCTAAAGGTCTCTCTAATCCTTCTAGAGCTTTTTTAACAAAATGTCTGTATGTGTGTGTGTGTACGCCTACGTATGTGCCCACAATTTTTCACAACGGTGTCTTGCAAACAAATCATACGATTCGATAATTTTTGTTTTCATTGATGTGTCTTCACGATTAGATTTTAAAAGAAATTCATGCACTAGTTTCCGGTTTTTCTTAATGATGTTCGACCGCTATTCGCCATTTTTTTCAATCTTTTGACAATTTACTCCAACTTTTTGGTTTTCTTGCCGGGAAAAAATGTACAATTTGTGCATAAAATTATTATTTATGGAGTCTCAAAATTTTATCACCGTTAACTTATTTTTGAGCTTTTTCTCTACGCTTGTATGAAAATTCATAAAACTTTAGACAAAACGCTGAAAAATGGGTCTGCGACAATGAAATTTTAGGAGTCGATAGAGAATAAAGCGACAGAAAAATTGTCCATTTTTTCCTGCCGATCAAATCAATAATTTGGGATAAATTAGCAAAAAATTGACAAAAGTGAGAAATAGCGGTCGAATATCCTTAAACATGAAGCATGAAAATCCCCAAATTTTTTAATCAACGACAGAAGGTCATCAAGCTAATCAATGCCGAAATTGGGGCGTCTCGGCGTACATTAGCTTTGATCAAAATTTGACTCACTGTCATGTAGTGATTTATTAGTTATTTGTTGATCGTGAGTGCCGCGAAATTTAAATGACTATATTCGAACTTTCATATTCGGTCTAGATCCGAAGATATCCGATTACCGCCGACGCATGCGTGTTTACCCGCATTTAAACAGGAGACTCTGAATGCACCATGCGCAGTGTGATTGGTCAATGCGTCACGTGACATAGTCGCAGGTAGCGACAGTTGCCCAATTTTCATGATTCGTATTTTTTCTCTGAAACCAGTTTTTAAACATGTAATTGACGTGTGGGAAAATCAAGGGATGGCAAACAGAAATTACGAATCAGCAAGTTTTGTTTGTGTTCTCAGCGGGGGTAAACACACTTCCATCCCACTAGTTGTGATTTTTTTAACTGAGTAAGAATAGTTCGAATTCATTCAAACTTTATGGATAGTTTATTACTATTTTAAAGTACACCTTTAAACTTTTGTGGAGTTAGAGACAGGTGTTCGTTGACAGTCGGCATCAGAGTTGACTGCTGGTAAGACACCTGAAGGTCGCAGTTTCAATCTTATATCCCTAATTTTTGTTTTGTTTTGTTAGCAACATATTTCCTAAGGATATGAACCAAACTGTGACCAAAAAAATGAAAAAATGAACGGGATGTGAGTCTGACCCTCTGCGGGTCGAACCAATATCTTCCCGATCGTTCCCCTGTATATGCACAAAATTTCGGTTGATGTCTGAAATTATGAACGGTTTCAACTTTTCAAAATGTTTTTACATTTCAAATTTTTTAATCCTTACAACGTAAAAATACTTTTAAAAAATATAACCAATCTTGGGATTCAGTTACATAAAAAATTCCATTTGTAAATATCAATTAATTATGGGTGTAAGCATAAAGAGTCATACAACATCAAATGTGTACTTTTACGTGTGAAACAATTTTTATTGAACACCTCATTCCGTATCTCTAATTGGTCTCGTGACAGAGCGATCTAAACAATTCAATTTATTAGTAACAACTAACTACGGATATTAGCAAAAAAACTCATAATGGACGCAATACCCCCTTTCCGTCGGCCGTTTGAGACCGGCAAGAATTTGATATGTTTTCTTATATTTTCGGAGATAAAAAAGCGAATGACGTTATCAGATTTGAAAAAAATCCCTGCGTTCTATTTGTGTATAACACTTTAATTGTTTATCACGCGATTATGTAAAAACTGTCGAAGACAGAGAAAAACTTTCAACACATAGTAGGTTCATTTTTTAAAGCTCCACAGATTCAGTACTATAACTTTTTTCTCTATTGCTAATAGTTTAAGAGCTAGTGTGGGTGGAAGCTGAAAAATTGCGGCACAAGTGCCTCCGCGCACTTCATGTGTAGATTCCGAGGAAATGAATCATCATACAAAGAAATGGCTTCGTAATAAACTGTCCAGGATAAAAATCCTATCAAATATGTCGTATAGCTTTTGGACCTAATTCTACTAGTTTTTGCGCAACTCATGGTTGAATAGTGTATCCGGGAGCAAATTAGCGTTCTGCTCGACTTTCCATCAGAATCAGTTCAGTAGCTATTGAAGATAGAGCTAAAAGTTATTAGAATAAAACCTTCGCCATAAAATTGTCAGCATTAAAACCTTTATCACTTGTTTATATATCTCTAACCATTTCCATGTAAATCATCAGTGTTATAAATGAAATACACACAAATATATTTTTAAACGAAGGAACTTGAGACACTTAGATTGGTGCAGCCTTTTAAAAATTTTCAATGTTTTAAAAATTTTACAGGTTTTGATTTGTTGAATACTACCACTTCATAGTCATTTTTTAGCCTATTTCGTATTTGTAACCATTTGGTATTCAGTTTTCTCACGATTTTTTAAATCAATTTTTTAAACATTTTTTCAACAATTTCAAAATGTTCAACCTTACATTTCAATGCTGAATTGAAAGAGGGTAGAAATGAATGGCATAACATTTTACTGTAAGCCAGAGAACTCAGTCTTTTTTAATGTATTAATGCTGTACATTACACAGCTATCATGTGACTGAGCTGGATTTTTTTATAGAATCCTTACATTCTCCACTAGCAGAACAATGACAATAGATGATACATGGTTCTCCATTAGGACGACAGATGCATGTGTTACGGGCACATACATTGCAAGGGCATGGAGAGATTGATTGGGAAATTGGAGGATTCAGTTCAGTCACGGCACTGGTGACGCATCTTATCAACTGGCCGACATTTCAAATAGGACATTTCAACTGCGACATTTCAACTGTTTTTTTTTCAACTACGACTCTTTAACTAAGATTTCACCTTGTAGCTTTTGAACTATGGCCTTTTTAACTACGCCATTTCAACTAGATTTTTCTATGTACAAGATTTAGTTAATTTTTAAGTTGTATATTTTTTATATTCTATCACCACAGTTCTTATTATGAACATTCAGCCTTTATTATAATTTCACCTTTATTATGATTGCATAGTTGATTATTATCGACATTTTATTACCTTATGATTGTGTGTTACTTTATATATAGTTGAGAAATAATAATCGAAACAGTAGAACAGTTTTAAGAATTCATAATTTGATGCATTGGGAAATTCCCCTCAGATAGTCCTCAAAATTTTCCAGCGTGTTCTCACGATTGACAATAGACTTCAGTCTCGCATCATGGTCACGATATGTTTTTTTTTTTCTTAGCTGGAGGTTGGTCTGCATTCATCTGCGTCCATCGTAACTCCATCCCCGCTTGTTCGTCTTTGAGTGCATCCATGAATCGACCCATTGCAATATGGCTGACTTGGAGACGTGTATTAAAGGCATTATGCCAGCCTTCAATTGAATTTGTTGTGCGTAGTCTATCATTTTTGACTGCATCATAGCAGTTCCACATGTCGATTGCAAACTTAGGAGGGTCTCTGTAACGGCCATTTTCTAGGCCGATCCACGTTGCTTCGAAATAATTTATGAGCTCTTTGAGTTCATCCCTGTTCGAATGGAAGAAATCTGTTTTTAGTAATTTCTTGTAGATTGAGATGACGTTATCAGGAGGGCTATACGCCAATGCAAGTAGCATTCGTAGTTGCAAGGAAAACACCATAACGTACTGTGAAGCCTGCCGATACTGTATGTCTATATACGCATTGTCCAAAGTGAAAATTGCATCCTTTTATCGTTGATTGTGGAAATACCTCTTGAAAAGCGTTAAGAAACCCCATTTCATAATCAACCATCACAATTTTTGGATTTAAATCCTCGCATAATTCTTTCAATTTGGTCAATGCTGCCTTGTATAGTTTTTTAGTTTTGTTAGGAAGCAAGATGTAAACTAGTGGTAATTGTTTGCCCTCTTGTAAGCCATGTAATGTATATAGCTGTACGAAAATTTTTGGTACAGAACTGAAAGTACCGTCTCCAAGCCACGTGTCAAATGATGCGAATCGTTGTAGGTTATGCCTAGTTGTAAATATTAAATATCTGTATTTATTTTTCTCACCTTTGTTATCATACATTCGGAATGGTTCGTTCCTGTGAGTGTATTGTAGCGAGTCTGGAATTTCTAGTTCAGCTAGTGTTTTTGGAGTTTCTAATTGGGGATAAACCTTTGCCCTCGCTCGTTAGGTAGTTCTAGTTAAGGATTCCATTTTTGGCAATATACCCATTGTTGCCTCTAATGCTTTTTTTTATAGATTTTAGTACAATTTTGCTTGATTGATCGTGGGTATTTTGTGCCTTGTTCTTCATTTTATTAATTATTTTACGCTTGTTGATCTCTGAGAAATTTGGTGCGTGTTCATGTTCCGGGGATTTCCGATTATGTTTCCTATATTATGATTGAAAGAGTTAATAATTTTCAATGTTTATTATTCAATTGTTTTTTTAATCATCCTTTCTTACCTGTTTTTTTTATCAATGCAATGTTTATCTGTGTAGTAATCCATGCACCTCCATGTAATTGCATTTTTCGTTCTGGCATTTTTTTGATAAATATAATGATTCTTGGGAAGTAGGTTAGCTCCTTTCGTACTCTTTACAACTGTTAAAGGCATATTTGAGGGGTAATGTGCACAGTGCTATTTCTCACCATCAAGTGATTCTATAATTTAATTCTAAAGACACTCTTATAATGGGAAGGATTATCCCCTCTCCATTTGTGCCGTGTCATCGTTGTTCACGTATTCCGAATGTTTCGGAGAATTATTTGATACATTGAAATGTCCATTCGACTGGTGTATGAAACGTTGTAAATTCGTACTTGACAGCGCAAGACAATCTTGAATATGTGCCAAATTTCTAATATTTTTATAAAAAATGTATTTATAAAAAAGACTATGGAAAAAAAGATGTGGAAAAAAAGACTATGGAAAAAATAGACTTTGGAAAAAAAAGACTCGGAAAAAAAGACTTTGGAAGAAAAAGACTAGGTAAAAAAGCGCTGTGAAACCGCTCCCGAGCATGGGAACTCCGAATGGGGGTTTCTGTAACCAGCCCCACCATCGCTATGTTAAAACCACACCCGAGTGGGGCGGCCCATGTTATTTACAGGGAATAATATTTTGTTCAATAATGTTTTGTCGTGTGATATTTTTGATTGATTATATTTTGTCGTGTGTTATTCAGTCATAATATTTTGTCCTGTGATATTTTGACATGTAATCCCGTAGTGGGTCAGACCCACATCCCATTTATTTGTATTTTTTTTATATTTTTATATTTTTATCTTATATTTTCCACTCTGTTTTGAAAGTTGGAACACTTGGATTTTTCACGCCAAGTTCCAGTTGAAACGTCCTAGTTGAAAGAGTGTTAGTTGTAATGTCGCTAGTTGCAATGTCCTAGTTGAAATGTCGCCAGTTGATAAGACATGGATCCACGGTACTTGGCTTCAAAAATCCATCCACTTTACAGTATCCGAATAATTCTGGGTTTAATTTTGTTCTTATGGGGCCCAGGCAATGAATTTGATCGTGAGTAGCCAAAAACTCTCGCAGAATGTGCAATTGCATTGACTTGGAGGTTGGCGGTAGTTCAGTAATTGAGCTTTTGGACGAATGACACTAAGCCCACTAACGTAGTTCATCAAAAGTTGCGCAGGAACTACCCTTTTGTCAGACTTGGATTAGATATTCTTCCGCACTTTTCGTTGATGATGCCAGGTCCTCACTCGAAGTACCTGTTGAAGAATATGAGAAACGGATTAGTGACAATCAATGGAATGGGAACTGCATCATTGATTCGGCTCATAATGTGGAGTTAATGGGATATTAACTAGTGGTGTGCAAATGTGTGTGCCCCATACGGAGCGCAAACAAAACTTCCCGATTTGGTATTTCAGCACAGCATAAGAACGCAACCATGGTGATGAACAAACCCAACAGTGATATGAATAATTGAACTGGGAACTAATAATTACTGCACGCGATCGATTCAGTTTCATTTTTAAGCCTCATACAAATATTCAACTGGAATTCGTGCGCATAGTTACCCTTCCTACCTCTGTACTTTTTTAATTATCACGCTCTTTGACATCATTCCCGCAATTGTCGACATATCCATTCGCCAAGTATCTTCTAGTTCAACTCGCGATATGTTCTAACCTATATTGAAAAATGTCACATTGAATGATGAGCGGTGTTTATGATTTTCAACACTTCTCTTTTTCGCTGTTGCACTTCTGTCTCACATGTAACATCTGACTCAACGTTAATACTTGACTCAACCTTAATACTTGACTCACCAGTTTGTTGAGAGATACTCCTGAAGAAACAAGCTGCTAAAATGCACTGAGATCTGTATCTGTCCCTTTCCTGAAGAAGTTCCCAAAAGCTCTGGGCACCTTTAAATTGTGTTATAACATGCAATTTTGAACTTGAGCCTGAACGCTGCTTACCGCAGATAGTACACACTGGGAGAACAGACGTATTCGATTCGAAACTTATTCGAGTAACGCAAATTACCTTCCAATTCCTCCTCTTCCCTCCTCCCATTTTTGTTGTGTTATTAACCATTGGAAAAATATTTCGCCGTCAATATAAATCACATCTAGTCGCTTTTTAATCCATTCATACCTCAAATTGATTACATATACGGCTCACAGAACGAATATGACTCGGACATGATGGTCTGTTAATAGTTCACCTTTATCAAAATTGATTAGTTTATTTTTTAAAAAATTCAAACAACCGCATGTTCAAATTTGCCGATCAATTCCTCATGAAAGTCGGAGGAAGCCTGATTGTTTTTAGATATTCCGGCTTCGTTTACTAAAACAGAAAGAAGCACGCTTAATTTTGGTACCGTCTTTCTTCGAGTTTGAAATATTCGAATTGAAAATACCCAGAAAAAAGTCAAACATATTTCAGGGCTTATTTTTAAAATTGAGAGCTGCTTTTTTCCCATTTTATGAAACCAGACGCATACTATTTGTTCCAAAAAGGTTGATTTTTTTCAGATTCTGCGCTTGAAACAATTTGGAAAATTTAAGAAACACTATGGAGAATTTCATAATTTCAAAATTCAAATAATTTCAAAATAATGAAAAATGTTTGAATTGTAACAACCTTCAAAAATAAAAAAAAAACGATATTAATACTGGTAATATCTCATAAGAGATAAAAAACTCTAAAATTTCAAAAGCATCACAAGAATTCATCAATCTTCAATTTTATTGATTCCCATTATTCATTGAAAAATTTTGAGACGGTCCAACAATTCAGGAATCTCGATATCCCTCGTTTAAACATATATCTATTGGATTACATGTGTTTCATTTGTCAATATGCTAATTTAAGGGCCAGTGAGTTGTTAGCGGTTAGAGATATTCAAATACGTGATGAAGGGTTTAATGCTGCAAATTTTATGGCGATTATTTTTTACCCCCCGATTTCGACCAATCAGAGCGCAGTGTTCGCGGTCACATGACACCATCACGTTGCTTTTATTTTGGTAAATCACCGGGCCACAGGGGTTTTATCAAACTGATAAAACCCCGGTAGATCCTCAATTGGTTTTCCGGATTTTGACATTTCGTTGTGATTCAAACTTTTATTAGAGGTTCTGTCCATTTTCAAAACCTGTGCAAAATTCGTCGATTCGGCAAAGAGTCACTGCCTGGAATTGACCTCAAGATTAAAAAAAATATACTAGCCAACACCACGAAGACAAAAAACGCGATGTGGAGACTACATTTCGTGTAAAGTGCCATGTAACCTCGATCATTGTACTCTGATTAGTCAAAAGCAGAGGGTAAAAAATAATCCGCCGAATACCCCTCGACCTTTAAAATTTATAGGACAATTCCCTCAAGCTTCCCTGTGTAGCAACGATCAGGATAAGTTTGACAGAAGAATCCGTCGCGCTTCGCGCTCGGGATTTTTAACCTGCCAAACTTCTCCCTCTCGTTGCTACGCAACGAAGCTATCGGGAATTATCCGATAAATTTTAAGGTCTCGGGGTATTACAACCGAATATTTTCTTCTAATAATTTTCAGCTCTATCTTCAATTCGCTAATTTGCTCTCCGATAGACTATTCAACCATGAGTTGCGTAAAAACTAGCAAAAGTAGGTTTAAAAGCTATAGGACATATTTGATAGGTTTTTTTAAATTTGAACAGTTCATTATTAAGCCATTTCCTTGTATGATAAACGATTTCCTCGGAATCTACGCGTGAAGTGCGCGGAGGCACTTGCGCCGCACTTTTTCAGCTTCCACGCACACTAGCTCCTAAACTATTAGAAATAGAGAAAAAAGTTATACTACTGAATCTGTAGAGCTTTAACCCTTAGCTTCCACACCTCGGTCCGGCCACGTAGCTGATACAGCGGGGTGACTTCTCATCCCGCTTGCGAAAAATGAGTTGTAAAATACTTATGAGTGTTTTAAGACTTTTAATCGATTGGGTCATGTTTATTGAACATATATTCAACATTTCTAATGATTTGCATTAATAAGTTTACAGATGGCACTTTAAGAAATATGTGAAAATTCGGCAAAAATTACTATTTTCAGAAAAAAACCTCATTACTCCGCCATTTCTTAATATTAAGGGCTGAAGTTTTAGAATTGTACGCCAAAGATACACCACTGTCATAAGAAATTAACAGTATGCATCGATCTTATAAAAATTATATTTATTTTGCAAAATTACTGGAGGGAAAAATGGAAAAAATAACAAATCATAAAAATATTGATCTAAGTACAAAAAACGTTGGAAACTTATATTTTAATTACAGTAAGACAAAAATAAAGTATTGTTACTCCAGTCAATCTAGACTTTTTATGTAGAATCTCACACCCTTCGAACTGAAGTATACCAAACAATAGATGAAAATACACTGAATAACATACCTAAATGTATAGTGACCAAATTGGGGGCTTTAAAAGTTATCAACAAAAAACTGACGCAAAAATCGCACTTTATTTGTTCAATCGCGAATAACTCTATCCTCATTCACTTAATTCATATAGTCAAGAGGACTTTTTTGTAGAGCAAACAATTAGCTTTCAAATGAGCCGGCAACCACTACTGGTCAATGCGCATCACATTTGAATTCGGCACGATTGGCGCGAACCACGTGACCCCCACAATTTTTCCGAGAGGCGTGGCATTCTGTAATACCGACCTTTTGTTGTGGACAAAAACAACCACTTTAAAAAATTCATAGTTAATTAATTGTGCGTTTTTCGATAGTGGTTGCCGACTCGTTTTGAAAGCTAATTGCTTGCTCTGCAAAAAAAAGTCCTCTTGACTATATGGATTAAGTGAATGAGAATAGAGTTATTCGCGATTGAACAAATAAACTGCGATTTTTGCGTCAGTTTTTTATTAATAACTTTTAAAGCCCCCAATTTGGTCACTATACATTTTGATACGTTATTCATTGCATTTTCATCTATTTTTTGGTATACTTCAGTCCGAAAGGTGTTAGGTTTTACATAGAAGCCCTTTTTCGAGCTAGATTGACTGGACTATGTGCCATTCACTTCATTGACCGGCACAGGTAATGTACATACTGTACCGGTGTTCTTCGCACACCGGTCTCTTACAAAAAAAGCCCTACACGTGATTTTTTGTCTTTTTTTCCGTTCGTACAGAAGGTATCTCCTCGCCGGATTATAGGAAACATTCTTCAGATGTTCCATTTCTGTGTCATTGACGATGTGGAGCATGCCCTTGATCGCGATTTGCAATTCCTTTCTAAGGAATTGTCCGGTCAATCGTTGCTGAAGAATCAGATTGGTTAGATGTGCAACCAGTCTTTTTAAATGACAACTGCAACCGTCGATTCTGTTGGTTTGTTAACTACAAGTTTGAAACTATACAAAAAGGCGGGAATTACTTCAAATTCAAATTCATGCATAGTATAATATATATTGGAGTGCGACCTTGTTACAATACCAAATGTTTTTCAGTAGAATATCAGAAACTTACCTTGATTCTGTCTATTGACACCAGAAACAAGTCGATAAAAAAAAAACCTTTGCCGAGCAGCGGTTGCTGCCACAGCGGGGTGACTAATCATCCCATGTCGAGAAAAGGAACGCTCACAGCGCCGCCATGGGATTTTTCGGCTTGCTATGTCATGGACTCACATCTTACATTTATCTATTAATAAAAAATATCGATATTTGTATGAATTTCAACGATTGTAGATCCCTAATTTCACTTTTCCCCAGCCTAGGGTGATAAATTACCCAGCTAAGGGTTAAAAAAGGAATATATTATCTTTTCAAAGTTTTTCTCTATCTTTAACATTTTTACATAATCGCGTTGTAAACAATTAAATTGTTATGAACAAATAGAACGAATGGTTTTTTTTCAAATCTGATAACGCCATTCTGTTTTTCATTTCCAAAAATATAAGAAAACACATCAAATTGTTGTTGGTCTCAAACCGCCCACGGAAAGGATGTATTGCGTGTGGATTATCGTAGAACATCAAACGTGTACTCTTACGCGCGGAACGACTTTCGTTGAACACCTTGTTTCATATCTCTAACCGTTTGTGCGGTCTAAACAATTGAATTTGTTAATAACAATTAACTATCGGTGTTAGTAAAAAAAGTAATATGACATAAAATATGTATTTTCGTGTGTGGAACAACTTTTGTTGAATAATTTGTTTCGTATCTTCGAGCGTTCTCATGATGCAGCTATATAAACAATCCGAGTTGTTAATAACCGCTGGTCAATGATGTTCAAAATGTAACCAGGTGTAAGTTAGGCGGAAACCTATCGAATGAGTATGAGAAAACCCGAATCGGACGATTTATCTAAGAGAAATTATCTGACGAAAATTTGCTCACATACACACAGAGTCGGGGCTGTGGCGTCAGTATTTGTTTTGAGTCGGTGTCGTGCGGACGCATGTCTACCGTTCTCTGCGAAATATAAATTTCTAACGTACAGCGCTTACAGTACAGTGAAATTCTAAATCGAGTAATAGTTTTGGCACAAAAGTGTCAAACTTAAAAAACCTCAAAATTCCCTTGGCTCCAAAAAGGAAAGCCAAAATGAGGTCCTCCGATGGAAGACCCAAAAAAAAACGAAAAAAACCGTTAGGAAACCTTCGACTAGTGCGAGTTCAGTTCCCGCTCGCCTCGCCAAACCCTTCGACACTTCTGATGGACCTCAAGAGACTCCAAAACAAACTTCTGTCCCTCCATTAATCATCGAGAATGAAAAACTGGAGACAAAAAAATTAATCAATTTTCTGCAGAGCAACGCCGCAGATAAAAATTTCAAGATGAAATTTAATGGAAGTACCACGATCGTCCATCTACGAACGCTCGAGGACTACAACAAAATCGCAAGTATCCTGAAAAGGCAAGACATCAATTTTTTCACTTTCGGTCTTAAAAGTGAGCGACCCGAAAAAATATATTCTGAAAGGGCTTCCAAGCAGTTTTTCACAAGACGAAATTCAAGCGGAGTTATCAAAACACGGCATCAACGTACTTTCCGTTCGCCAGTTTGTGAAAGTAAACAAAGACGGAGACACCAAAGAAAACAGGCCACTACCGATCTTCGCTATCACGGTTGGCCCGGAAACAACCTTTAGCAGCTTCGCTGAATCAAAACGATTTTCTACCATACATATAAGGTAGAAAAATATGTTAAATGGCAGCAACCTACCCAATGCTTCAGGTGCCAGAGATTTGGCCACGCAAGCCAACATTGCAACCTGAACCTGAGATGCCTCAAGTGTGCGTCAAATCACGACGTAAAAGCCTGCACTTCCAAAACCCTGAAGTGTACAAACTGCGGACTCGCCCACACAGCCAGCTACAGAGAGTGTTCCATGCGCCAAAAATACATGGAAACTCAACAAAAACGAGCTCAGTCCCGCCAGACCCAGGCTTGAACCAATCGATTTCCCGGTACACCTCACTCACCACGATCCAGAATCTGGAAAGGAAGACCCACTTCCTCCAGTCTCCTGCAGTCCT
This sequence comes from Asobara japonica, assembly GCA_026005395.1. Lineage (NCBI taxonomy): Eukaryota > Metazoa > Arthropoda > Insecta > Hymenoptera > Braconidae > Asobara > Asobara japonica. The sequence continues at coordinate 351,568 of BQMI01000458.1, read as the reverse complement.
GGAGCCAACTCCGACTTCTACCACCAACCTGTCTAGGCCCACTTACGCTTCGTTCTTCCCATCGGTGGAAACCGCGAGAAGGAACGTTGCCGCACCCACTGCTGAACCTGGGACCATCCCAATGGTAACACTTGCTCCGGAATCTGATTTAAGTACCACTAAAAACTATACAATTACAGCGAAGCAAGTCCTTGACGAGCTAACAACGGTTAGAATTCCCGAAATCCTTTCAGAGCTTAAAGAGATGAGCTCTAAACTCCAAACAGCCCTTACACCAATTGATAGGATCACAATCATCGCATCCTATGTCCACCTGTTCTCATCTTCCTCAAACACACCTACGATTCCCCAGCAAAACATAACTAACATATTAGCAATTAATATTTTTGCGCTCAAGCCTAATCTGGACGAGTTATTACACATCGTCCATAGAAATAACATCAAAATTTGTCTGATTTCAGAAACTAAGTTAAACAGCAAAACGAAGAAAATTAACTTCCCAGACTTCTCGCTGATCAGCGAAGACAGAACGGCCAAAGCTGGTGGTGGTGTTGCGGTGGCGATCCATAAAACCTTGTCACATAGAACTCTTCCGCATGATCTCCTGTCGCTCACCGAATACATGGGAGTAGAGGTCCAAGTAAACAATAAAAAAACGAAGATCTACTCGATCTACAATCCACCGGATGTCTCAATAGATACAAACCTATTGAGGCACCTACTTTCCGATAGTACTCCAACAATTATTGTTGGCGACTTAAATGCGAAGGACACTGCTTGGACCTCTGCTAGGCCAAACGAATCAGGTAAGATTCTCTCAAATTTTTTGACGGAACAAAAAATTAATCTGCTCTTTCCAGACGTTCCCACACACTACCCTCATAATTCAAACACTCCTAGTACTATTGACCTTTTATTAACTAACAACATCTCTATCATGAATAATTTCACCACACTTTCCGAATCCCCATCCGATCACCTACCATTGTTTTTCTCCCTATTTGGCAGACCAACCTCACCAAAATCATCAAAAAATTTTAACTACGCACAAACCGACTGGAATAAGTTCAAGGATATTTTAAATGATGAGATTTCTACACCAAACCCTACTTGTAACAACACTGAAGCAATAGATCAACACATAACACATTTCACTCAAGTCATTCAAACGCCCTGGATTCCTCCACTCCCATCCGCTCAACCAAATCCCCCCACACTCCTATCCCACCCGAAATAGCCTCATTAATAAAGCTAAAAAATTATATTAGGTCAAGATGGCAAAAAAACGCGAAATCGCTACCTTAATCCGAACTCAATCAGCTGATAAAAGAAATCAGACTTAAATTAACCGAATGGAAACAATCATCTTGGGAGAACAAACTCAGAAACATAAACTTAAAAGATCACTCTATTTGGCGCGTAGCAAAATATTTTATAACACCGGTAAAAGAAAAATCCCCACACTAAAGTCAAACAACACACTCCACACATAAGACCACGATAAGGCAAATACACTTTGCAAACACTACGCAAAAATACACGAATTATCGGCCTCCCGAGGTAACAAATCTTTTGAACAAGTCACATGTCATGTGAGAAAAACTATCCTCAAAACCTCTATCGAAACTCCCATTAAATTCCTTACAAATCCCCCTGAAATCTCTTCCGCTATCAAAAAACTAAAAAATAAATCAGCCCCGGCTGTGGATAATATTCCCAATATAGCACTAAAAAAACCTCCAAATTAAAGCAATAAGTTTACTAACAAAGATATACAATGCATGCCTCCTCAGAGAATATTTCCCGGAACTCTGGAAACGAGCGGTGGTCATTCCGATTCTAAAGCCCGGTAAGCCCCCTTCGCATCCGGTGAGCTATAGGCCTATTAGCCTCCTACCGGTATTGGCTAAACTTTTTGAGCGAATAATTTTAGCTCGTCTCAAAAAACCCATAGAAGAGTTACAACTAATGCCTATCAATCAATTTGGTTTTCGATCAGAGCACTCGACCTGCCACCAGCTGGTTAATGATATAAAATCCGCGAAAGACCGGAAAGAAGATACCGTTCTTCTTCTCCTGGACAGCGAGAAAGCCTTTGATTCTGTTCGGCCCACAGGCCTTATATATAAACTCGAAGGATTAAATGTCCCTAAATATCTATTTAAAATTTTACTATCATATCTCTCAAATAGATATATCCGAGTTCGAGTCGAAACTTCGCTTTCGGATAAAATAGAAATTGTCGCGGGAGTCCCACAAGGGTCTATTCTCTCGCCTGTTTTATTCAACTTGTACATTGCTTCTGTTTTTAGCAGAATTCCGAGAAATGTATCCATTGCAGGCTATGCTGATGACATTGCTTTGTACTCAGCTAGCAAATCGATCAACAAAGCTATTAGAAGAATAGAAAATGCTGCTTCTTCACAATCAGTGAATTAACGAAATGGAAAATTGAAGTGAATGCTGCTAAAACAGAAGCAATCTTATTTACTAGCTCCAAGGCCAAGCCGACTTTAACTATTCGTAGCGATAAGATCACACCAACCGACTCCGTAAAGTATTTAGGCTTACACATCGATTCCAAACTCCTGTGGAAAAAGCATATATCTGAAATCAAGGTCAAGACTAAAGTTATCCTAGTAAGATTGTATGATTTGCTAAAATCACCCGCGCTCAGTCAATCCCTCAAACTTACTCTCTACAAAGGGTTAATTAGGCCCATTATCACCTATGGTTGTCCTGCCTGGCACAATGCAGCGAAAATGTACTTGAATCATCTTCAAGTGATTCAAAATAAATTCCCTACGAATAATAGGAAATTTTAAAAGAAGAACGACTATTGTGGGAATACACGAAACGCTCGGCATGACAACCATAGGCGAATTTATCGATAGAATTAATGAGATATTTAAATTTAAGCTACAATCCCATCCTAATCCCCAGCTCCAAAACATCAATATTGACATAAAATCCAATTGGTCCCGCTGACCACCTGTTTTGTCCCACCTTTCCATATATCCTTTTCTCTCCCGCCCCTCATGCACCCATTACTTATAAGGTTTTTTAGAAGTCATTTTTCCTTATATCGAGTCATCATGTAAATAATCACAAATACCTGTAATAATGAAAAATTAGGTTACACTTCTTTCAAAATTAGATATAAAGCCAACGGATGGTGATCTAGAGTGTAGCACTTAAGATATTAATACTGTATATAGTATGTATATATGACAAATGTTAATAAACAATTTTTCAAGTCAAGTCAAGGCTTGGCGTAGTGGTAGAATATCTGCCTACTACTCCGAAGGTCCTAGGTTCGCGCCCGGCCGCCGGAAAATATTTTTTCAAAAATATTTTCTCATGGATTCCGACCGATGCAGGAACTTCCGTGTGTGCTACGGCGGTACCCATAAAATGAGGACCGCCCGGCCGAGCAGGAACCTAACCCGCCGCAGGGGGGGGGGGGTGAGTTCCATCATAGGCGCCGGCCATCGTAGCACAGGGGTTTCTGGAGGTTTACCCTGAGTTTAGAAATACGATGGAGAAAAATGGCGAAAGTCGGCCCCAGCCGCATGGGTGGGTGTCCGGTACGCCCCCTGAAGGAATGCTTACACGGCCACTACCGGGGGCGTACAAATGAGAGGGACGGAGGAAAAAAAACACACACACAGATGAATATCTCGCTCAAAATGGTCCGAACCGTTTCTAGGGATCATGAAACGTGGAATGAAGTGAAATTCCAAATTTTGATTTTTGAACCCACTACAATATCTCCTCTCAAGATCGGGAAGCTAAACATGAAATATTCTGGACTTGATTCTGAATATCAGGGTGCAAGGACGTAGCGTGCCCTTCAGGGTCCGTTTCCAAGTGTTTTAGCTTGCTGCCACTTACACCAGTTGTCAGCCCCCTCTGACTTAGTACTCATACCATTGGAAATAATCGGAATTTCATTTGAAACTTCAGCAACATATTCCTGGATAGTTGTACTAACGATTTGAACATTAAAAAAATCGATTTTTTGAACGTCCTCAAACTGGTTTCCCCCTTAAGCGGGGGTCCTTACATCCTACGCAATGAGCAACACTTTCTAAGCGCACTGTACGACAAAGACAGAAATGCCTTCTAGATTCTGTCTCTTTTGCACAGAGCCGAAAACGGCGTACATCTTCCAGTATATTTATATCTTGATTTCAGTGGTCACGTCTTCCGCTAGTAACTCTTCATTTAGCCGTAATGTAGTGCATTACGCCCTTATGACGAAAATAACTATTTCCGTCTCTAGGTCCGATAAACCGCGAATCTAATCTCGCCTCACTCGGTTAGATCGCGCTTTATCGGCTCAAGTGACAGAAAAAAGTGTTTACTATTCGACCTAAAAAACTTTTTAGGCGTTATGACGAAAAGTACTATATTGAACAATATATTAGCTAATGGACACGAGAAAACTCGAAGAGCCAGGAATTTCAACAACCATTTCAAATACTTAAAAACCATGATATGCACACGGAATCATACGATTTACGATGGTACAGACTATTTATAAGAATTCCGCACGAGATTTCCACATCATTTAGAGCCCCTGGGAATCATTTCGAACCACCCGAACCCGTTGGGAACAGTTCTACATCATTTCAGGCTATTTATCCAACTATTTATCAAAATACTGAATAGATTGCTCCTGTCATTAAAAAATGAATTTCTTCTGAATGACCATTTCAGTATCCATTTCCCAATGTGATATTTTCACTCCAGCGAGTAGCTATCTCTCAAGACTTTGCTAGTTAGTTTTTTCACTTTTGTTTGGGCTCATTGAAGTATCATTTCAGTCCTGCTCTGGGGCTGGGCTGGAGGCTGGGATTTTTGGGATTACTTCATATGGAAGTCTTCTGTCAGAGGCTGGAACAGGAATATGGAGCATCACCTATCATCACTGCCCCCAGTGTTACGTATAAAGCGAAGATTGTTGGAAAACACATATTAAGGACTACGGCAGTGACGAAATCACCTTCAATAATCCAGCTAATTTTCCGAATCCCCAGATTGTTACGGAATTCAGGGAACCTATTGTTCTGGGAACTATTATTACACCAAGTAAGAATTCGAAGAAATACCGCTGTAAAGTTCTTCACAAAAAAGAAAAAGTTCTTTAAACATTCCTAGAACATGACGGAATTGATTGCTTCCTTCACATGTGGGTAATTTCAATTGAAGGAAAACGTATTGGGATCCGCCACTGAATGCAGCTCCAATATTACACCATATTCATTAATTGTGCTGATTTATTGTTCAATGTAAAATTTACAACCATTGAATGACTTGCGTGTTCGAATTTTCTCAGTCCGTCTGAAATTATACGTGACTACGAAATTTCCGTTATCTTCGTTAATTAGTTTTTGAATTTGAAATATAAATTCATTCCCCAATACGGCCATTCAAATATTCCCAGTAGTGTTAAAGCACCCTTTGTTTCATTTGTTTATTTTCATCTCAGTGATGCATATCAACTGCAGTGAAAAAATTGTAAGTAGTCATATTGGTCTAAAATTTTACCGTTTTACTTCAAATTCTGTATCTGCACATTTGTTTTCGTTTCCAAATGATAGGGATCTAACGTTGAAGTTTGTGTCTACTTGTTCTCTGTACTAGCTAAAAACTTCTAGATAGTTTACAATATTTTTACCTGCAACGATATACATCTTGAATGAAACTTTGCATAAAATTTTCTTATATTGTTGACATAAAAGCTGCAATACCTGATATTGATCATAATTACAAAGCATACCGATGGAGTTCGTGTGACTAAACTATATGGACGTTTATAGAACTCTGGTGGTCCCCTCGACATATGGAGCGGCGCACGGACTCAATCTCCATTCGAGCCTTGGTTGATGGTACCAAAGAATCATTTGCAATAAATACCGTGACAAGTTGAGGCTTCAAAATTAAGAGCTCGGACGGGCATCAATTGGAACTGAAAATTCAGCTTCCCTCAATAGTATATTTCAAACCCCCTATTGATCGACAATCGACTTAGGTGACAGTCAACTGTTATTGAAGACTATTCACACCATTGGCGATGGCTTGAACCGAGATTGACTGAGTGCACCGCTGTATACCGACTTGATTGATTATCAAACTGGCATCGAGTAAATCGCCTTTATAGATGATGCATTATATGCAAGTACTGTTAGCTGTATAGCATCCCCTGGCGCTTCTGCCCATTTTAATCTATGTCCATCTGCATCTTATTGTCCATACTCTAGTATGCCCTACAAGTTAATATCATTGAAAAATTGTGGAAATCCAATTTTTTAATTTCGAAAAACCAAGTTCATTAGAGCATTAACTACTACATCATTATCATTCACTCGTTGCTTATATAATAAACCTGAGGATATAAAAGATGTGGAGACTTGATGCCACATCTAATCAAACCGTATATAAAATTTATGTACAAAGTAATACAAGCGTTGACTTGTTTCTTGTTATTTTCTTCAGCAAAATATCTGGGCTCTGTTACATCCCTATGCCTGGAAAAGCGAGGAATTGAGCAATCGACCAAACATCTCGACAATAATCGGATTATTCTACAATATATTCTGCCACTAAGTGAAATCATTATTGACTTCCACGACACACTGAAATCGTTCACCTCTGGATATGCGAGTTTTGACTATGAGGACCATGGATATGTCACAGCGAAGCTTATCAAGGTAGTATATATTGAAAGCCATGTGAGATGATCTTTCAACGTGCTCTTCCATGAAGAAAGACGTAAGGGACCCCCAATCCTGGGCCAGGAATCCGAAATTTAGTTCCTCTGTTTCTGCGGATGTTGTCGATCCATTCTCAAAATTTTCAGGTCGTTTAATCCGTCCATTGTTTTGAATATGCGTATCAAAAATTCAATCAACGTATCTCAAAAGACCAAAATACGCAATGAAAGGTTTTGAAACTCTGGAAAGCGTTCGTGTGGGTAACGAAACCTACAAAACTTTTTCTTTCTTCATGATCTGAAGAAATTCCATGAAATATTGGAGAAAAAAGTCAACGTGATTCTCATTTCAGTTGTGCTGTCTCTTGAATGGCTTAGCAGTAGAAGAATTGAGCACAGTCGTCCATGCTACGAGGGCGAAAGGCGTTGCTAAACACATGGCTAAAAAACTAGTGGAGATGATACCCAGACAACAATTCTTAGTCGCGATTCAAATATGCGTTGGGGCCAAAATTCTAGCTCGAGAGGATCTGAAACCATACCGAAAAAGATGTTGCAAGTCGATTGGTAATATTATTGACAATAACATTTATTCTTTTATGAATTTATATATATATATATATATATACTTACCGGTACATATTTAGGTACTTAATTGGTCATTCATGTATTCAAGGTTCATATTTGGCCATTTATGTATCAATTTAGAGTTGATTGCACCGAACTCAGATAATGGAAACATCAAATAACTATCATGAATGATTTTTTGGAGGATCGAAGTGAAACTCAGAGATGGAATCAAAACGATAGGGTTTCAAAGTATTGATGAATATCACAGGTTATATTGTGACGTGACATTTCGTAGGGGGAGAAAGGTCCGCACCTTGGCCATGTCTTCCCTAAACTTTCCTAGATCCTCCTTCTTAATAGTTGGGCGTCATTAACATTTTCACGTAAAATCTACAAAACCGAGAGCTTCCAACGTAACTTAACTTACCAGAGGAGCAGGCTCCTTTAACTTAACGTAATTCAACGGACTTACGAGAGATTGGCCCCAAAAGACTAATCGTTACGCCCCAAAATGGAGGAGCGGCACAGCAGATTGACGAAATTCTATTAATACTTCGATTTCTCTGTCGGGAGTGAACTCAATACGCATTTACGAGACGATATCGACAATTATTTTGCGTCCGGGCGAGGATGGTTTCGATTTACCTGTTGAGAGTGAACTCGATACGCATTTTCGAGGCTATATCGATAATTATTGCGCGGCCGGGCGAGGAGGGCTTCGAGTTGCCTGTCGAGAGTGAACTCGATACACCTGTTCACAGCGACTGCGAGAAGTATTTCGCGACCGGGCGAGCATTACTTTGAATATTATGTCGCGAGGGGACACAATACGCATTTTTGCAGCGACTGCCTCGACACTCCTTTCGAGCCACAACAGGAGTGTTTCAATACTTCGCGTGATGTTCAGTCGATAACTCCAGGAAAGCTCGAGAGGGATTGCCCCGAATCGTTTTTGAATTACTATCGAGTCCATCACAATATATATAAGCAATTTTTAGTAAACTGCTTTCGGAATTCTGCGTTTGCGAGTCACAACTTCGAAAGGTAAAAATTGGAAGTGACTGAATAGTTTTTGATGGAACTGTCCACTACATAAATGCTCACCTACACCCATGGATACATAGGTATATCAATTACACATACATACGTCCATACACACATACGTGTATCCATATATACACACACATTAGAGAAAACTTATATCAAATTGAGTTCAGTGGCTGGTACACTGACAACGTTGAGAAAAGACATTTCCGTGCATAAAAATTGGCGCCCCGATAAATATTTTCAGACGCTTGCGTTGACCATTTTTGTAAAAACTAACATTATATTATTCATAGAATGAGCGCTTGAAAAAATAAGCAAAAACCATCACGACAAGATTTGTGGAGTAAAAGAAATCAACAGTTTTTATTTTAAGATTTGTGATCTATCGGAAGTTTACACTTTTTCAACATTTTCGTAACCGATAGTTTTCAAAAAATTTGACGTATCTGGAAACTTTCATAAGTGATATTTTTGTAAATTTCGAATTCTCTCAGCGGTTTTCAATTTAATATTTCTTTTTATATTACTAAAAACCTTTAGATTTTTTGCAGTTCTAGAATTTTCAAAATTTTAGACTGATTTTTTCCAATTTTTTGGAATTTCAAATTTTGGGAATCTGCATTTTCCTAGCACCTTCCGACATTTTATACTCATCAATTTGTAAATTTCTAGTTTTTAAAATTCTAAATTTCTAGAATTTACTAGTTTTTCCAATTTTGACGTTTTTTGCAACGTCTTAAGAAAAAATGGCCAAATTAAGCAATGAAGGTTGTTGATGACTACTTCCACGAGGCTTTAGTTAAGAGGTATTTCGAAGAAGCAATCAAGATGTTGACTCTGAACTAACAAGTAAAATTAAAATCAATTTTTTTTGTGGAGCCCATGACTTTACCAGCAATCTATTGAAACTCTATAATGCTCCAATTCCATAAAGCACAGAAACATCTGCTATTTTGTCAATGAAAACTGGAGAGTCAAATTAATTGAATATTTTTAGGAGAATCCATTGTGTTCCACCCTGGACGATTTGGGATCCACGGGATGTCTTTTCTATTAAACATATTAAACAGACAAAAAATACCCTTCTAAGATTGATTAAATATTTAAAATGCAACTATTTGACGGGATTTATAGCCATTAGCTGTTCATTTACCATCAATTACGATGATTTGTTTGTTCGTCAACGTATGTCAGTATAAATGTCACGTGGAACCTCAATTACGCTGGTTGGATATACATTACTCTCATCATTTCCTTTCAGGAGATATTAGAGTAACTTTCAGTGCATTTCATCTTCAATTGAGAGATGCTCCAGATAACCAGAACAGCTTACCTATAGCCTTTACCCAAAGGCGCCTATCTTTGGAAGTAGTGATGGCGATCCTTGTTTCTACAGTGATTCTTCGTTAGTTGAAACACGTTTAAAGACTCTTTGGAGACGTTCGGAGTCAGTTCCAGGGAGTTAAAAAAAAACAAATAATATTTTACCTTCAATCTTCACATAATTCGATTGACCGAATGTACGAAACAAGACCGACAGTAACCCCGCACGTGTTTTTGCGAATTAGGCACCGAGTAGGAGTGGGGGTAGCGCCTCGACGCTGGAAGAAAAGAGGCGAATTTTACAACTAGCGAAGGTTGCCACAAACGAAAGCCCACTCTATGCATTTTGTTCCTCATTCTATCAGTAAAATGTCGCCTATGCGACCTGCTGGACACTGAGTGAATCGATTTGAGTTGTTGTGCTGATGACTAAGTGGTAATCAGGGAGAATAAAAGGGTTGTTATAAATTAAATTATTACAAACAAATAGAATACCGAGGCTTTTGCAAAGTATATTGGAATGGTTCGATTTATCACCTCCGAACATACGGGGTGTCCCATTTGAAAGATTGCACCTAAATATATGAGGGAGATGTCCAATTTGGTCATTATCTCGAACTTTTAAGTTCTCACTTTTTTTAAAATGGCAACCATATTTTTCAAACCCCATGAAAATTGTTTATGTTGATGAGTGGTTTTCAGAACCCTACGCATATTCTATTTCATCTCATTTTTTATGCAAAAAATATCATAATAAGGGGTTCGTGGCGAAAATCGAAGTTTCAGACTTTTTTAGCGTTACCCAGAATGCACCACGGGTGGGTAACGTTTGCGTTGTATCTCATGTGCAAAAAAAAAGGCGCGAAAATGTGAGGAAGTCCCTGAGCGTTCACAAAAGTGTTCGACTGAATTGTGCGATCGAGGTTCTGAATGATTCAACCGAAGTGTCTTCGTGTAATTTAGATCTGATTAGATTTGGTCCAGTACATATATTGTTATTAACAATTTCCATTGTTTATAATGTTCTACTGCATAAACTATTAGAGTTAACGCAAAGTTTATATGAAAAAAAATTGTTCCTCATATAAAACGACGTATATTACGTAGAATGACTTTTTCCGATAATTCGCATAAATTAAGGAGGTATAGCCGTCTTCAACAATTATGGATGTAATGAGTAAACGAATGAACCCAGCGCTATCATGAAGGTCTCAATGAAAAGCATTTCGTGCAGAATCGAGCGTATTACATTTTGGTACGGTATTCGTGCAGTATATGCAAAGTTATTAACAATTGCAATTGTTTATTCTGTTCCACTGGGGAAAATGTTAAAGGTATCGAAGAACTTATTTAGTAAAATGACTTCTTTCCATAATTTGCATAACTAAGGAGGTACGGTCATTTGAACAATCATCATTGTAATAAGTCAACAAATGAAGTCACGGTCGTCATTCAAGTTGCAATCGTAGTATGCAGCACTTGCAGATGTAGAATGGAAGGTCCAAGATCTTAGATAAAATTGGAGCAGTATATACATTGTTATTCACAAATTCAATTATCCATAACGCTCTATAGCAAAAACGGTGCGAGATACGGCAAAAAGTATCAAATGGAATTGTCCTGTAAGTGGAAATGCACATTTAATTTCGAATTACTTTTTTGCATAATTATCATAATTATGAAGGTATTACGGATTTAATCCTCCACCGGCCGCGCTCCTATTGGCGCCTCACTCCCACTTAACTAACACGCATAAGTCTCATCTTCATGCTCACCATACGTCCACTCAAATATTCGTAATTATATGCTTCATAAATGAGTTAGTTTAGAATTCTCAAACCTGCAAGTTTTCGTTATGACACTAACTGGGGTCACACTGATTACCCGTGGTATATTGGACAAGAATAAATTTAGTAAGCTGTGCTGAAATATCGAATCGGGAAGTTTTGTTTGTGCCCCGAATGGGGCACAACACATGCTCACACAATTAGTTTATTTTACAGTTTGGTATTAGGTCCAAGAACACGGTGGAGAGTAATGAAATGACAATTATCAAATGGAAAAACGCTTAAGAAATCCTAGTTTTGGTGAACATCAACTCGCAAACATGGCGGTTCCATCATTCGCTCAAATAAACGGCAATTACTATGTTTGCGCTCACTACGCCACATTGAGACCACTCTACCGACCTGTGGAATGTTATTTCCAATTTTTTCGTGATTTGACAAAAAATCAGATCACATTCAGTTATAGTACACATGACACTTTGTGGTACCCAAAAATAAACCGCGAAGAGGGATGGCGCCTCAGAAGTGAAGGAGGGAAGATTATCACACGTGGCCTCAAATGTGGAAGATAAAATTCATCCAGACTAGAGTAACAAGTTTCACTTTCATAATTTTCGGATATATTTTCCCTTCGGGACAAATATTGAATTTGTGTCATCTGTATTTCATGTAGCAGTTGGATTCATTTGTTCGATTTACAGTTGGACACGAAAATTCTTGGACGGTTAATATGAACCTAATGTTAATTTTTTAGGTTCAGTTATCCCCAATGATTCAATAAATTTGGGTTTCTTTGTTGTTCGGAATAGAGAAATATTCACTACATCAATGAAATTGTTTTTCCTCTATCAGAAATCTGGCGGTGATGTACAAAGACGAAAGAAGCTCTTACAACAGCAAGCTGAAGGCAAGAAGAGGCTAAGGATGGTAGGAAACATTTCCCTTCCCCGGGAGACATTCATTCAAGTGTTGAAACGTTAAATAGAACTATTCACAATCATTATTTGTGTATTATGAAAATAATAAATTGAATTTTTCTATATCCCATTAAATTCAAAATTGTAGTTTGCCATAAAATCTTATGTAGACGAACGAAACCATTCCACATACATTAATTTTATGAGACTTTATTTATAGTATGATCCTCTATCATAGCGATTTTTTTACATGCTGTTATAGGGATCTAGATAGTTGGTGGTTCCCACTTCCTGTGAAACTATAAAATGTATGAATGATGAAAAATTCCCAGATTGAATCAGAATATCAGTAATCAATTTACAAATCAAGCATTTTTGTGCATATATTTTTTCTCATTGTACAATTTCAATTTTCTCCGCAACTCTTTGCATCCCTTTACATGCTCCACATCTTCCTTTTCTTTCTCACATGCTCTGTACCGCTGGTTCGCCCCCCCCCCCTTTTTCCTGCTTTCAACATGTTTCCCCATCTTCATCTTGTCCAGGCCACCTGCTTTACCTTCAGCCTGTTGTTCCTCCAATATTTCGCCATTTCAGTGTCCCCTTGTCTTCACCGTAGTCCTCGCAGTACCCCGACTTTTCTATCCTTTCCCGGTCTTCCTGCTTTTCCTGATCTGCAATCATCTTCACACACTCTCCTATCCTTCCGCCCTCTTCGGTTTTGTTCTCCCACAGCCTTCTCATTTTATTTCCCATGTTTCTCCACTGCTCCATTTCCTCCTCCTTCTTTTGCTTTCTCCGCTCGTACTCCATACCCCGAACCCATTCAGTGGCCTCATCATTTCTTCCCGGTCCCTCATGCCCGTTTCCCACGCCTCTCTTAGCCTCCTTTCGAGCTTGCTTATGTGTTTACCTCCTCCTCGAACATCGCGTCTGAGCCTGTGATGTTGTCACTGATTTCACTGTTTCTCCTCCCTTCTCCCACCCTGCCTTTCGCCATTTGAGGCCATCGTATTTCTAAACACAGGATAAACCTCCAAAAAACCTTGTGCCACGCTGGGCCGACGCCTATGATGGAATCCACCCTTTCACCCCCCCATGTCGGGTTGATTCCCGGTCGACAGGGCGGTCTGAATTTATGGGTTACCGCCGATAGCACACACGAAACGTTCCTGCATCGGTCGGAATCCATGAGAAAATATTTTTTGAAAAAATATTCTCCTGCGGCCTGGCGCGAACCTATCGGACCTTTGGAGTAGTAGGCAGATACTCTAGCACTACGCCAAAGCTTGACTTGACTTGAAAATTGTTCATTAACATTTGTCATATGTACATAGTATGTACAGGATTAATATCTTAAATGCTACGCTCTAGATCACCAGCCATTGGCTTGATATCTAATTTGATCAAAGTTTAACCTAATTCTTCATTATTACAGATATTTGTGATTATTTACAGGCTGACTCCGGTATAAGGAAAAATGACTTCTAAAAAAACCTTATAATTAATGGATGCATGTGGGGAGGGGAGAGCGGGATGTGCGGAGAGGTGGGATAAACAGGTTGGTCAGCGAAACCAATTTGATTTCTTGTCAATATTGATGATTTGGAGCTGAGGATTTGGATGGGATTGTAGCTTGAGTTTAAATGTCTCTTCTTCTAAAATCGCCTATTACTCCCAAAAATTTATTTTGGATAACTTGAAGATGATTCAAGTGGATTTTCGCTGCATTGTGCCAGGCGGGACAACCATAAGTGATAATAGGTCTGATTAACCCTTTGTATAAAGTCAGTTTTGGGGATTGCCAGCCGATTTTTAGTCGGTGGAATCGGCAAACCACTAACTTAACCGTAACGAACAATGAATAAAATTCGCTGGTCAACCGGCAGAGAAAACCTAAACTTACCAAAACCTCCGAGAAAATAAGACACCAGGATACGGAATTACCCAGTTGCTCAGTGTGCGGGTCGTGGAGAGAGGAGTGGATTCGGAGTGTAAGGAGATGCAACAAAAACCAAACAAATCAACGAAAACCTAATGATTAAACCCTTAAATTAGCTGAAATGGATCAGGATCTTAACTCTAGAAATTACTAGACGTGAATGAACCTCCATGATCGATTTTCCCCTTTATTCGACGCTTAGACTAATTCTACATCTTATAGTTAGCTTAAACTCTAGCCCGTATCCTCGGATTGTGGACCAATCCGCTTCCTGGAGTTGGCATCCTAGAAGACGTCATTGGGTAGCTGGAAAACTCAAGATTAGGTAACGTGAGGGAGAGAAAACGAGCCTTAGCTTATCAATTAGGACGATTTCATGGAATTACGTGGCGGGGAGCTCGTCGAAATGATAGTCGGACTCGGATTTCGCCGGAAACGCGTCAATGTTAGCTATGAGCTAAACGGTACTGGTTCGTACGCTCATCCCCGTGGTTAGGGAGCAACGGTATCAGATCGCGGGGACCGGGGAGGGCACGAGTAGCTCTGATACCAGGCGGTATCAATAACAGCGAACCGAGGAAGCACTGGTACCAGGGGACACCAGCACCAGCCGAGGTAGGGAACGATGGTATCAAGCGGTGGTAGCATCCACAAGGCCAGGGAAGCCTGGCACCAGGTGGTAGCAGCACCAGCGAGGTTAGGAAGCGTTGGTACCAAGTAGTTTCTTCACCACTAAGGCCAGGAATACTCGGTACCAGGTGGTAACCGCACCAGGGAGCTTAGGGAGCGCTGGTACCAAGTAGTTTCGCCATCGGTCGGCACGGAAAGACGTGGTACCAGGTGGTGACATCATCAACGAGGTTAGGGAGCATCGGTACCAAGCGTCTTCTTGGTCAGGATCAGCGCGAAGCCTTGGTACCCGGTGGTAACACCCTCAGGTAGCTTAGGGAGCACGGGTCTCCAAGGATACCAGCACCTACCAAGCCCGGAAGGTATGGTACCAGAGTCTGGCTAACGCTGGCACCATGGGATTGGCTAGTGATGCTGCTAGAAATTAGGTAGCGCGGGTACGAAAGTCCAGGCAATCATGGCCTAGGCCTTGGACGGTGGTATCAAGAGGTAGCAATCCAGGAAGGTAGCACCAGAGCTCAGGAGCTGGGTAGCTCGATAGCCTGGGGATGCAAAACCCGATTTTGGACCAAGAGTTAGGGAGCATGGTGCCAAAATCCAAGTTCAGGGAGCACCGGCTGGTGATTGTCGGTAATGTTTCTTATAGGGAGCTTGGATTCCAACCATTTTACAATTTAATTAGCACCCATACCCAACCGGAATCCAAAATCTCATCCTAACGCGTAGGCCATTTTGTCGCGTGTACGCCAATTGTAGCGATTTTCCATGAGTTTATCCGATTATCCCGAAAAGTGCGTGGATTCCCCGAGTCAGGTTTATTACGTCACTCTCGGGAAACTCGTCCAGAGCGGCGCCATTTTGTGACATGGAATGTTATAAGTCGGAATTTTGAGTGCATCCGACCCTCAGAATTGCCTCCGCGCTTATTATTTAGCAAAATCGGAAGGTTGCCAATTACTAATTTCGTAATTCCAGAATCTCCGATTTTATTTTACGGATTTGAAGCGAATTCCCATAAGCAGCCATGAGTGCGAGTGAGAGAGGCGGCTTCGTACACGGGAGTGAGCGAGAGGGAGACAGGCCAGTATGGCATTGTCCATTACTCCAGAAACGGAACTTCCCACGCACTTCCCCGATCGAATTTTATACCGAACTCCAACAATTCCTTCCTAATTATTAATAGAACACATCGGGAGCGATAATTGGGAATATTTGACCCATTCTGGGTCATTATCATGAAAATTGTGCGCGGCGCGTCATGTGGTGATTTTCCGACGGAACAACCACATTATTGCCTTAATTTTTACGCATTCGGCGACACTCGCGGGTCTAATTACGTTAGTCATCCGTATTTCTACTTACCATGTAGAAGTACGAAGTAGTCCCACGTAATTTGGCACATAAAACGCGCCGAAAACTGCACACGGAAAAAAATTTTTTTCAGAGGAGTTTGGAGCCAATATGTGAACCTAAGTATTTAACAGAGTTCGATGGGGTGATTTTATCGCTACGAATAGTTAAGGTGCGATTGACCTTGGAGCTAGTAATATGATTGCTTCTGTTTTGGGAGTATTCACTTGAATTTTCCATTTTATAAGCTCACTGATTGTAAGAGCAGCTGCGTTTTCAATTCTTCTGACAGCTTTATTTACCGATTTGCTAGCTGAGTACAGAGCGATGTCATCAGCATAGCCGGCGATAGATACATTTCTGGGAATTCTGCTAAAAACAGAAGCAATGTACAGATTAAATAGTACGGGGGCAGGATAGACGTTTAAGCTAACGAGTTTAGATATAAAGCCTGTGGGCCAAACAGAGTCAAAGGTCTCCTCGCTGTCCAGTAGAAGAAGAACGGTATCTTCTTTCCGATGTTCCGCGGATTTTATGTCATTTGTAATTCTGACCACCTGATGGCAGGTCGAGTGTTCTGATCGGAATCCAAATTGATTCGTAGGCATTAGTTGTAACTCTTCTATAGGTTTTCTGAGACAAACGGAAATTTTTCGCTCAAAAAGTTTAGCCAATACCGGTAGGAGGCTAATCGGCCTGTAGCTCACCGGATGCAAAGGGGACTTACCAGGCTCGAGAATCGGTATAACTACCGCTCCTTTCCAGAGTTCCGGGAAATATTGTTTGAGTAGGCATGCATTGTATATCTTTGTTAGTAGGCTTATTGCTTTAGTCGGTAGGTTTTTTAGTGCCATATTGGGAAAATTATCCATACCCGGTGCTGATTGATTTTCTAGTTTTTTGATGGCGGAAATGATTTCACGGCGATTTGTGAGAAATTTAGTGGGAGTTTCAGTTTGGGCTTTGAGGATAGTTTTTTTCACATGGCCCTGTGACTTGTTCTTCGAATGATTTAGTGCCTCGAGAGGCCGATTATTCGTATATATTTGCGTAGTGTGTACAATGTGTATTTGCTTTGTCATGGTCTTCTGTGTGGAGCCTATTATTGGACTTGAGTGTGGGGATTTTAGTTTTGCCGGTATTATTAAAATATTTTGCTACGCACCATATTGAGTGGTCTCTTAGGTTGCTGTTTCTGAGTTGATGTCCCAAGTTGCTTGCTTCCATTCGGTTAGTTTCAGTCTGATCTCTTTGATCAGCTGATTGAGTTTGGATTGAAGGTAGTGGTTTCGTGTTTTTTGCCATCTAGACCTACTATGGTTTTTTATTTCTATCAAGGAGGTTATTTCGGGTGGGAGAGGGGTAGGGGTGGATTTGGATGAGCGGATGGGAGTGGAGGAATCCAGGGCTGTTTGAATAATTTGGGTGAAATTTGTTATGTGTTTATCGATTGCTTCAGTGTTATTACAAGTCGGGTTTGGTGTAGAAATCTCATCATTTAAGATGTCCTTGAGCTTTTTTCAGTCGGTTTTCGCGTAGTTTAATATTTTAGATTGTTCTGGTGAGGTTGGTTTGCCAAACAGGGAGAAAACCCGTGGTAGGTGGTCTGAGGGGGATTTGGAAAGAGTGGTGAAATTATTAATGATAGAGATGTTAGTTAATAAGAGGTCAATAGTACTAGGAGTGTTAGAATTATGGGGGTACTGTGTTCGAACGTCTGGAATGAGCAGATAGGTTTCCTGTGCAGTCAAATAATTTGACAGAATTTCACCTGATTCGTTCGACCTAGCGGAGGTCCAAGCAGTGTCCTTAGCATCAAAATCTCCAGGGATGATGCATGGTATGCTCATTTTCTTAGTTTTGCTGTTGAGCTTAGTTTCTGAAATCAGACGAATTTTTATATTATTATTAAGGACAATGTGTAACAATTCGTCCAGATTAAGCTTGAGTGCAAAAAATGTTGATTGCTAAAATATTTGTTAGGTTCGTGGAGGGATCGTAGGTGTTACTAGGAAGGATGAGAACAGGTGAGCGTAGGATGCGATGATTGTGATCCTATCAATGCGGGTGTCAGCTGTCTGGAGTTTAGAGATTTGTCTTTAAGCTCTGAGAGTATTTCGGGAATTCTGAGGGTTTTTAGCTCGTCAAGGACTTGCTTCGCTGTGTTAATATAATTTTTTGTGCTACTTAAATACGATTCCGGAACATGTGTCTCCATTCGGATGATTCTCGGTTCGGCAGTGGGTGCGCCAACATTAATTTTTGGGGTTTGCGCCGTTTAAAAACAAGAAGCGTAGGAGGGCCTAGACATCTTCGCGGCAATAGATAATGACGTAGGCTCGATCGCTGAAGGAGACTGAAGGAAATTGATGTTTCTTTCCAGATTTAGGATCGTAGCAGAGTGTGGGGTAACGGGTAGTTCCATCTCTGCTCTTCTTGGTGGTGGTGCTGGTTGGGTTCTTTTTTCCTGAGCCTCCACAAATTTGGTTCGTGCGGTGCAGTCTCTGTAGCTTGCTGTGTGAGCTAGGCCACAGTTTGCACACTCCACAGAATTGCTGGTGCAGGGTTTGATGTCGTGAAAGCCTGCACATTTCACACATCTGGAGTTTCAGTTACAGTGCTGACTGGCGTGTCCAAATTTTTGGCTCCGGAAGCACTGTGTCGGTTGCTGGGTCTTGATGGATTTTTCTATCTTATAAGTATGATAGAAAATGGGTTTAATAGCAGCAAAGCTGCTCAAGGTTAGATCGGGACCAACCGTAATTGCAAACACCGGTAGTGGCCTATTTTCCTTGCTATTTTCATCCTTATTTGTTTTCACAAACCGCCGGACTCATAATACCTTTATGCCGTGTTTGCATATTTCGGATTCAATCTCGTGCTCAGTAAAATTGGCGGGAAGACCTTCTGTGATGAATTTCTTCGGATGCTCACTTTTTAAACCGAAGGTAGTTCTGCCTTTTCAGGATACTTGCGATTTTATTGTAATCCTCCGTCGTTTGCAGATGGACGATCGTGGTGTTCCCATTGAACTTCACCCTGAAGTTTTTATCCGAGGCGTTGACTTGCAGGAAGTTGATTAGTTTTTTGGTCTCCAATTTGTCGTTTTCAATGATTATTGGAGGCACTGAGGTTTGTTTTTGAGCCTCTTGGGGCCCGTCAGGAGTGTTCGGAGGATTGTTGGGGCGAGCGGGGTCAGAGCTCGCGTTGAATGACGGCTTCATAATGGTTTTTTCGGGTCTTCCAGTGGAGGATTCATCTTGGCTTTCCTTTTTGGAGCCAAAGGAAGGTTGAGAGATTTTAAGCTCGACATCTTGGTATCAGAACTATAACAAGACTTTTAAATTCACTGTACTGTAAACCCGGTACGTTGGAATTCATATATCGTAGAGAGCGGTAGACGTGCGTCCGCACGGTAACGACTCAAAACAAATACCGGCTACGCCAAAGCCCCGACTTTGTGTGTGTGTGTGAAAGATTCTTTGAGAAACGGTTCCCGGTAAACGGCTCGATCGGTGTGTTTCTCATTTGACACAAAATTACTTCTGACTGATGTCCAGGGCGGAAAGGAGTATCAATGTTTATAATGCTGTATCACGACAACGGTGACAGATACGAGAAAAAGTGTCAAACAAAAATTGTGCCCCTCGTGAAACTACATCTTCCATGTTGCATTACTTTTTAACTTCCCGACCTTGGGGGAAGTTATTGCTATGGGTCTGACAGTCGGAATCGGAAATTTCACCTGATCTCCACGTTTCTGACCATTGCGAGCGAGATGTATGTCTGTGTGTGTGTGCGTGTGTGCATGAGTATGTGAGCAAAATTTGGTCGATGACTTTCACATGATTATCAGCATTGATGGGTTTGCCTGCGTTAATTTCCCATATGCATCGTTGCTCGCTGAAACGCGGACATGCGACGAAAACATGTTCGGCATGTTCAGGAATTCCCTCACACTTTGAGCAATCCGGGGAGTCCTCATGTTCGAATTTGTGAAGATATTCCCGAAATCATCCGGGTACTGAGAGCATCTGGGTTAGATAATAGTTGACTTGCATTGTACATTTCGAGAAAAATTCTAGGTGCTGTATTAATGGCTGCCCTCAGCGCTATGTTTAGCAGTCCATCGATGCCGGGGGCCTTGTAGTTACCCAATCTACTATAGGCCTGCAATAGTTCGTGAGCTATAATCGGTGTTATTTCATCGTTATTAGCACCCTTCACAGGCGTTCTAGTTAGACTCGATCGTTGAGAACTTGGCTCTCTAGAAGCTCAGGACACGTCGGTGATGGCATCGCTTGGCTTTTAATTCCATTACTTTATACGGCGCCCATACTGCCCGGTGTGTCCGCATCGGCCGGCGGCCTCCCGTTGACCCGAATGTGCTTTTCAATACACGATACCTTTTATACAGAACATCAGAAAATTATGAAACAAAATCAAGTTGCATTGTATTCACAAACTCATGTACTTCATAGGATAATTTTATAATTTTCAGAATTCCGATATCTATCATAATAAGGAAGAAAATTAATTTTTATGAGTCGCGGGAAGAGTCTATATGACATATAGGCCGATAGGACAAGCTCTGGGGTCTATCGGTGGTATAGACCCCGTTCTTGAGGGGTTAAGTCGCGCCATAACCACCTTGTACGGTCTGCCACGCGGATTATTATTCACTTCCTCGAACAGTTCGTCGTTGGCGAAGCTTTATGGTCTTGGTAAGTTTACGCTTAACGGCTTTATACTTTACCATTCCTTCCGGAGGGTCGTAATTTCATCGTTCCACCAATACACGGGTGGCCATCGGTTTCCACTTCCCTGCGCATAGTCGCATCGCAGGCGTCGGTGACTCTCCACATAGCTTCGTCTACTTTTTCTGTGCAATTTCTAGCATTCATCGGGTCCCTCTTCAGTGCCATAGGAAAGGTGGCGATGTCGAATTTTCTCACATTCCAGCCGACTCCGTTTGTTCTTTCTGATGTGGACGCGGACCTCCGGTCAACAGACACCTCCCACAGGAACGCTTGATGGTCACCAGCAGTGTAGATCTGGGTTACCTCCCATGCGCAATTTTCTGTGAGCTGATTGCTGCTGATGAAGGTGAGACCTACAATTGAGCTCGCTTGGCCTCTGCAAAATGTCGGCTCGTTTTCATGGTTCAATAGGACGAGATCTAGAGTTGGCATCGCTTCTAGTAAAGCCCGTCCTCTCTGATTCGTCTCCTTGCTACCCCAGTCGACTGCCCACGAATTGAAATCGCGTCTCTTGAGCCAAAAGGTCTTACAGACACTTTTTTCATTCTTGGCAAACATTGAGCCAAAAGGTCGTACAAAAAGTTTTTTGACACTCAGTGCGTGACGCCGGCTTTCACGCACGCTTCGCGTGCGGTCCACGATGATTTGGGATCCACGATATTGCGTGTATGTCTATTTTCTGTTAAAATAGGTAAAAAATAACCTTTTAGTACTGACTACACATTTGAAAATGAACTATTTGAGTAATTCATAGCCATTAGTTACTCATTTATCATCCATTACACGGATTCGTTTATCCCACAGTGCATGGTATCGTGGATGTTACGTGGAAGTTCACTCGCCAGGGTGCATTATCCTTCGATTCAGTAACTGTAAAGTTGAAGGTTGCCATTTTCCTCAAGTACAAGATCTGTTTCGCGAAAATACTAGGAGCGTATTGAACCGCTTGAAGATCTATAAACAACGTTTGAGTATTTTTCAGAGTCCTGGCTTCTCTCACATCCCTGTCTCGCTCCTCCTGAGTCTCATACTTCATTTTTTGGTGTCTATTAAATTCAGAACGACGTTCTGTTTGATCATTTACAGACAATTTATGATAATTCGCGTACCAGCATTGGTCCTTTTCCAGCTGATGAGTTGATCAAGCGTCAAATCTCCCTCAATGTATTTTTTGTTTGAGTCTAGTCGGCAGAGATGTGTAGGTACCGGAGGGAGTATATTGATGTGCTCATGTACTTTTGCGATCTGCTGTAAGCTAGCTTTATTTACAGGTGGATAGTGACCTCGACGGTCCGGTAACAGTATTCCCGTGGGGCTTCTCTCCGATTTTTTGAGTGCCAGTTCAATCAATTTGAGTGCTACGTCCAAAGTGTTCATAAAAAAATATTTGCACACGGTGACGTATCTCTGACTCCGCTCCAACCGATAAAACCTCGTGAACCTGTGAAAAAATTGAATTCATCGATTTTAGAATTAGCAATCATTTGGTGAGAGGCGATTGATGCAATGTCATGTTACCAGCATTTTTCGAAAATATTTCGGAATTGAAGAAGAAGAGTAAATATTCTATAAAGACCTTTACAAAAAATGGATATTGAAAAATGTTGTCCTGAAATAATGAAATGTAAAAAAGTAATTTCCAGACGAATTTTACCACTAAAGAATAGGATTTTTTACTCATAGAATGCGGGATGTACACTGAGAGAAAAAAAAATTTTCTCGAGTGAATCTTCCTTGTAACAAGAAATTTGGTACTCGATAATTTTCAAGTGAGAAATCCTTCATGCCAAATATTGAAGGACTGAAGCCAAAATAGGAGTTTCTTCTCTCAAGAAATCGTGTAATCACGCTAGGTGTGAAGTTTCTTCAATTAAATTACATACTCTTCATGCTAAAAACAAATATAACGGACCGAAACAAGTGATACTGATGACAGCCGTTTGTCGTTTTGTAAGGAGTAGCTACTAATTACATTGGATCCATCAAATGGGCAATTTAGATTCTTTACTCTCAAGTAATATAAATATTGTATCGGTTTCGCAATTCACCAGCTTAACAATCCAGATACTACGTAAAGTAATTGTATATTGAACTATAGAAAATGGGTAGTTGAAAGCAATAAAATATTAGCTTTCCAGTTTACTGCGAACTGAGCTGGATCAAAAGATTGGCAAGTGATTTCGAATAATTACAATTTTGTATCAAACAAGTATTGGATTGGATCCATGCAGAAGAAAATTCGACATGAGTGTCCTTTTTCTTAGGCCAAGTAAATACTGTGTTCTTAAAATTTTTCTTTTTTTCAGTGTAACTTGAGATTTTCTTACGTTCTCCTTGGCTTATCAACCGCCCGAGAATTAGTACGAGGTACAGCAGTAACTCATTTAGTCACCAACTCTCTCCTTCTATTGTAACACTTAAAGGCCCAGAACGCAGTTTAATTCGTTCCTCTGTTTTCAATTGAATTTACGACCACAGTAACGTAGACAGTCGCTAGCCTCTCGTACACTTCTTGCTGGAACATGGTTGCCCTTGAGTCCGATGTATGCTTGTCTAGCGTTCCTCTTCGTCAGTCGACGATTTTTTTCCATGTTTCTCGGGCTGCTACTGCATGGCGAATCCTGTTAGACCATGAGGGATGTGGTGAAGTTTTCAAATTGGCTGGGATATGCGCTCGCACACAAGACCCAGATAGCTGATCGCTATCATCACCTGAAAATTCTTCGATTTCCGAATCGAAACTATCTTCTCTCAAAAAATCCGCTCATACAATCTTCCACCTCGCAGATTGACTCATCTTGAAATGAAATTTGAAATATCGAGGAAGCTAGCCGTCCCGTAACCCTGAATGATTTGAAGATAATTTGGATATTAATCGCATTGTCAGAATAACTTTTTAATGTATCGGTCAAGTCACTGTGTACTCGAGGAGGACCTTCACATCTTCTGCCCTGATCACTAATTGAATGCAATGACAAAACAGACTGCATGATTTCCTCCTTACTCGGCCAATTAACGGTCATGCAAAAAATAAAACAACTTCACTCCTTCAAATCAATTTGCTGCCAAAAATACATAAGGTGGATCTTGAATTTCGGCCAATAGTGTCGTCGATTGGTGGTCCTTTGTGTGGTTTGGGTAAGTTTGCGAGTAGGATTTTGAAGCCATTATAATACAACCATTTTTCACATATTAATAATAGTTTAGATTTTGTTAAAAAACTGAAAAACAAGAAGATTCCGGCTGGCCACGTCCTTATTTCATTAGATATAAAATCACTTTTTACCAATGTTCCAATAGAACTTATTGCAGATTCAATAGTTAGCGGACAAAATGAAATTAGAACTACACCAAAAATGCCTTATCATGAAATTATTCACGCTATTGATGTGGTGATGAACAATACTTATTTTAGCTTTAATAATCAGATATATAAGCAAGTTTATGGTTTGCCTATGGGTTCGCCCTTGGCACCAATTTGTGCAGATATAGTTATGGCTAGATTGGAGGAAGCTTGTTTGAAAAAGCTTTCACTTCAAGTTCTGGTGTATTATCGGTTTGTTGAGGATATTTTCACATGTGTACCAGAGGGGAAAATTGCTGAAATTCTTGAGACTTTCAATAACTTCCACTCTCGCTTGCAGTTTACGTGTGAAACTGAGGAAAATGGAAGCCTACCATGTCTCCTTATTATAAATAATAATAAATAATAAATAAAAAAAAAATTAAAGATAGATCGACAATTTAAGAGAAAAAAATCCCGATAGTCCCAGTCGGGATTCGAACTCGAGACTCCCAGTTACGCGCCAGGCACTTTTCTAACTAAGCTACCGGGCTTGACTTGACTTGAAAATTGTGTATTAACATTTGTCATATATACATACTACATACAGTATTAATATCTTAAGTGCTACGCTCTAGATCACCAGCCGTTGGCTTTATATCTAATTTGAACGAACTGTAGCCTAATTTTTCATTATTACAGATATTTGTGATTATTTACATGATGATTCGATATGAGGAAAAATGACTTCTAAAAAACCTTATAATTAATGGATGCATGTGGGGAGGGGGAGAAAGAGATATATGGAAAGGTGGGACAAAACAGGTGGGCAGCGGGACCAATTGGATTTCATGTCAATATTGATGTTTTGGAGCTGGGGATTAGGATGGGATTGTAGCTTAAATTTAAACGTCTCATTGATTCTATCGATGAATTCACCTATGGTTGCCATGCCGAGTGTTTCGTGTATCTCCACAATAGTGGTTCTTCTTTTAAAATTTCCTATTATTCGTAGGAATTTATTTTGAATCACTTGAAGATGATTCAAGTCGATTTTCGCTGCATTATGCCAGGCGGGACAACCATAGGTTGTCCCCTTTTAAGATTATAGGCCTGATCAATCCTTTGTACAAAGTGAGTTTTAGGGATTGGCTAAGGCAGGAGATTTTAGCAGATTATATAATCTTACGAGAATAATTTTTGTTTTCAGCTTAACTTCATCTATGTGTTTTTCCACAGGAGTTTGGAATCAATATGTAAACCTAAGTATTTAACAGAGTTTACAGGAGTGATTTTATCGGTACGAATAGTCAAGGTGTGAATGGCCTTGGAGCTAGTAAATAAGATTGCTTCTGTTTTCGCAGTATTTACTTGAATTTTCCATTTCATGAGCTGACTGATTGTAAGGGCAGCTGCGTTTTCGACTCTTCTAACAGCTTTATTTATCGATTTGCTAGCTGAGTGCAGAGCGATGTCATCAGCATATCCAGCGATAGATACATTTCTAGGAATTCTGCGAAAAACAGAAGCAATGTACAGGTTAAATAGTACGGGGGAGAGGATAGACCCTTGTGGGACCCCCGCGACTATTTCAACTTTATCCGAAAGCGAAGTTTCGACTCGAACTGGAATATATCTATTTGAAAGATATGATACTAAAATTTTACATAAATACTTAGGTAGATTTAAGCTGTCGAATTTAGAAATAAGGCCTGTGGGCCAAACAGAATCAAAGGCCTTCTCGCTGTCCAGGAGAAGAAGAACGGTATCTTCTTTCCGATGTTCCGCGGATTTTATGTCATTTGTAATTCTGACCACCTGATGGCAGGTCGAGTGTTCTGATCGGAATCCAAATTGATTCGTAGGCATTAGTTGTAACTCTTCTATAGGTTTTCTGAGACAAACGGAAATTTTTCGCTCAAAAAGTTTAGCCAATACCGGTAGGAGGCTAATCGGCCTGTAGCTCACCGGATGCAAAGGGGACTTACCAGGCTCGAGAATCGGTATAACTACCGCTCCTTTCCAGAGTTCCGGGAAATATTGTTTGAGGAGGCATGCATTATATATCTTTGTTAGTAGGCTTATTGCTTCGATCGGGAGGTTTTTTAGTGCTATGTTGGGAATGTTATCCACACCCGGGGCTGATTTGTTTTTTAGTGTTTTGATGGAGGAAATGATTTCACGGGGATTTGTGAGGAATTTAATGGGAGTTTCGATAGGACCTTTGAGGATAGTTTTTTTCACATGACCTGTGCCTTGTTATTCAAAAGATTTGTTTCCTCGGGAGGCCGATAGTTCGTGTATATTTTCGTAGTGTTTGCAAAGTGTATTAGCCTTATCATGGTCTTCTGTGTGGAGTGTGTTGTTTGACTTTAGTGTGGGGATTTTTCTTTTCCCGGTGTTATTAAAATATTTTGCTACGCGCCAAATCGAGTGATCTTTTAGGTTTATGTTTCTGAGTTTCTTGTCCCAAGATGATTGTTTCCATTCGGTTAATTTAAGTCTGATTTCTCTTATCAGCTGATTGAGTTCGGATTTAAGGTAGCGATTTCGCGTTTTTTGCCATCTTGAGCTAATATAATTTTTTAGTTTTATTCAGGAGGCTATTTCGGGTGGGAGAGGCGTATGGGTGGATTTTGATGAGCGGGAGGGAGTGGAGGAGTCCAGGGCTGTTTGAATAATTTGGGTGAAACTTGTTATGTGTTTATCTATTGCTTCAGTGTTGTTACAAGTCGGGTTTGGTGTAGAAATCTCATCATTTAGGATGTCCTTGACCTTTTTTCAGTCGGTTTTCGCATAGTTTAATATTTTAGATGATTCTGGTGAGGTTCGTTTTCCAAAGAGGAAGAAAACCAGTGCTAGGTGATCTGAGGGGGATTCGGAAAGTGTGGTGAAATTATTAATGATAGACATGTGGTTTGTTAATAGAAGGTCAATGGTGCTAGGAGTGTTAGAATTATGAGGGTAGTGTGTAGGAACGTCTGTAAAGAGCAGATTAATTTTTTGTTCCGTCAAAAAATTTGGGAGAATCTGACCTGCTTAGTTCGGCCTTGCAGAGGTCCAAGCGGTGTCCTTCGCATTAAAGTCTCCAACAATAATTGTTGCAGTACTATCGGAGAGTCGGTGCCTCACTAGATTTGTATCTAGTGAGACATCCGGTGGATTATAAATCGAGTAGATGCTCGTTATTCTGCTGTCTGCTTGGACCTCTACTCCCACGTATTCGGTGAGCGATCGGAGATCATGCGGAAGAGTTTTATGCCGTAAGCTCTTGTCGATCGCTATCGCAACACCACCACCTGCTTTGGCCGTTCTGTCTTCCCTGATCAGCGAGAAGTCTGGAAAGTTAATTTTCTTCGTTTTGCTGTCCAGTTTAGTCTTTGAAATCAGACAAATTTTAATGTTATTATTATGGACGATGTGTAATAACTCGTCCAGATTAGGCTTGAGCGCAAAAATATTAATTGCTAATATGTTGGTTATGTTTGCTGGGGAATCGTAGGTATGTTTGAGGAGGATGAGAACAGGTGGACATAGGATGCGATGATTGTGATCCTATCAATTGGTGTAAGGGCTCTTTGGAGTTTAGAGCTCATCTCTTTAAGCTCTGAAAGGATTTCGGGAATTCTAAGCGTTGTTAGCTCGTCAAAGACTTGCTTCGCTGTAATTATATAGTTTTTAAGTAGATAAATAAGGGGGGTTCGACTCCAAAGTGAGGATCTGCGCATGTGCTTCTGCGCAGGTCGTCGCTGTGGGTCAGGGGGGGGGGGGGGGGTCTACGCATGTGCATGAAGTAACGAAATAAATATATATCCATATCTCTGTGTTACCGGACACCCTTTGCTAAGTACCGCGCGCGTAAATACAATTTGAGACGGCTTCAAATTGTTTTTTTTTTTTTTTTTTTTGATAAAGCCAAAATGCTCTATGTTTTTCGTGGAAAGAGATTAGATGGTCGTGGGAGCCTCGATCGAAAATTTTCCATACGTACGCGGTACATAATTAAAAAATATCCGCCATCAGTTCGATGACAGATCTCATTGTGTGCAGATCGTCCGAATTTGTGGTGAAAAGTGCACTAATTGCAGGAAATTTCAAAAACTCAGGTAAGTAGCAGAGTAATAAATATTGTGTGTGTGTGTGTGTGTGTGTGTGTGTAATATGAGGGTAGTAAAGTTTAGCAGCAAATTTTTTTGAAATTTTTTAACATACTCTCCAAATTTGAGAATTTTCTCAAGTGTCTGATGTGTGTGTGTATGTGTGTGTGTGTGTGTGTTTGTAATATGAGGGTAGTGAAGTTTAGCAGCAAATTTTTTTAAAATTTTTTAGATACTCTCCAAATTTGAGAATTTTCTCAAGTGTCTGAAGTGTGTGTGTGTGTGTGTGTGTGTGTGTGTGTGTGTGTGTGTGTGTGTGTGTGTGTGTGAAAAAGGGAAATTGTCACTTTTTCCCAAACGAGTGGTATTTCGGTACAACCCTCGACCATTAAATCAAAATCAGGGGCACATTGGGGGGGGGGGGCTATAGGTTGCAACATTGCGCGTTGAGTGGGTGACGTCACCCCCTACCCCGCGCGGTATTTCGGGAACGGCTCATCCCTCGGGCTCCAAATTAAAATCTGGGGTACATTGGGGGGGGGGGGGGGGCACAGGTAGCGCAATGCACGTTGAGTGGGTGACGTCACCCCCTACCCCGCGCGGTATTTCGGGAACGGTCCATCCCTCGGGCTCCAAATTAAAATCTGGGGTACATTGGGGACCACAGGTACCGTAATGAGCGTACAGTGGATGACGTCACCCCCTATCCCGCGCGGTATTTCGGGAACGGTCCATCCCTCGGGCTCCAAATTAAAATCTGGGGTACATTGGGGGGCCACAGGTAGCGCAATGCATGTTGAGTGGGTGACGTCACCCCCTACCCCGCGCGGTATTTCGGGAACGGCCCATCCCTCGGGCTCCAAATTAAAATCTGGGGTACATTGGGGGCCACAGGTACCGTAATGAGCGTACAGTGGGTGACGTCACCCCCTACCCCGCGCGGTATTTCGCGAACGGTCCATCCCTCAGCCACCAAATTGAAATTCGGGTGTACATTGGGGTCACAGGTAGCGCAATGCATGTTGAGTGGCTGACGTCACCCCCTACCCCGCGCGGTATTTCGGGAACGGTCCATCCCTCGGGCTCCAAATTAAAATCTGGGGTACACTGCACCCCCTTTAGTATTTTAGGCGAGGTGGATCCTACCCCCCGATTTTTTTTTTTTTCCACCTATGGCTACCACAAGGTGTTGGCAGAGCACACTACCCCCCACTCCCGCCTTCAGTTGCGTTGAGTGAGTGACGTCACCCCCCTACCCCGCGCGGTATTTCGGGAACGGTCCATCCCTCGGGCTCCAAATTAAAATCTGGGGTACACTGCACCCCCTTTAGTATTTTAGGCTCGGTGTATCCTACCCCCCGAATTTTTTTTTTTTTTCCACCTATGGCTACCGCAATATCATTTTGTTGGTTGTACATTTTTTTTCGCAGATTGACGGAAGAAAAAATGTCAGCAAGGAACGGCACACCCCCTCAGCCTCCAACACCTCCACGCACTCCATCACCCCCTCAGCGTATGGGGGAAGAAGTACACGTGGAGCGTACAGTACGTGTTCTTTACGTGTACTCAAGACGTTTGAATATGGTTATTCCACGAGACTTGTGGATAAGGCTCCCTCACTTCGTCTTGCAGGAGGTGTGCTCTAAGGTCATGAACAGATTGTGGGCTGGTGAAACCCTACCAATCGTGCTCACCATGGTAGGGATCACCATGCACCTCAAAGCGTTGGACATGGGAAGCTATATCCTGCAGGTGGTCAGATCATCACCATCTGACACCTTGCGATATTTTTCATAGGTAAATTTCCTGCTTCTATATGTACACGACTAATTTGTTTTTTTGTAAAGCCATTTTCCAGGTTTCTAAAAGCTATCTTGTTTTTTTTATTTGTTGCAGATCATTCCGGTTTTCAGCAAAGAGAAGGAAAAAAAAAACAAATCATTTTCATTATATATATATATATATATTTTCATATATTTTTGCATGAAATACAAAATATTTTTATTACATATATGTCTCATAACATTTGAATAAAAATTTTATAAATTTTAGAAAAAAAAAAGGGTCGCTTCATCTTATTATTTCCTAATCCTTTTTGATCATTTCCAGGTGTGAATAACAAACATAGTTCGTAGTTTTTTTTCACATTTTCTTTTATTATTCTCAGAAATTATGGTACATATTTAGTCTTTTTTTTTTTTTTTTTTTTTTTTTTTTTTTTTTTCAACAATAAATAGTTACGCACGAAAAATCTTCCTCTTTCAACTTATAATACTAACATGTCTTTGAAATAAACTTCAGCGATATGTCGTGCTGGTTGAAAGATGCAAGATCTGGGGAAATCACAGCACGTTCGTTGACGACAGTAATAAACATTCACTTGTCTCGCTGCAGTTCGCGTGTAAACCGAAAGAATTTGATAGGCATTTTCATCTTCCTCATAGTCTGAGTCGGACTGGATATAAATCTTCGATTTTGGACAGAACATGAAAAACATCACCTTCGCGTTATATTCACAGATATCACCAACAAATTTCATATCACAGATATCCAGCCTGTCATCATGATTGAGCACAGAACTGGCTGCAATGCTCACAAGTGATGGAGGTTTACGCTTCAGAGTAAGATGTTCAATGACTGAATTGGGATGCAGACACGTGCAGATTACGTGTGTATAGCATATTTTGAATCCGCCATGTTCCCTGAGTATTAACCATTGTCCTTCATTACGATTTTGCACTTCACTGTGATGCACATGAGAATTGTAACAGTTGTTTTGACTGATACATCGTATTTTTTCGGTGATACGTATTGGTTCAGTGTAGGGAACCTGACGTTCATACATACGTGCTAGCAATATCTCAGAAAAAGACATGATGTCTTAAATGATTTTTTCTCAGAGTGACTGACTGCTAGGACCCTTACGATTGTTTTATATATGCTATGCCCCACTTAGGTACTAAGCGAGTCAGACGACTGCGTGGAAAGAAAATTTCGTTCCAAGAACTGCGTTAGAGAACCATAATCGGAGCGATAGCACTTCACCATTGTTCTGAAAAACTGAATTGGCGGACAACGGTTGAGAAACATGATCTGTGTGATAAGAACTTGACTCCACGGTGATATACTGGGTGAGAAGACGTAATCCAATATCTGCGTTGGAGAAATGTGAGTCGGGATAGAATACATCAGAGCGATGTGATTTCATTAGAGTTCTGAGAAATAAATCAGTGAAACATGATCCGTGATAGTTGTGAAACCTACTCGGAGCGATAGACTTCATCAGTGCTCCGAAAAATGATCCAGTGTGAAACGTTGGAGAAACAGAATCTGTATGATAAGAAACTATTTGCAGAGCGATAAGACTCCACCATTCTTCCGAGAAACTGAGTCAGTGAGAAATGTTGGAGAAACATGATCTGTGTGATAAGGCTCTAGTTGCAGAGCGATATGACCTCACCAGAGTTCTGAGAAGCGCCTCTGAGCTCATATATAAAATCGTTACTATTGAGCCTGTCATCAGTCTTTGTACGGACAAGCAGTGTGTGTAACCATCGGTAAAACAGATTGTTAAGAGCGACTTGACGTTGAATAACTAAGTGTGCAGTTATAAGTGCAGTGTCTTGAGAGTCTATGTGATTGACGTTGAACTCATTAACAATGGAGGTGAAAAAGTGCGTGAAGATGTTAGAAATACTCAACAATGCATACAAGAATGCTCCTGCTGTACAGTCTAATGGATGGGCTCATTCGTGCAAGAAGTACATTGGTCACTTCCGTAAACTTTTGAAGGAGAGGTCGAATGATAGCTCATGCGGTGAAAAGAGACGATTCGAAGCCATGATTGTCAGCCTGCACAATTATTGCGAAAAGTTTAAAATCAAAGGTAGGGTACATTGTGGTGGTAGAGTGAGTGCAACTCAGCCTGAGGCGACTCACGTTCTCTGGAAGGATGTGGATTCTGCCTTTCGAAGTCGAATACGAACATGTGCAGTGATCAACCTGGATCATAAAGATCTCAAGGCCTTCCTGCAAGACGCAAAATCCTTAGCCATTAATCATTTGCAGCAAACCCTACAGCAGCAGGGTAATATTAAAGCTAATGGAGTCCTGGCTTGCAAATTCCAAATCGTAAAACCCAATGAAGTTATTGAGGAAACTAAATACTTCAACACCAGGAATGCAGTCATCCTATCAACCACCAACATCGCTGAATGGTTTGATGAAAACCTCACGGAACGATTGCTCGCCAAGGTTGAGAATTTCCAGGAGAGAGATTCGGGCTGGACATTAAGTGAGATCATGAATCTAACTATAAGTATGAACAGTTACAAGCCCTTGTCAGCGGGATGGAGCACGTTCGTCTCAGTTCCGAAACATCTCCAATTGAAGGGGTCAGTAGTGAACGTCATGAACAATGACGAGTACTGTTTCCTGTGGTCGATCACTGCTGCCCTCCATCCTGCAACATCACATCCCGAGCGAATAACCTCCTATCCACATCACGCTGATGCAACTCTACCTGATGGAACGAAACTCAAGTATGCAGGCCTGAAGTTTCCAATGCAACTGAAGGACATCCCGAAATTCGAGGATATGAATGGACTGTCAATTAATGTTTATGGTATTGATAATGATAAGGAAATTGTTCCTTTATATTTAAGTAAGCATAGATCAGTGTGGGACACGATTCATCTCCTCTTGCTTTATGATGATAGTCAACTGCAAAGCAATGGTCAGACAATCTATCATTTCGCTTTGATCAAAAATTTGTCCCGATTAGTGAAATCGCAACTCTCACGAAAAAAAGCTGCTATGTATTTTTGCGATCATTGTCTGGCACATTTCATTACTGAAAAATCGATGCAGATGCATAGAGAAGACCGCTTTGCCATCAACAATTGTAAAATGATACTACCGGAGGAGAGTAAGAATATTTTGAGTTTCAAGAACCATCTGTTCAGGGAGTCGGTTCCATTTGTGATTTATGCCGATCTGGAGTGCATTTTGTCTCCAGCGAACGATGATGATGATTCACTGTGTCAGAAGCATATTCCTCACAGTGTGGGTTTCTACTTGCACTGTGACTATGATGACTCTCGCTCAGAATTCAAGATGAATCGTGGACCACAGTGCATTCAATGGTTCATAGATGAATTGTTGCGAATTGCACTTGAGGTCGATGTTATTTTAAGCACAAACATAAAGATGGCACCCCTCACCAGTCAATAAGCTGCTGACTTCATTAGTGCTCCAAATTGTCACATCTGTGAGAAGCCGTTTGCAGGGACTGAGACAAGGCACCGCGATCATTGTCACTTGACTGGTAAGTATCGCGGTCCAGCTCACCCCGAATGTAATCTCAACTACAGGGACTCTCACATGATCCCAGTAGTGTTCCACAATCTCTCTGGCTACGATTCACACTTTTTAATTCAACTTCTGGCTACTCGATTTTCCGGTCATATAGATTTGCTGCCCATCAACAAAGAAAAGTATATATCTTTCACCAAGCATGTTGATAGTACACACATCCAATTCAGCTTCCTTGACTCTTTCAAATTCATGGCGAGTAGTCTGGAGAAATTAGCTTCTTACCTCACGGATCAGAACAAATCCATCACCCTGAAGTACTGCAATATTGATAAGAATAAATTCCAACTTATAAATAGAAAAGGAGTTTTTCCTTATGAGTACGTTGACTCTTGGGAAAAACTCAACGACCCTCAATTGCCTCCAATTAATGACTTCTACTCAAAATTGAATGATGAGAGCGTATCTGATGAGGATTATGCGCATGCTCAGAGAGTATGGGACGTTTTTGGGATTACATCTTTGGGTGCCTACTCAGACCTGTATTTGGCTACAGATGTGGTGCTGTTGGCAGACATTTTTCAAAATTTCCGACGAACTTGTTTATCCGTCTATAAGCTTGACCCCCTTCACTACTACACGGCACCAGGATTAGCACTGGATGCTATGCTCAAATGCACTGGTGTCAGTCTCGAACTTCTAACTGACATTGAAATGTACTTGTTCGTGGAGAAGGGCATTCGAGGTTGGGTGGCTCAGTGTTGCAATCGATACGCTCGTGCCAACAACAAGTACATGGGGGAGGATTTCGATCCCACCAAGGAGACATCCTACCTGATGTACTTTGACGTGAATAACTTGTACGGTGCAGCTATGTCACAATACTTACCCACGGGGTCATTCCAATGGATTGAACCATCAATTGTCGATGTGCACACCATTCCAGATGTGGGTTCGAAAGGGTACATCCTTGAAGTAGACTTGGAGTATCCTAAGGATCTCTTCGAGTCTCACAAGGATTTACCCCTCTGCCCAGAACATTCCATTCCCCCCCATAAGAAAACTTCCAAATTGATGACAACTCTGCTCCCCAAAAAAATTATGTCATTCACTTCAAGAATCTCCAGCAATGCTTGAATTTGGGTATGAAATTGACTAAAATCCATAGGGTTTTGGAATTCAATCAGGCGCCTTGGATGAAACCATACATCGACCTCAATGCAGAATTGAGGAAGCAATCTACCAATGAGTTTGAGAAGAATTTTTTTAAATTGATGAACAATGCAGTATTTGGTAAAACCATTGAAAATGTCAGGAAGCAGAAAGAGGTGAAGTTGGTGATCAAATGGGAGGGAAGATATGGAGCGAAAGCTCTCATTGCCCAACCCAACTTTCACAGCTGCACCATCGTCCATGATGATATGGTGATTATCCAATTGAATCGAACAAAGAGATTCTTCAACAAACCCACTTACGCTGGTTTCTCAATTCTCGACATTTCAAAGACGTTCATCTATGATTTCCATTATCAGTATGTCAAGTCAGTTTTTAGAGATCGGGCTAAATTGATGTACACAGACACGGACAGTCTCCTCTATGAGTTTAAAATTCCCGATATGTACGAGTGTATGAAGCGTGATATTCAAAAATTTGACACGTCAGACTACCCAAAAGACAATGTTTACGGAATGCCGCTTGCAAATAAGAAAGTATTGGGACTGATGAAGGATGAGTGTAATGGACGGGTTATGACTGAGTTTATAGGTTTAAGAGCAAAATTGTACGTCTTTAAGATTCATGATGAGGAGAAGGTGAAGAAACGAGCAAAGGGAGTGCGATACTCGGCACTGAAAACGATCACCTGGGATGATTACAAAGACTGTCTTTTCAATCATGAAAATTTACTTAAAGACCAGTATTTAATTAGAAGTAAGAAGCATGAGGTGTATACTGTAAAACAAAAAGAAAAATTATGTCTGAGTTGGGATGATGACAAGAGAGTGCTCTCGATAAATTCGACTGAGACTCTACCACATGGATATTGTGAATAAAAAAAAAACATTCTTATGAAAAAACTGGCTATTTTATTATCATCATTATTACATTTCATTTTTATTGATCCAAGTATTGTGAGTGCTGTCGAAGCCCAACCACTTGACGAAGGCTTTATTTCCAGAATGCTTGAGCACCTTCTCTACAAGGTACACATCGGGGTACTTGACCCTAGTCAACTCCTCCTGGTAGAAGCCTCCTTCGATCGACTTACCCTCATAGTCAGAGAGTTTATACGTCACGGGGCTAGTCTTCTGAACTTCAGCTACTGTGAAGATTTCTGTTGACCAGTTGGGCGTGTACCCTTTCTCAAAGATATTCTTGTACTTGCTGACGCGCACCTTATCTCCAACTTTGAACTTGATTTTCCTGTTTGCATGATTGACATTCATTTTCCCGTAGACGTGTTGCAAGAGATACTTCTCCTGATCAGCAGTAACGTCTTTGGGTTTCATGCGAATCGTGCCATGTTTGGTGGCATTGTAGACCTGCACAAGGTTTGTGATAATAGGCATCCACTTGTAGGTTCCCTGCAAACTGAATTGCTTCCACATTTTCTCTTTCAGCGTGCGATTGAAACGTTCACAGATGGATGCTTTGAGATTGCTGAAGGTTGAGTACATGTTGATACCATAATGTTTCATCAGAGCCTGGAATTCCTTGTTGTAGAATTCTTTACCTCGATCGACATGCAGATTTTGTGGGATACGACCCTGCTCCAATATGGATTCCATAGCAGCAGTGACATCTTTGCCATTCTTGGTCTTGGTGGGCACAGCCCACGCATATTTGGAGAAAATATCGATGACTGTGAGCAGGTACTTGTAGCCTTTATTCACGCGAGCATATGCACCCATTTCCACAAGATCAGCTTGCCAAGTATCATCCAATGCGAGCACCTCAACTCGACGTCGTGGATAGTTTCGTCGAGCAGGTCTATGAAGCTCCTCTACCACTGCTGCCTTGTCCATTTTCCAATGCAATCAAACGAGTATCCAGATTGTGAATTATCTCTGCATTACGTAGCGCCAAATCATCATTTATATCCTTGTGAAGAATAGAAAATTGGTTGAGTATCAATCTATGCAGGCTCTCCAGCATGAATTTTATGTCAGTGTTAAGAGCTGTTGACAGTTTGTTATCCAGTTGATTTATGAGGCCAGAGGTTTGCTGCATCTGCTCTTGTACATCCTCCTCGCATAGAGTGTGCTCCCTCATCATTCTCCGGAAATTCTCCTCAAATGTTTGGATAATGTTCTGAATGTCATCAATCCTGGCACCCAGGGACCCAATCACATTATACATGAGACGAATCTCTTCTTTCACTACATTACGTATCATTGCAGCAGATACTGCATCTGTCTCTGCCACTGCATTACCAACATTAGTGAGTCTTCGATTATCCATATCATAGTGTCCGTCAGCAGTCACTTTGAACCCTTCACCAGGAAGACCATGCACACTTCTGACAGCACTCTTCCCTTGATTCAAGGGACGCCCGAACACGTCGACACTCATCTTCCAAATGATACTCAATTCTTACCGCTATGGTCTAATATATGATGCGAGCTTCACGCAACTCTTCCACTATAGACATGATTTCATTGGTGTGACTGAGATTTCCCGCTGATTGTGATGCCATGAGCAGTCTCAACCGATCGACAAGTTCATTTGGATCATCCCAGTAGACGTAATCCATTGGTGCATTCGATACGAGCATATTGCGTGGAAGAGCCATGCCTAGCTTCTCAGACGTGAGCAGATTTCTAATGATTGTCTGATATTTCATGCTACTGCTCGTTCGAACAGGTCTATTGGTCTGGTAGTAAGCGCGATGTGCATTGGTGCTGAGAATAATTTTTCCATAGGTATTTTTATCAGTCTCTGTGATGAGAGTTAAGTTCGGCGTTTTTTTAAATATTAATTCAAGCAGACCAGGTGTCAGTGGATACGTTTCATCCTTTACAGTCATGAAATTCGCATCGAAGGTCACTATAGAATCACCAATCTTCAGACCCTCCTTCAAGTTGCGTATACCAAACTCCTTATCGAAATCCTGAGCTTCACGCTCCGTATTGAGTCGACTGAGATATCTCTGAAGAAGGTGTTGTGAGCTTAGAGGAGATTCCACCTTAATGGATGGAATACGCTCCTGTTCACTTAGGACTTTAATTGGGGAGTTTTTTTTTCTTTCCCGTATAGGTGTACTGACCATTGTTGGTTCATCAAATGACTCATCTCCAATAGCAGTGTCAAAGTCATGAGTCTGTAGCATGGAGGGGACCTCTTTTTTCTCATGCTTCACTTTAGGCACTTTTATCACCTCAGTTTTGACTAGTTTCTCGAGAGGAGTCACCATAGGCTTGAACAATTCACTCATCGCCTCCTGTGTGCTCTCTCTTCCCAATTTCAGCAGTTTATGCTTGCGGCGAATAGCATTGCTCGCCTCAGCTATACGATGTAGGAGGCCTGTTTCCTTCTCCAAAATTTGGCGCTGCATGTTAACATTCGAGCGTTTCCCTTGCAACTGCGTCTCATAGTCGTACGCTGGGTGTTTTTATCTCTTGAGGAAGGAGTCGAAGCCTCTACGGTAGCGTCCTTCATGGATTTCGCTATCCTTATCGATGACCATGAAACTGTGCCTGTCCTCTGCCCAACATTTGGCACACAAGCCTTTGAACTCATCAAAGGACATGTCAGTATTCACATGATCCTGATAGATGTGCTTCAAATTCATATCGTCTTGACGGAAGAGTATGAGGAGATTAGTGTTGTCCCGCACCAGGTGTTTGGGAACATGCGCATAAGTTTGACAGAGATAGAAACTATCTACATCTTTGTGTCGACCCATGCAGAAGAATGCTCGCATATTATCCTGCTTCTCGCACGCCACATCGTCGAAGATCATGATGGAATTGGGACGAGCATCCTCTGGTCTAATCACATCCTCGTGCTCACTGAATGCAAAGTAGCCTACACCCTTGATGGGAGAGATTAGTCGCCGCAGTAACTCATATTTGGGCTGATTGAGAGATTTTGAGTACACGTAAATATTCTCGAAACGTAAACCATTGGGGTGAACTATGAGGGCTAGTAGGGCATTCGTCTTGCCGCAGTTGGAGGGACCACAAATCACTGCACGCACACTGCTGGGCAAGAGGGCTCCATGACGATTGTTTTCTCGTTCTTTCTTCTGATGAGGTGTGAACTCGTCAAAATTCATTATCGGGAGCTTGATCTTCTGCTCTCTGAAGTTCATGGCGAATGACTGAGTGCAGGACTATAAATATGAGTTATTTATAGCGGAGAGTGCCATTCCTTATGGATTGCAACTGGTCCAGAGTACTATAAAGCCCTCGTATTTATAGCCTCACTCATCAGTTGTCATCTGAACATGAACGGATGCAAACGCAAGAAAGGTCGAGGACTCGTGAACAGGATCATCAATAAACTTCCCGTGGAATTGCACCTGCCTGGTTATCAGTATTGTGGCCCTGGTACGAAACTGCAGCAAAGATTGGCTCGAGGTGATCCTGGCATCAATCCCCTAGACGCAGCTTGCAAGGAGCACGATATAGCTTACTCGAAAAATCGAGAAAACCTCTCTGCACGGCACGCAGCTGACAGCATTCTTACGGAACGTGCTTGGAAACGCGTTTTGGCAAAGGACTCCACTCTTGGGGAAAAAGCAGCAGCCTGGACTGTCGCCAACATGATGAAGATGAAAACCTCCGTCGGTATGGGACTCAAAAGTCATGCAAGGGGGAGGCTGAGTGGTAAGAAACGCCGTGGGC
The DNA here is from genome assembly GCA_026005395.1 of Asobara japonica. Taxonomy (NCBI): domain Eukaryota; kingdom Metazoa; phylum Arthropoda; class Insecta; order Hymenoptera; family Braconidae; genus Asobara; species Asobara japonica. The sequence continues at coordinate 311,985 of BQMI01000458.1, read as the reverse complement.
GTGGGCACGGGAAGCAAGTGGTGCTGCGACAAATCCTCGCAGCAGCCAAGACCTCAATGCAGTCAGGACCAAATGCCATCAGAACTGCGTTGCAAGGTGCACGTCATGCGGTGAAAACGATAGGCGGAAGGAAACGTGTGCGACTGCCGCGCATTTTGCCCGTGCCAAGTAAAATTGGAGGTGTGCTGCCCTTTCTCATTCCGCTTTTTGCAGCTTTGAGTGCTACTGGAGCACTGGCAGGTGGCGCTGCTGGTATCGCAAAAGCCATCAATAGCTCGAATGCAGCTAAAAAAGCCCTCCAAGAGAGTACACGACATAATCGAACTATGGAAGCTATTGCATTGGGCAAAGGCTTATACTTGAAGCCATATAGGAAGGGCTTGGGACTCCACTTGGGTGAGAAGAAAAAAAACGTATAGAGCTACCACACCGAGCGCTCACTGATGCCGACCTGTTGAGATACGCCAAAACCTTGAAGATTCCACACTTTCGAGGTGTCTACATGAGAAACGACATGCCAAGAAATGGCCCCCGCGAACACGAGTCGGCAATCATCAATCTTGACAACAAGGAGGGGGCGGGAACACACTGGGTTGCCTACCGAAAGCACAAGAAGAAAATTGTATACTTTGATAGCTTTGGTAATCTCCGCCCCCCACAGGATTTGATGAAATATTTCGGTGGTGGTAGCATTGTCCATTATAATCACGAACGATACCAAGATTATGATACGGTGGTGTGTGGTCACCTCTGTCTAAGATTTCTCCATGGCTACAAAATTGCTATAAAATCGAAGTGAACTGTCACACACAAATCAGTTGAGTGCTGACAACAATGAGTAGTGAATCATTTACTCTAACTCTTACAGGCACTTCATCAGTGCTGGAGAGTCACTACTTCCCACCCATTGAATTGTCCCCGCTCAGGAACTATACTTTAGGACTGACGGAGTTGCTAACCTTCAACTCCATTCCAAACATCGACACTGGCAACAATAAATTCTACGTGGGTAATAAAGTAATCGACATACCCACGGGAAGCTATGAGATCGATGATATTGAGATGTACTTGATGGAGAAACTCCATGACTACAACATATCCTTCAGCCTCAAGCCTAATAACAACACGTTGCAGAGTGTGATCAAGTGTAGTGAACGTGTGAATTTTGAGAAGATTGATTCTATTGGTGAATTGTTAGGCTTCACGCGCAGAATCCTACCGGCTCACGTGACTCACCAATCAGACTCCCCTGTGCGTATACTCAAGATAAATTCCCTGCGAGTGGAGTGCAACATAACCGCTGGAGCATACAACAATGCGCAACGAGTGCACACTATACATGAATTCTTCCCATCAGTTCCACCAGGATATAAGATGGTGGAAGTGCCGTCGAGCATCATTTACCTTCCGATCACTGTACAGACAATTGGTCATCTCCAAGTGAGGATTGTCGATCAAGAAGGCCAATTGGTGAACTTCAGAGGCGAAGTGATAACAATACGCTTACATATAAAGTCTTAATGGGTATTGTGTTCGATAGCAAATCGGGTGATCTGTATAAAAGTGAGTCATCATTGCCAAGTCAAAGCAGTCTGCGAAGACCCATCAAACCATTGACATCACAGAACGTCAAATTCCTCAAGAGTTTGGGGCTGAGGGTGCAAAAAGAAAGAAGAAGAGTGTGAGGCAGAAGGTGCAGAGTTTTTTCTGTTCCTGTGTCATCGTCTACGATAGAAAAAAAAAAACCATGGAGGAAATCTTGAAAATTCAAAAACCTATCGTCTTCGACGAATCGGTTGCTCACTATGCGATTCATGCACATCAGCCTTTCGCATCCGCGACATTCAACAACAATGATGAAATTCGCATTGCTGTCCAGCATCAGGATTTGTGCTTGCTGCCGAGTAAGAGCTCGCTTCATGTACATGGTCGATTGACTAAAGCAGATGGAACGGCTGTTGAGCACACGCGTTTGGTGAACTGCGCTATCCTCCACCTGTTTGAGGAGGTGCGCTATGAACTCAATGCCATTGTCATCGACAGGAGTAAAAATGTCGGGCTCACCACCCTCATGAAGAATTACATATCGCAAGCACCGAGTCAATCTACTTCCATGGAAAATGCAGGCTGGATACTCAAAGATGGTGAATCAGCAATCATCGATAATGAAGGTTATTTTGACATCTCCATACCGCTGAGTATGTTGTTGGGTTTCGCTGAGGACTATGGTCGAATTATCATCAACGCCAAACATGAGCTGGTACTCACGCGCGGGAACACCGATGCGAATGCAGTCGTGCAAACTCCACCCCTCAATACTGCACCTGAGGCCTTCAAACTCTCCTTGGATAAAATGGAGTGGATGATTCCCTACATCAAGGTCGCTGACGCCAAGAAAATCTCTCTGCTGAATTACGTTGCCAAGGACGCAGCGATTGCCATCAGTTTCCGCGCTTGGGAGACCTACGAGTACCCGCTGCTGCCGGCCACCTCAAAACATGTCTGGGTAGTGAAGTGTTCGACGCAACTGGAGAAACCGCGCTATGTCATTCTCGGCTTCCAGACCAATCGCAAGAATCAAGCCACCAGAAATGCCAGCCGATTCGATCACTGCAATGTGCGTGACGTCAAACTCTTTCTCAATTCTCAGAGTTACCCCTATGGAAATCTCAATCTTGATATCACTCATAATCAGTATGCTCTACTTTACGACATGTACACCAACTTTCAAAGCTCTTACTACGCTAAAGAGGCTGAACCACTTCTGAGCAAATCAAATTTTTTAACCTACGCACCACTTATCGTCATCGACTGCTCCAAGCAAAACGAGTACTTGAAATCTGGACCAGTGGATATTCGCCTGGAATTTGAGTCGGATCGAAATTTCCCGGCGCAAACAGCAGCCTACTGTCTGATCATACACGACCGCATCGTCGAGTATCATCCAATCAGTGGAACAGTGAAAACCTTAATCTAATTGTGAATGATGATACCATTTTGAATGTAAAAACCATTTATTATGATGAATAAACAACGATTTTTTTCAATGTATGTGTGATTATTTCGAGGACAAAGAACCTTTCCAATTATTCCTCTTTTGTTTTTTGTTTGAATATGAGTGTTGTTGTGGTTGACGAGGGAGTTGTCGCTTCTGCATTAGAGGGGGCTCATAGGAAGTACTAGCTATGGGTTCCTCCTGAGAACTGTGCTTCACCGTAGGAAGCTGCTCCTCCTCATCCTGACTCCTTCCTGATTCATCCTTGAACACCTTACGTCGTTTATAGATCTCCACAATGTTCTCTCGCAATTCGAGGAAATCGTGCAGAAAATTCCAGAGTCTTTCGGGTGGATCATATCCGTAGTGATTAATGATGACCTCATCGTAGGTACAAACATATGGTGACCATTTCATCAGAAATTCCTCATCCTCAAAGCTCCGTTCATCATCATCATCGTCAACAGTACACATCTTCAACAGATCCAAACTCTCGGCGAGCTCCAGGAAATCGTGGAGACAGTCACGAGCTTTTTGCGGTGGATTTTCTCCGTAATATTTCACCAGAATATCCTCATAGTCCACCGCGAATGGTGGACTTTCGCACAAACACTTCACTTCATCTGGACTCAACGGCTCCATGATGCAAACTGAACATTCAGTGAGAGAAGACAGACCGCTATAATCCCCAACACACACACACACACACACACACACACACACACACACACACACGTGAGCACAGCCGCTGCGCATGCGTCAATTGGATGGAGAGGAGCGAATTGCGTCGCAGGACCTTGAACCATTTCCAGGAACTCCAGTCATACTGCGCATGAAGAATGACGCAATCAATTGAGTCTACAGATAAAATGCATAGGATATCTGTTGGAGTCATCAGTCGTCTTGCGGAGCACATAGTGAAAACATGGAGGCAATAGTGGATATGCAGGGGTTTCAAGGCGATGGGAATTCCTTTATCTTGAAAGAATTGGCCATGGCTTACATTGACAATTCCCATGAAATTGAGTGCAGGCTCTTCAAACCACCGTACTCGTGGCAGAATCTCTCACGTGAAGTGAGGCATACAAATACTTGGCTCATCAAGAACTACCATGGGATCACTTGGAATTCTGGCAAAGTACCATACTTTGACATCTACAAGGTGCTCAAGGAGGAATTGCTTGGAAATGTGACTACTGTGTACGTGAAGGGTCTGCAGAAGAAGCAGTGGCTACAAGAGGTTTTGGATGATGATAGACCTGTGGTGAACTTGGAAGACTTGGGGTGTCCAAAATTGTCAGAACTGGAGATTTCTAGATGCTCCAATCATATGATCAGTTTTCCTGCCCCACCATACATTTGTGCTGTTGAGGCAGTTGAGCGTCTGAAACGTTGGTATATGAAGAGACATACTGTTGGTCTCCACAAATCCCTCGACACATTCTGTACACAGAAGAGTCTGCAAGGAATGAGCATGGAAGACATTTCATTCCTACCTAAAAAAATCCTGCTGTTATTTGCTACGCAGAGTATCGAGGACGCTTGGGATCAATTACCGGTGAACATGCGTGAGGATAGAGATATTGCAGGCTGTCGAAGATGTCAGCTACATCACTCTGCTTGTCAACCTCCACCACTCATAAAAAATTGTTCCGTATGTAAAAGTGTGTGAGAGGCTCTTTGCTCGAAATGTTTACAATTTCAAGCACTCATTTCTCGGAAATGTAGTATTCGAACGCAATTATAAGGACCACGTAGACTAAATTCTACTCATTCGCTACTCAACTATTGACTGGATGCGAGATGGATAAGCGTGATCAGGGCAAGAAGTCTAGCGGGAGCTCTTGGTTGGAGGAGCAGCAGAAACGAACAGCACGATTTCAGCAAGAATTCGCAAAATCAAAGACTCTGGAAGGCAGCAAGTCCTATCATGGAGAAGCTGCTTCAGGAAAATACGGTGCCATTGGGGAAGATCGTTATAAAAAGCAAAAATGAGAGACTGTCATTTGCAATATGAAAATTGTAAAAAAAAAAGTTATACTCTTTTGTAAAAAAAAAAAAAAAAAAAACAAAAAAAACAAATAAACACTTGTAATATTCTCAATGTATATCTCCCCTTGCGCAGTTATTTCCACTTCCTACATCAAATATCCTCATTAGAGTAAATATACAATAGCATAATTGAAGGAATTAATACGCAGAACACAATATATTTTTTTTCTATATTTTTTGTTTCTTTATTTAAAGTACATCATGTTTTTTTTTTTTTTTTTTTATTCCTCGTATCTCCCTAAGCTTTCACTTTCTTCGTAAACTCACAGAAGTGGTATTTTCCTCCCAAGTAGCGGATTGCTAAGACCCCTCTAACAGCATCAGCCTTGAGCTCATCGTATTCAGTCTTCTCCTTCAGGAGTCTCTCGCACACTCGTCCAGGCAAGTAAATGCGCAGGTCGTCCTGCAACATTGCGACAACCTTCTCTCCGTATCGGGTTGTAACTGTCTTCAAATCCTCAACTTTGTACCAGGTGTTGATATCCAACTCTCGCATGCTCTTTGTCTCGTAAATAACCTCCCCACGAGCAAATTTGTTCACATTCTCATATGACGCCATGGCACGGTCACTCATGAAGATTATTTGAAATGTTTAAAACTGAAGATTTTATAGTGCAGAACTCTACAAGTTTTCACTTTATTTTGCACTTCAAACTCTGAGGAAATTTCACATCAACTGCTGGATAAGGCACTTGAGACTCCACAAAATACTGAGCAATGCTTCTCACATGAAAGTATTTATACTGATGGGTCACATATGTTAATCCCCTTCCCTTCAATCAGACACACCAATCATGAGGAGTGTCTTGCGTGGAAAATTACAGAGGACGGCTCCCACAGTGCTTCTGAGAAATGAAATTTAAAACATTTCATGATAACAAAAGTAATTTGAAACTTTTGTTTACGCTACTAACCTGCGCGTGAAGGAAGTACTCGAGATAACTGGAATGCAGTTTTTACATTCGACCGCATTACCGTCTGGGGGTTCAATTCCCGCTCAAACGGTAGTGTATACAATCCGGGGTTTGATTCCCGCTCGGACGGTAGTGTATAGAGTCCCGAGTTCGATTCCCGCTCAAACGGTTCACATATAGGTCCATCATGGAAGGACCTAGTCAGACTGCACCCCAAAATTGACTTGGGCGACTGAGTGGTGAACCGTTCTCTAAATAATGCGCGAGGTGGGGGGTGACGTCACCCACTCAACGTGCATTACGGTACCTGTGGTCCCCAATGTACCCCAGATTTTAATTTCGTGGCTGAGGGATGGACCGTTCGCGAAATACCGCGCGGGGTAGGGGGTGACGTCACCCACTGTACGCTCATTACGGTACCTGTGGCCCCCAATGTACCCCAGATTTTAATTTGGAGCCCGAGGGATGGGCCGTTCCCGAAATACCGCGCGGGGTAGGGGGTGACGTCACTCACTCAACGCAACTGAAGGCGGGAGTGGGGGGTAGTGTGCTCTGCCAACACCTGGTGGTAGCCATAGGTGGAAAAAAAAAATTCGGGGATTAGGATCCACCGAGCCTAAAATACTAAAGGGGGTGCAGTGTACCCCAGATTTTAATTTGGAGCCCGAGGGATGGACCGTTCCCGAAATACCGCGCGGGGTAGGGGGTGACGTCATCCACTGTACGCTCATTACGGTACCTGTGGTCCCCAATGTACCCCAGATTTTAATTTGGAGCCCGAGGGATGAGCCGTTCCCGAAATACCGCGCGGGGTAGGGGGTGACGTCACTCACTCAACGCAACTGAAGGCGGGAGTGGGGGGTAGTGTGCTCTGCCAACACCTGGTGGTAGCCATAGGTGGAAAAAAAAAAATTCGGGGGGTAGGATCCACCTCACCTAAAATACTAAAGGGGGTGCAGTGTACCCCAGATTTTAATTTGGAGCCCGAGGGATGGACCGTTCCCGAAATACCGCGCGGGGTAGGGGGTGACGTCATCCACTGTACGCTCATTACGGTACCTGTGGTCCCCAATGTACCCCAGATTTTAATTTGGAGCCCGAGGGATGAGCCGTTCCCGAAATACCGCGCGGGGTAGGGGGTGACGTCACTCACTCAACGCAACTGAAGGCGGGAGTGGGGGGTAGTGTGCTCTGCCAACACCTGGTGGTAGCCATAGGTGGAAAAAAAAAAATTCGGGGGGTAGGATCCACCTCACCTAAAATACTAAAGGGGGTGCAGTGTACCCCAGATTTTAATTTGGAGCCCGAGGGATGGACCGTTCCCGAAATACCGCGCGGGGTAGGGGGTGACGTCATCCACTGTACGCTCATTACGGTACCTGTGGTCCCCAATGTACCCCAGATTTTAATTTGGAGCCCGAGGGATGAGCCGTTCCCGAAATACCGCGCGGGGTAGGGGGTGACGTCACCCACTCAACGCGCAATGTTGCAACCTATAGCCCCCCCCCCCCCCCAATGTGCCCATGATTTTGATTTAATGGTCGAGGGTTGTACCGAAATACCACTCGTTTGGGAAAAAGTGACAATTTCCCTTTTTCACACACACACACACACACACACACACACACTTCAGACACTTGAGAAAATTCTCAAATTTGGAGAGTATCTAAAAAATTAAAAAAAAATTTGCTGCTAAACTTCACTACCCTCATATTACAAACACACACACACAGACACACATACACACACACATCAGACACTTGAGAAAATTCTCAAATTTGGAGAGTATGTTAAAAAATTTCAAAAAAATTTGCTGCTAAACTTTACTACCCTCATATTACACACACACACACACACACAATATTTATTACTCTGCTACTTACCTGAGTTTTTGAAATTTCCTGCAATTAGTGCACTTTTCACCACAAATTCGGACGATCTGCACACAATGAGATCTGTCATCGAACTGATGGCGGATATTTTTTAATTATGTACCGCGTACGTATGGAAAATTTTCGATCGAGGCTCCCACGACCATCTAATCTCTTTCCACGAAAAACATAGAGCATTTTGGCTTTATCAAAAAAAAAAAAAAAAACAATTTGAAGCCGTCTCAAATTGTATTTACGCGCCCGGTACTTAGCAAAGGGTGTCCGGTAACACAGAGATATGGATATATATTTATTTCGTTACTTCATGCACATGCGTAGACCCCCCCCCCCTGACCCACAGCGACGACCTGCGCAGAAGCACATGCGCAGATCCTCACTTTGGAGTCGAACCCCCCTTATTTATCTACTTTTTTAGTGGTACTTAAATAAGATTCCGGAGCAAGTGTTACCATTGGGATGGTCCCAGGTTCAGCAGTGGGTGCGGCAACGTTCCTTCTCGCGGTTTCCACCGATGGGAAGAACGAAGCGTAAGTGGGCCTAGACAGGTTGGTGGTAGAAGTCGGAGTTGGCTCCAGGACTGCAGGAGACTGGAGGAAGTGGGTCTTCCTTTCCAGATTCTGGATCGTGGCTGAGTGAGGTGTAGCGGGCAAATCGATTGGTTCAAGCCTAGGTCTGGCGGACTGAGCTCGTTTTTGTTGAGTTTCCATGTATTTTTGGCGCATGGAACACTCTCTATAGCTGGCTGTGTGGGCGAGTCCGCAGTTTGCATACTTCAGGGTTTTGGCAGTGCAGGCTTTTACGTCGTGGTGTGACGCACACTTGACGCATCTCAGGTTCAGGTTGCAATGTTGGCTTGCGTGGCCAAATCTCTGGCACCTGAAGCATTGGGTAGGTTGCTGGGATTTAACATATTTTTCTACCTTATATGTATGGTAGAAAATCGTTTTGATTTCAGCGAAGCAGCTCAAGGTTGTTTCCGGGCCAACCGTGATAGCGAAGATCAGTAATGGCCTGTTTTCTTTGGTGTCTCCGTCTTTGTTTACTTTCACAAAGTGGCGAACGGAAAGTACGTTGATGCCGTGTTTTGATAACTCGGCTTGAATTTCGTCTTGTGAAAAACTGCTTGGAAGCCCTTTCCGAATATATTTTTTCGGTCGCTCACTTTTAAGACCGAAAGTGAAAAAATTGATGTCTTGCCTTCTCAGGATACTTGCGATTTTGTTGTAGTCCTCGAGCGTTCGTAGATGGACCATCGGGGTACTTCCATTAAATTACATCTTGAAATTTTTATCTGCGGCGTTGCTCTGCAGAAAATTGATTAATTTTTTTGTTTCCAGTTTTTCATTCTCGATGATTAATGGAGGGACAGAAGTTTGTTTTGGAGTCTCTTGAGGTCCATCAGAAGTGTCGGAGGGTTTGGCGAGGCGAGCGGGAACTGAACTCGCACTAGTCGAAGGTTTCGTAACGGCTTTTTTCGTTTTTTTTTGGGTCTTCCATCGGAGGACTCATTTTGGCTTTCCTTTTTGGAGCCAAGGGAATTTTGAGGTTTTTTAAGTTTGCCACTTTTGTGCCAAAACTTTTACTCGATTTAGAATTTCACTGTAGTGTAAGCGCTGTACGTTAGAAATTTATATTTCGCAGAGAGCGGTAGACATGCGTCCGCACGACACCGACTCAAAATAAATACTGAAGCTACCGGGCATATAGAGAGTTTCTATTCTCAAATTCAATCAGTCACCACCACCTCCCCGTCTGAAAGCATTTATTAAATTAAATTAAAGATAGATCGAAAATTTAAGAGAAAAAAATCCCGATAGTCCCAGTCGGGATTCGAACCCGAGACTCCCAGTTACGCGCCGGGCACTTTTGCAACTAAGCTACCGGGCTTGACTTGACTTGTTTGAAAATTGTTTATTAACATTTGTCATACATCCATGCTGTATATAGTATTAATATCTTAATTGCTACACTCTAGATCACCAGCCATTGGCTCTATATCTAATATGATTAAAGTTTAACCTAATTTTTCATTTTTATAATGTTTGTGTATTTTTACATGATGACTCGATATAAGGAAAAACCTTATGATTAATGAGTGCATTGGGGGTGGGGGACAGCGGGATATACGGAAAGGTGGGACAAACAGGTGGTCAGCGAGACCAATTTGATTTCTTGTCAATATTGATGTTTTGGAGCTGGGGATTAGGATGGGATTGTAGCTTAAATTAAAATGTCTCATTAATTCTATCGATAAATTCGCCTATGGTTGCCATATTAATTGCTAATATGTTGGTTATGTTTGCTGGGGAATCGTATGTGTGTCTGAGGAGGGTGAGAACAGGTGGACATACGATGCGATGATTGTGATCCTATCAATTGGTGTAAGGGCTGTTTGGAGTTTAGAGCTCATCTCTTTAAGCTCTGAAAGGATTTCGGGAATTCTGAGGGTTTTTAGCTCGTCAAGGACTTGCTTCGCTGTAATTATATAGTTTTTAGTTCTACTCAAATAAGATTCGGGAACATGTGTTTCCATTGGGATGGTCCTAGGTTCAGCAGTGGGTGCAATAAGATTCCTTCTCGATGTTTCCACCGTCGGGAAGAAGGAAGCGTAGGTGGGCCTGGACGTGTTGGCAGTAGAACTCGGAGTTGGCACTGGGACTGCAGGAGACTGGAGGAACTGGATGTTCCTTTCCAGATTCTGGATCATGGCCGAGTGAGATGCGGCAGGCAAGAGAGGTGTAGCGGGCAATTCCAATGGCGCTATGCTGGGCTTGGCCGACTGTGCTCGTTTTTTTTGGGTTTCCATGAATTTTAGGCGCATGGAACACTCTCTGTAACTGGCCGTGTAGGCTAGTCCGCAGTTCGCGCACTTGAGAGTTTTCGAAGTGCAGGCTTTGACGTCATGGTTTGACGCACACTTTACACATCTGGGGTTCAGGTTGCAGTGTTGGCTTGCATGGCCGAACCGTTGGCACCGGAAACACTGGGTCGGTTGCTCGGATTTCACAAATTTTTCTATCTTGTATGTGTGATAGAAAATAGTTTTAATAGCAGCAAAGCTGCTCAAGGTTACTTCAGGGCCAACCGTGATTACGAAGATCGGGAGAGGCCTATTTTTTTAAATATTTCCGTCTTTATTTACTTTCACGAACTGGCGAACGGAAAGTACGTTAATGCCGTGATTTGATAATTCGAGGTACCTTAAGCTGGCACAGCCAATACAGCCCAATCGAATTTGACCAAGTGATCCAAAAAGTACTAGTTTTTTACAAATTTATTCAAAAGAAAACAAATTTTTTAACTCATTTTTTTTTTGTTTTTAATGGCTGTGCCAGAATAAATTTAAGCTGGCACAGCCAATAAGAATAAGGGGTAGTTTTTGTTATTTTTTTTTCTGAGCCCTGACATAACTCCGAAATACTGATTCCGAGTTTTCTCAATGACTAATTAGACGAAATCATTAATTTGTTGAATAAAGTTGGATAATTAAGGATTTGACCTTGTAGTACGGATAATAACTTCAGTATGGAGGGTGAGAAAACTCTGAAAATTTAGGGTTATCTTCAGGGGATCCCCCTAGAGTTTTCTCAACTCCCACATATGATGAAAATTATCAACAATTTGTTAATCATTAACAATATGATTTTTTAATTGCTGTTATAACTCGAGTACTGAGGTTGAGAAAACTCTGAAAATTTCGGCTTATCTTCAAGGGATCCCCCTAGAATTTTCTCAACTCCCACATATGTTGAAAATTATCAACAATTTGTTGATGATTAATAAAATGATTTTTAAATTGCCGTTATAACTCGAGTATCGAGGGTGAGAAAACTCTGAAAATTTAGGGTAATCTTCAGGGGACCCCCTACAGTTTTCTCAAGTCCCACATATGATGAAAATTATCAACAATTTGTTGATGATTAATAAAATGATCTTTAAGTTGCCGTTATAACTCGAGTATCGAGGGTGAGAAAACTCTGAAAATTTAGGGTGACCTCCAGTGGATCCCCCTAGAGTTTTCTCAACTCCCGGATATGAAAACTATAAACAATTTTTTATGACTAATAGTATGAACTTTTAGTTGCGGTCATAACTTGACTATCGAGGGTGAGAAAACTCTGAAAATTTAGGGTTATCTTCAGGCGATCCCCCTAGAGTTTTCTCAACTCCCACATATGAAGAGGATGCTCTGAAGGCCACAGTGAAATTTCAGAGTATTCTCACCCTCGGTAGTCAAGTTAACATCGCAACTAGAAGTTCATATTATTAGTTATTGAAAAATTAAACATTTTCTTTATATCAGGAAGTTAAGAAAACTTTAAGCGGATTGCCTGAAAGTTATCCCAAATTTTCAGAGTTTTCTCACCCTCGTTACTCAAGTTATAACAGCAATTAACAGTTCTGATTATCATTCATTAACAGATTGTTCATAGTTTTCCTCATATGTGGGAGTTGAGAAAACTCCAAGGGTATTCCCTGAAGATAACCCTACATTTCTAGAGTTTTCTCACCCTTAGTACGCAAGTTATAACGGCAATTGCAAAATCATATTGTTAATCATTAACAACCTTTCGATAATTTTCATCATATGTGGGAGTTGAGAAAACTCCAAGGGGATCCCCTGAAGGTTACCCTAAATTTTCAGAGTTTTCTCACCCTCGGTACTCGAGTTATAGCGGCAATTAAAACATCATTTTATTAATCATCAACAGATTGTTGATAATTTTCATCATATGTGGGAGTTGAGAAAACTCTAGGGGGATCCCCTGAAGATAACCCTAAATTTTCAGAGATCTCTCACCCTCGATACTCGAGTTATAGCGGCAATTAAAACATCATTTTATTAATCATCCACAAATTGTTGATAATTTTCATCATATGTGGGAGTTGAGAAAACTCTAAGGGGATCCCTTGAAGATAAGCCTAAATTTTCAGAGTTTTCTCACCCTCAGTACTCGAGTTATAACGGCAATTAAAAAATCATATTGTTAATGATTAACAAATTGTTGATAATTTTCATCATACGTGGGAGTTGAGAAAACTCTAACGGGATCCCCTGGAGGTCACCCTAAGTTTTTAGAGTTTTCTCACCCTCCATACTTAAGTTATTATCCGAACTACAAGGTCAAACCCTTAATTATCCAACTTTATTAAACAAATTAATGATATCGTCTAATTAGTCATTGAGAAAACTCGGAATCAGTATTTCTGAGTTATCTCAGGGCTCAGAAAAAAAAATAACAAAAACTACCCTCTATTCTTATTGGCTGTGCCAGCTTAAATTTATTCTGGCACAGCCATTAAAAACAAAAAAAAATGAGTTAAAAAATTTTTTTTCTTTTCAATAAATTTGTAAAAAACTAATACTTTTTGGATCACTTGGTCAAAGTCGATTGGGCTGTATTGGCTGTGCCAGCTTAAGGTACCTGATAATTCGGCTTGAATTTCGGCTTCCGAGAAACTGCTGGCAAGCCCTGTCAAAATAAATTTCTTCGGTCTTTCACTTTTAAGGCCGTAGGTGAAAAAATTAAGGTTTTGCCTTTTCAGGTTACTTGCGATTTTGTTGTAATCCTCGGTCGTTTGTAGGTGGACGATCGTGGTACTTCCATTAAACTTCATCCTGAAGTTTTTATCCGAGGCATTGACTTGCAGGAAATTTATTAACCTTTTGGTCTCCAATTTGTCATTTTCAATGATGATTGGAGGCACTGAGGTTTTTTTTTGAGTGTCTTGAGGCCCATCAGAAGGGTTCGGAGGATTGTTGGGGCGGGCTGGTTCAGAGCTCGCGCTGTTTGACCGTTTCATAACGGTTTTTTTTTGTTTTTTTTGGCTCTTCCATCGGAGGACTCGTTTTGGCTTTCCTTTTGGGAGCCAAGGGAATTTTGAGGTTTTTTAGATTTGACACTTTTGTGCCAAAAGTTTTACTCGATTTATAATTTCAATGCACTAGGAGCACGGTAGGTTTGAAATTTGTAATTCGTAGGGAGCGGTAGACATGCGTCCGCACGACACCGACTCAAAACAAATACGGTGGCTACCGGGCATATAGAGACTTTCCATTCTCAAATTCGATCAGTAACCACCACCTCCCCGTCTGAAGGCGTTTATTAAACTAAATTAAAGATAGATCGAAAATTTAAGAGAAAAACTGAGGAAAATAGAAGCCTACCATTTCTCCTCAGTTTCACACGTAAACTGCAAGCGAGAGTTGAAGTTATTGAAAGTCTCAAGAATTTCAGTTATTTCCCCCTCTGGTACACATGTGAAAATATCATCAACAAACCGATAATACAACTTTAATAACGGATAAACGGAACTTTAAATGAAAGCTTTTTCAAACAAGCTTCCTCCAATCTAGCCATAACTATATCTGCACAAATTGGTGCCAAGGGCGAACCCATAGGCAAACCATAAAATTGCTTATATATCTGATTATTAAAGCTAAAATAAGTATTGTTCATCACCACATCAATAGCCTGAATAATTTCATGATAAGGAATTTTTGGTGTAGGTCTAATTTCATTTTGTCCGCTAACTATTGAATCTGCAATAAGTTTTATTGGAACATTGGTAAAAAGTGATTTTACATCTAATGAAATAAGGACGTGGCCAGCCGGAATCTTCTTGTTTTTCAGTTTTTTAACAAAATCTAAACTATTATTAATATGTGAAAAATGGTTGTATTGTAATGGCTTCAAAATCCTACTCGCAAACTTACCCAAACCATACAAAGGACCACCAATGGACGACTATTGGCCGAAATTCAAGATCCACCTTATGTATTTTTGGCAGCAAATATAGCCTCGGCAAATTGATTTGAAGGAGTGAAGCTGTTTTATTTTTTGCATGACCGTAAATTAGCCGAGTAAGGAGGAAATCATGCAGTCTGTTTTGTCATTGCATTTAATTAGTGATCAGGGCAGAAGATGTGAAGGTTCCCCTCGAGTACTCAGTGACTTGACCGATACATTAAAAAGTTCTTCTGACAATGCGATTAATATCCAAATTATCTTCACATCATTCAGGGTTACGTAACGGCTAGCTTCCTCGATATTTCAAATTTCATTGCAAGATGAGTCAATCTGCGAGATGGAAGATTGTATGAGCGGATTTTTTGAGAACTTGAGAGAAGATAGTTTCGATTCGGAAATCGAAGAATTTTCAAGTCATGATAGCGATCAGCTATCTGGGTCTTGTGTGCGAGCGCATATCCCAGACAATTTGAAAACTCCACCACATCCCTCATGGTCTAACAGGAGTCGCAATGCAGTAGCAGCCCGAGAAACATGGAAAAAAAATCGTCGACTGACGAAGAGGAACGCTAGACAAGCATACATCGGACTCAAGGGCAACCATGTTCCAGCAAGAAGTGTACGAGAGGCTAGCGACTGTCTACGTTACTGTGGTCGTAAATTCAATTGAAAACAGAGGAACGAATTAAACTGCGTTCTGGGCCTTTAAGTGTTACAATAGAAGGAGAGAATTGGTGACTAAATGAGTTACTGCTGTACCTCGTACCAATTCTCGGGCGGGTGATAAGCCAAGGAGAACGTAAGAAAATCTCAAGTTACACCGAGAAAAAAGAAAAATTTTAAGAACACAGTATTTACTTGGCCTAAGAAAAAGGACACTCATGTCGAATTTTCTTCTGCATGGATCCAATTCAATACTTGTTTGATACAAAATTGTAACTATTCGAAATAACTTGCCAGTCTTTTGATCCAGCTCAGTTCGCAGTAAACTGGAAAGCTAATATTTTATTGCTTTCAATTACCCATTTTCTATAGTTGAATATACCATTACTATACGTAGTATCTGAATTGTTAAGCTGATGAATTGCGAAACTGATACAATATTTATATTACTTGAGAGTAAAGAATCTAAATTGCCCATTTGATGGATCCAATGTAATTAGTAGCTACTCCTTACAAAACGACAAACGGCTGTCATCAGTATCACTTGTTTCGGTCCGTTATATTTGTTTTTAGCATGAAGAGTATATAATTTAATTGAAGAAACTTCACACCTAGCGTCATTACACGATTTCTTGAGAGAAGAAACTCCTATTTTGGCTTCAGTCCTTCAATATTTGGCATGCAGGATTTCCCACTTGAAAATTATCGAGTACCAAATTTCTTGTTACAAGGAAGATTCACTCGAGAAATTTTTTTTTTCTCTCAGTGTACATCCCGCATTCTATGAGTAAAAAATCCTATTCTTTAGTGGCAAAATTCGTCTGGAAATTACTTTTTTACATTTCATTATTTCAGGATAACATTTTTGAATATCCATTTTTTGTAAAGGTCTTTATAGAATATTTACTCTTCCTCTTCAATTCCGAAATATTTTCGAAAAATGCTGGTAACATAACTTTGCATCAATCGCCTCTCACCAAACGATTGCTAATTTTAAAATCGATGGATTCAATTTTTTCACAGGTTCACGAGGTTTTATCGGTTGGAGCGGAGTCAGAGATACGTCACCGTATGCAAATATTTTTTTATGAACACTTTGGACGTTTTGAACACTGTCACCGGATCGTTGAGGTCACTATTCACCTGTAAATAAAGCTAGCTTACAGCAGATCGTAAAAGTACATGAGCACATCAATTTACTCCCTCCGGTACCTACACATCTCTGCCGACTAGACTCAAACAAAAAATACATTGAGGGAGATTTGACGCTTGATCAAATCATCAGCTGGAAAAGGACCAATGCTGGTACGCGAATTATCATATATTGTCTGTAAATGATCAAACAGAACGTCGTTCTGAATTTCATAGACACCAGAAAATGAAGTATGAGACCCAGGAGGGATCGAATCTTTTATTTTCATCCCCACTCATTTCTCCCGTTTTTGTACTCGAGATTGTATCCAATCTTCCTAATTTAATTACAGAGTTATTTACAATAGTCTCTTGGTAATCGTTAAAATCGGTATCTATAATCGGTTCAAGTCCTCGCTGAAGTAGGTGAAAATCTTCCAAGTCTTCATCAGTAAATAACTCAGGGCTCATTGATCCATCACGTTGTTGTTGTTTGAATATACGTGGTTGTTATTGACCGGTATTGTTATGTTGTTGATTGAAGTTAAAATCACTGGAGAACCGCATCTTTTCACTAATTTTATTGAATGTATGCTCGTCACCCATTTCGTTATCGAATGGTGATGTACAGTGCTGCACATCATGGGCTGTTTGAATTTGTGTGGATAAACGTTTCATTTTCTCAGACGTTTTTCTCAAACGTCTCATTAGGAAACGTTTTAGAACGTACGTTATGAGTTCACTTCTTTCGATTGAATATTTTTCTTTGTTTACACTATATTCCATTGATTCTTGAACAACAATACGCCATATTATCTGAGGATTCGAAAATATACTACGGAAATCAGAATAACGTCAGAGCTTGTAGTATAAGAGTTATCTTTCTACAATAAAATTCAGCGTGGATTATTCTCTTATATAAATATTCATTAATATAAATAATACACTTTGGAGTAAGACAACAATTAGTGATTTTAGTTAGACCGCTATAATGACTGCCACGGCTGTGGGTTAAACAGGTCAACAAGGACTGTTGGAATGAGCATCTGTTTTCTCTCCCTAGGGCACGTTCGAGGTTGTTCAGCGGGTGCGACAGTTTTCTGCCTCGATGCGGTGTTGTCGGTAAGGTCGGTTCCTTGGTTCTGGGCCGAGCTAGATGACAGAGCAGCCGCATGTACTCTCTCCCCCCCCCCCCCCCCCCCCGCCCAGTATCTTGTCGAGGTGGAAGGCTGCAAGATGGTCTTAAAATTGTGGATCTTCGTGAACGATGTAGGCAGGCTTGAGTCTTTCAATTGATAGAATTTTTTCTTTTCCATCGGCATCCAACTTGAAAATCCTGTCCAACGTCCAATAAGGTCCAACGTATGGTGGTTCGAGGGTTTTTTTACATGGTCACAGCGTATAAACACGCGAGAACATGTGTAAAGATTTTTTTGATCACAAATTGTTTTTTTGGAGTGATGAGTAGCTGGAGTAGGGCGAATCCCAAACATGGTACTCTCAATGTTTCTCCAAAAATATTCGAGGATCATTGGAAAAATCTTGGTGGATAAAAAATTCACCTGGGCGTCTTAAGCTGGTACCAAATACAAAATCTGCTGGTGTTGCTTGGAGATCCTCTTTGAAACAGTTCCCGAGACCCAGTAAAAGGTTTGATAAAATGTCAGGCCAAGGCTCGAATGAACACATCAACGCTGCTTTCAAAGTACGATGCCAACGTTTTATCATGCCGTTGGATGCAGGATGATATGGCGTTATTCTAAGTTTCATAACTCCTATGAAGTTGATCAGTGCTCGAAAAAGTTCTGATTCAAATTGGGTCCTGCGGTCTGTGGTGATTGTCAAAGATGTTCCAAACCACGAAATCTAATTATTGAAGAGAGCCGTAGACACCAAGTCTGTACTCATGTTTTGTAGTGGAAATGCAACTGGCGACCTGGAAAATCGATCAATTATCGTGAGGCAATATCGATAGTTTTTTACCTCAGGTAATACAATGAGATCAAGATGTATGTGATTGAATTGATTCCCAGGAACAGTGATTTCCTGGGGTGGCAGTGGGTTGTGTCTATGTCTTTTCGCTCGTTGGTAAGGCAAGCATTCGTGAGCCCATTGGATTGCGTCTTTCTTAATCCCTAGCCACATGTATTTTTGCTTGAGATGATGAGTCGTTGTTTTTCCATTGAGATGTGCCAGACCATGAACCCTATCAAAAGCTAGTCTGCGGAGAGAATTTGGTATGTATGGTCTGACAATTCCACGAGAAATGTCATAGTAAATGCTGACACCTGGTTCAATAGTGAGTTGTTCCAGTTTGGGTGATGAATTATTACTAATCAGATCATATAATTCATTATCAATCTTTTGTTCCTGTTGAACAGTCTCAGAGCTAAGAGGAGTTGGCATATTGATGGCATTGATGAAGTTAATTCTGGAGAGGGCTTCAGCCACTACATTGTCTCCATGCTTGATGTACACGATGTCAGTAGAAAATTGCGCGATGTAGTCAAATTGTCTCAGTTGTCGTTCTGATGCTTTCTGCATTTTTTGATGAAATGCGTAAATGAATAGTTTGTGATCAGATTTGATCACAAATTGACGACATTCCAAAAGATAGTTGAAGTGCTTTATGACAGAGAAAACAAGTTGGCGATCATAGGTGGAATATCGGGTCTTTGTTTCACTTAATTTTCTTGAAAAGAATCCGATTGGTTCCGTAATTTCACCCTATATTTGCTCTAGAAATACTCCGATAGCTGTTGTGGAAGCGTCTGTGGTGAGGATGAGTGGTGCTGATGGAGATAGATAAGTAGTCAAAGTGATGGTAGTCAAGCTATGCTTACAAGCCTCGAGAGCTTTTTCGCCCGCGGTAGTCCAGTGCATTTTGCTTTTGTCGTTGTCTTTCTGGGATTTTTTCAGATACATGTTCAGTGGCACCTGAAGTGATGCAGTTTTTCGTTGAGCACAACGGTAGTAGTTGACCATTTCTAAAAATCTTCGAAGTTCCGGGACTGTTTCAGGTGTAGGAAAGTCAATGATGTTGTCTACACGTTGCATCAAGGGTCGATAGCCATTGGCATTAATGGTGTAATCCAGAAAATTCAATTCTGGTTGACCAAAAACGCTTTTATCAATGTTAATGGTTGATGAATGTTGCTGTAACGGTCGAAAGAATTGTCGAAGATGTTGATGATGTTTCTCAGGAGTTTTTGACGAAATGAGAATGTGATCAATATACACAAAAACGAAGTCCAGATCTCTGAAGACGAAATCAATGACTCTTTGAAAAGTTTGAGTGGCATTCTTCAATCCAAAAGGCATTACCAAAAGATATTAGTACAGTTCCCAGGGTGTCGTGATGGGGATTTTCTCAATGTCATCTTCACGCATGGGTATCTGATGATAAGCACGAACTGAAGCCATCGTAGAAAAAATGTCTTGCCATACAAAAGTTGGAATAGATATTGAATCAATGGTGGTGAGTGTTTCTCAGGAATCGTACTTGAGTTTAGCTTACGGTAATCTCCACAAAGTTTCCAGGCGTCCGACTTTTTTCGTATTAAATGAATAGGAGTAGCCCAGGGGATGCGGGATGGCCGACAAATTGTGGATTCTATCATGATGTTAATTTCCTTTTTCACCGCTGTGGCTTTTTCTAATTTACGTGGACGTTCGACCACCGGTCGGCCCGTGGTAATTATTCGATGTGCAGAAGTGTGTTTATGTGGTGATATACCAGAAGGTGGTTTGGTGATAGCAATGAACTCTTGAAGTAGGTTCAAATAGACTTCGTGAGGACTAAAAGTTGATACCCCATAAATTGACGTCTTAGGAACCTCACCTTTTGATGTGAGTGAGAAGATAGAGTCAATCAGCTGCCGATTGTGGAAACCGACGTGTGATGAGGGGGCAAGGAAGTCCGCTCCTAAGATTGTTGACTGAAGCTCAGCAAGTAGAAATGTCCATCCCTGGCGGACCGGTCGATTGCCATTCGAGCCTCGGTCGATTTCGGAATCGACTTGTGCAGTATGTCGATTACGTTTCGAGTACAGATCGATCCAAATTTCTGAAATGATCGACCCACGATCGACTAAATACCGAGTCGGTTGCCGGTCGACTGATCTTAATTTTTTTTTCAATCTGATTTTTTTGGGACAATCGACGTGGTGTTAGGCGGATTGTGAGTTGGTTTTGGGGAAAAATAAATTCAAGTCGACCGGCAATCGACCCGGTACTGAGTCGACCCCGGGTCGATTATTTCAAATCAGAATCGACTTGTACTCGATAATTAATCGACATACTGCACACTTCGATTGCGTAATCGATCCGTCCGCCAGGGATGTAAATTTCCTTCAAAGATTGAAGTCTAACGAGAGTGCTTTGGTCCCATTTGTGTAAATCACAGTAGAGTTTGCTGCATGTAGCGTGAAAATATCACGTTTTGGATTAGTACAATAATAATGCACAGGTAATACTGATACTATGGAGCCAGAATTAATTAAAAATTTCTATCCACTAGTTTGTTCAATTACATGTAAGCGCCTCACTGTTGGGATGCTGGGTGGATCGCTGTCATCGACAGTATTTATATGCCCAGGTAGATGACAGCCTGGGTAGTTTTCCGATTGAGGAGTAGCCAAACCGATTGAGCAACGTTTGGTACAGCATTTTGCCTCCTCTCCATATCTCCAGTGCAAGAAACACATCTGTTTCGAATTTGAATTTGGCGTCGACTGTTGGTTCATTCCTGTTCTTGATTTAGAGCGAGATCGATGGCCTGAATTGTTGATTTTACCAACCTTGAGAGACAGGTCGCTGAAGACTTGGAGCAATTCATCGAACCTGTCGTTTAGAGACTGAAGATGCTCATGGATGCTGAATTTTTGAGAATCAGAACGATGCATGGGCATAACTGCAGGACCTGAAGTGACATCGTCTATATTGTTAACCAATTCAGCCATTCTATCCACATCTAAATCATCAGTAGCTGACAGGATGCTGCGGAGTGTTATGGGCATGTGCTTCATCCACAACGTGCGCATCATTTCGTCAGTGACACAGTCGGCCGGTAGCGTCTTCATCTCTCAAAGAGAGATCTCTTAGTGCCTAGCTCCAAATCTGTGAGAAGTTTATGTAATTGTGTTTCTACAGAGTTAGTGAGGCGATAATGAGTTTGTGTTTTAGGTTTTTCTACTTATCTTCTGTTGGAGAATTTCTAATGATGTGTGAAACTTGTTTGAGAGATTCAGTGTCCAGTGCAAAGACAACATGGAAGTATTTTGTGTTGTCATTGGTAATTCTCCTTGTAGCGAAGTGAGCCTCTACCTGAATGAACCATAATTCCGGGTTTGTTTTCCAAAATGCTGACAATTTCACTGAGTCCATGACTGTCACAGACTGATTGGTATCTCTGATGTCCAGGGGTGCAATTCTGCGCGTTTAGAGTACCTTAAAATACTTATAATTTCGTTCCCGCCAGGTGTGACTTTCGCTTTTTTTGGGTGACTTTACGAACGCATCATGTGGAGTGGGAGGATGTGATATTGTTATAATTATTATGGATATCCTAAATAAGGTCACTGAATGGTCTTCGAGGGTTCCGACTTCACCTCGGAGGCCACCCAGTAAGCGAAGCGATGCAATCTTTTTATTTCCTAATTGCTCTACAATAGTGCTGCCTCTAACCAGAGGGTGAGCTCTATTGCAGACCAGAATCATGTTATCTAAGTAAATGGAGGGATTCAAGGATGACAGACTGCAGCTGGCCAACTACTTTTACTTTACTTTATTCTCTCACTTCGTATACCCCTTCGGGTTTTTACGATTTGTTCCCATCCCTGCGGTGCTCATGGAAACCGTATTTTTCCCCAACTATACCGCATTTGTCGAGACCGGAGGAAAACCATGGAAAACCTGGATAGTATAGCCGGCCGATATGCAGGAATTCGATGTACACCGCTGTCACGCTGACTAAAGGTGTACACCGAGTTTCCACACCTGTACTTTCCGCTCAAAAATCGTGCAAACCGAATGGGGAGGGGCTAAGCGGTCATCATCCAAGTAAGAACGGACGAAAACGTTGCTTCAGTTGGGAGACCGCCGAAGCCGCACACCACCGGTGTGACTATTTGACTTGACTTGAAAATTGTTTATTAACATTTGTCATATATACATACTATACACAGTATTAATATCTTAAGTGCTACGCTCTAGATCACCAGCTGTTGGTTTTATATCTAATTTGAACGAAGTGTAACCTAATTTTTCATTATTACAGATATTTGTGATTATTTACATGATGACTCGATATAAGGAAAAATGACTTCTAAAAAACCTTATAAGTAATGGGTGCATGAGGGGCGGGGGAGAAAGGGATATATGGAAAGGGCGGACAAAACAGGTGGTCAGCGGGACCAATTGGATTTCATGTCAATATTGATGTTTTGGAGCTGTGGATTAGAATGGGATTGTAGCTTAAATTTAAATGTCTCATTGATTCTATCGATGAATTCACCTATGGTTGCCATGCCGAGCGTTTCGTGTATCTCCACAATAGCGGTTATTCTTTTGAAATGTCCTATTATTCGTAGGAATTTATTTTGAATCACTTGACGAGTGTGACTATTTCTGTCGGTCTGCATCTGGCCAACTAATATGTAGGCATTACGTCTACATGTTGGGATGGTTTCAAGCTCATACGAAAGACTGTTTCATTCCCCCAAGAGAACCGATCATGAGAATGACGATTTTGATTGTGAATCCTCCGTTCATCTGACGTAACTCAAACAGGAGTGGTTGGTCCTTGAGCCGCTTTTCCTCCTCTTTCGTGGTAATATTCGTCTCAGCCGGGGCTGGAAACTCGATGACGTAGATAATTTTATCGTCGAAATCGAAGAGAACGGTTTTTAGAAATTCTAGAGTGTTGAAAGTTTCGGTCCTCGGGTCCCCCCATTCGAATGTGTCAAATATGTCACCGTTGTTTTTATTTCCCCCAATTTCATTGGTGGTAAGCTTCCGAATGGTCCGATTGCACACAAAATGAAAATGTTCCAGTATTGAAAAAGCTTTTTCCAGGCGAACGGAAGGAAAAACAGGAATATCTCATATTACCCAAAGTAATTGACTCAATGTTGTTCAACCAGTTCATAGATCTCGTTAAGGCTCATATTTTAGGATAGAAATGGGATGAATACTTATCGAGAAATGAAGTAATGAAAAACCGTAAAAATGAACAAATTAAAATCTGGAAAATTAATGATGCAATTGAATCGCTATTCAGTCGGGTTCTGCGCCATAACAAAAGAAACCTCTGTTCAAAAAATAAAACCAAAGTCAAAAGCGAAAATATAGGAAAATCTCATATTACCCAAACTAATAGACTCAATGTTTTTCAACCATATCATAGATCTCGTCAAGGTAGACCTTTTGAAAAAAAAACAAGAAAATCGGTTGAATAATTATCGAGAAATAAAATTAAAACCGTGAAAACGAAAAAATTGAAATCTGGAAAACTAATGATACGATCAAATCGCCATTCAATAGGGTTCTTCACCACACCAAGAGGAACCTTTGTTCCAAATTTTATTGATTAAACGAACTTACCTAAGTGAAGTTCTATCATAATTCTATGTAGCGCCTCTTCTGAAGATCACTAGTAGTACCCTTTAGTTACTAGAGATGTTGCCACAGGTTAATAAGTCCCTAACAACAATTTTCTCCCCACGCCTTCCGCCCCCCCCCCTGGTTACGCGCTACAACTGAATTTCTTTAAAGTGATACTGTAGACCCCACTCGAAAGAATATGAGAGATGAAAGGGACAGGGTGGGACTGATCTTCAGAAGCGGCGCTACATAGAATTATGATAGAACTTCACTTAGGTAAGTTCGTTCAATCAATAAATTCTATTTCGCGCCTCTTCCTCAGATCACTAGTAGATGTTGAAAGCTACTAATTACAGCATGAACATTTTATTTATTTATCGTCCAATGACGAAACATATGAAAATTATAATAATTTCAGTTAATTGTTAAATATTATTTGTTCTTTGACAAAATAGCGTTAGCAAACTCAGTCTTATCTGCAGTTAACTCTAAGTTATAAAAATCGATGAAGACCTGGGATTCTTTTGTCCATCCAGCGGTTTGCTTGATCAAATCGATACTAACTCCGTTTCAATTAGCTGCTGATGTTGAGGCATGTTGAGTGGAGTAAGCTGAGAATATTTCAGTGTTGATACCACAGTCATTAAGGCTGTTTTTGATCCATCTACTAATTGTTTGTGGTGTAACTTCTTTGAAAGGCTTCCTAAAAGAAATAAGGAGATACTCGCTGAGTCGAAGATCCTTAGTGGCTTGGAGATAGTTCTGAAGAGCTGTGGCAACGCAAATCTTTTTATTTTGATTGAAAAAGGGTAGAACGAGAGTAGGCTGTTTGCTGCGTTTGTTTTCATTGTTAGAGGTGTTGATCTTTGCAGGTATCTTAATCTCGATGTGTTCAGTGAGTATGCGGATATTCCTGAAATCATTCAGCGAGAGTGTTTGCATACGATGTCCTGTTGTCAACGCCAGTAGAATGACGAGCTTAAGAGTGTTTTGTTTTAAGCTGAGGTCCTCGTTAGAGGGCCATGTCTGTAAAAAATCCAAGACCACTTTTGGGTACCAGGTGTCATGATATTTTGGCTGTGCAGGTCTCTCCCGTTGCTAACACCTTTGCAAAAACGTTGAATGCCAGGGTCTTGACCCACTTCTGGGCCCAGAAGGAGGGATAGCGCTGAGCGATAGCAATTTATTGTGCCTTGCGAAGCGCCCTTGTCAAATTGTTCAGTTAAAAAAGAGAGAATATTAGTTCGATTTAGAGTGTAAGCATTACACTCATTATCAACGGAAAATTGCCGCCATATCTTGAGAGGTGATTCATACTGCTTCCATGATGATGAGGTGATGGACGCCATGGAGACTCTAGATGATTTTGGCGGTGTTTCCCTTAGTTCAAAGGCCTTCCCGACAAAACTCCTGCCAAAAAGTTCCCATAGTTTTTTTTTCACTCTTTCTCTATTCGTATCCACCCACGTAACCGCTGGTAGGCATTACTTCATGGGCAATACTACGGATCAGAGTACCCACCTATTGCGGCTGGGGCCGACTTCGCCATTTCAGCTCATCGTATTTCTAATCACAGGGTAAACCTCCAGAAACCCCTGTGATACGATGACGGGCGTCTACGATGGAACCCTCCCCCCCCCCCCCGCGCAACGGGTCGCGTTCGGTCCCGGCTCACGGTCTCACTTCATGGATACCGCCGATAGCACACACGGAATGTTCCTGCCATCGGTCGGAGTCCGTGAGAAAATATTTTTCAGAAAAAATATTTGCAGTGAGCGGGAATCGAACGCGGGACCTTTAGAATAATAGGCAGACACTCTACCCACTACACCAAAGCCCCGTCACTGTAGTTCCCATAGTGGGTGTGGCGGCCTGTTCGAAGAAATAATTAAGTTAATGTCGGGTGGAAAAATGATTGGATCTGATTCCAACTGTAACGATCAGGTGGGGCTGCTCGTTAGGAACGAGGAGTATGATAGGACGAGAGGAAAATCCGGGAATCAGGAGTCCAATAAGGACGAAGGAGAAAGATTCGGGTGGTTATAGTTTAAATGTTAGCATTAATTTTAAGAGAATAATCGAAAGGAAAGGGAATTTTGGGGTAACCTGTTCTATTTTTGAGGGGCCCATAGGGCATCGCGAAGGAGGGCCGAGTTACGAGTCATCCGATGACTCTATGGGAAAAACCCCTAATGTTAATCTAGCGGAAATGATATAAGTCCGATTGAAATGTCGGCGCTCAAATCTATTAGGATTGGAAGAAGTCCGTTGGTTTAGGTGGAAGGTCGTTTTGAACAAAGGCAACCATTGTTCAAACGAATTACCAGGTTGCAATCGGGTCTGCGAAATTTACGCGTTTTGAGAATTTAGAGTCTCCGAACTTCGAAAAATCCCTGAGAAGTCACCCGCGAGAAGCGCCAAAAATCCCGGTAATCAAAATAATCCCTACCTATTCAGTTAAAAACGAAAATTTTGAGTTATTATGACGTAAGAGTCTAAGTCCTGCAAAAGTCCATGTTTAAAATTTTGGTTATTTCGCGCGCTAAAAGTACCGAATTTATTCGTGCCCTTTCGGTACGATTCGGCAAAGGGGGGGGGGGTGTTGCGATTTTTCACACCTTTGCCCAATTATATACGTGCGGGGAAGGTCAGTCGATCTTAGATTGAGTAAGGTGACACAAGTGTCAACAAACACAAAAGGCCAAAGCCATTGTACGCGTTTGGGGAAGTGCCGACTAAACCATGGCAAGAAAAAGAGTTTGCCTAGTGAGAAAAGCTGCGTTGGTGAGTTATTTGTTACAATTTTATAAATGAATTCTCATGGCTTATTCCAATAAAATTTCATTGGCCCTCATTTGTGAGGTTTTCCTATGTACTCATGGGTTTTTCCAATGACTTTTCATTGGCTTCTGATCCGTGTAATTTATAGATATTCGTAATTATTCCAATGAGAGTTCATTGCTTCGAATTTTTATAGGATTTTTCCACCTGTTTGCGGACCCATTCCAATGAACTATCATTGGCTCTGAGTGGATGAGTTATTGGACTTTTATTCCAATGAACTTTCATTGGCCCTCATTTTGAGGTTTTCCCAGGTACTTATGGGTTTTTCCAGTGAACATTCATTGGCTTTTGATCAGTGTAGTTTATAGATGTTAGTAATTATTCCAATGAGTTCTCATTGGTTCTAAAATTTATAAGAATTCCCACCTTTTTGTGGGCCCATTCCAATGGACTTTCATTGGCTCTGACATAATTAGTGAATTTGTGGTTATAAATGAAGGAACTTTTCCAGTGAATTCTCACTGGTCTTTAATGAGTGAATTTTTGAATATAAATTAGGGAATTCTTCCAGTGAATTCCCACTGGTTTGGATGGGATGAATTTTTGGAGATAAATTAAGAAATTTTTCCAGTAAATTCTCACAGAAAAACTAAAAATTGAAAACAAAGATTCCTTTTGTTATAGTGAAGCACCCTGTTAAACAGCGATTTGATCATATGATTAGTTTTCCCGATTTTAATTTTTTCGTTTCCACGGTTTTTGTTTTATTTCTCGATAATTATTCAACCGATTTTGTTCTTTTTTTTCTAAAATGTGTGTCTTAACGAGGTCTATAATATGGTTGCAAAACATTGAGTCAATTAGTTTGGGTACAATGAGATATTCCTATGTTTTAACTTTTGATTTTGGTTTTACTTTTTGTGTTTGTACGCACGCTAGCGTCCGCAAAAACTGAGATAAGAACTTGAAATGTGGAACAAAGGTTCCTGTTGTTGTGGTGAAGAATCCTATTGAATGGTGATTTGATCGGATCATTAGTTTTCTAGATATCGATTTTTTCGTTTTCACGGTTTTTATTTTAGTTCTCGATATCTATTCAATCGATTTTGTTGTTTTTTTTTCAAAATGTGTGCCTTAACGAGATCTATAATATGGCGCAAACTATTGAGTCAATTAGTATGGGTACAATGACATATTCCTGTTTTTTAACTTTTGATGTTGGTTTTACTTTTTGGGTTTGTTCGCACTCTAACGGCCGCAAAAATTGAGATACGAACTTGAAATTTGGAACGAAGGTTCCTTTTGTTGTGGTGAAGAACCTTATTGAATGGCGATTTAATCGGATCATTAGTTTTCTAGATATCGATTTTTTCGTTTTCCCGGTTTTTATTTTATTTTTCGATATCTATTCAATCGATTTTGTTGGTTTTTTGTTTCCGAATGGAAGGATTGCATTCGCTCAATTTTCACTTTCGCTAATTATGCTTGTAAACGATACATAATGGTTTGAAACGTAAAAATACGAAGTTTGAGCATAGTGTCTGTATGTATCAATTTTTTTCAAAAATCTTCACTTACAAAATTGAACATAAAAAGGACTAAATTTTGAGGATAAAATCTGAAAAAATTGTCAGTTGTTGGTATTGAGTATCCCTAGCTGTGGGCGCAATTTCCATGAAAACTGCCTGTAAGTTTCTTAAAAATCGATTTTTTGTTTTTTTTTTTCGATTGTTCATATCTCTGAAACTAATGAATATTGTTTAATTCCTTTTTCATCAAAATGTGCATCTCAATGAGATCCGGGGAACGGTCGAAGAACGTGTAGTAGGTTGCTCACAAGAAATCGGACATATTCCAATTGTTCTGATTTTTACAGTTATCTTTGCTTTTTGCACTCTAGCATTTGCAAAAATTGAGATAAAAACTTGAAATTCGAAACAGAGGTTCCTTTCGTTGTGGTGAAGAACCCTGTCAAATCGCGATTTGATCGTGTCGTTAGTTTTCTAGATTTTAATTCGTTCATTTTCACGGTCTTTGTTTATTTCTATACAATTATTGAACCGATTTTGTTGTTTTTTTTCAAAATGTATGCTTTAACAAGATCTATGATATGGCTGAAAAACCTTGAGTCCATTATTTTGGGTAATATGAGATATTCCTGTTTTTTAACTATTGACTTTGGTTTTACTTTTTGCGTTTGTTCGCACTCTAGCGTCCCCAAAAATTGTGATAAAAACTTGAAATTTGGAACAAAGGCTCCTCTTGTTGTGGTGAAGAACCCTATTGAATGTCGATTTGATCGTATCATTAATTTTCTAGATTTCAATTTTTTCGTTTTCACAGTTTTTATTTTATTTCTCGATAATTATTCAACGGATTTTGTTGGTTTTTTTTTCAAAATGTGTGCCTTGGCGAGATCTATGATATAGTTGAAAAACATTGAGTTTATTGGTTTGGGTAATATGAGATATTCCTATTTTTCAATTTTTGACTTTGGTTGTACTTTTTGTGTTTATTCGCACTCTAGAGTTCGCAAAAATTGAGAGAAACACTTGAAATTCGAAACAGAGGTTCCTTTTGTAATGGCGAAGAACCGTATTCAATGGCGCATCATTAATTTTCTACATTTCAATTTTTTCATATTTACGGTTCTTTTATTACTTCATTCTCGATAACTATTCATCCCATTTTATTTCCAAAATATGAGCCTTAATGAGATCTACGAACTGGTTGAACAACATTTAGTCAATTACTTTGGGTAATATGAGATATTCCTGTTTTTGTTTCCGCTCGTCTGGAAAAAGGTCTTTCAGTACTGGAACATTTTGATTTTGTGTGCAATCGGACTATGCGGAAGCTTAGCACCAATGAAATTGGGGGAAATAAACAAAAACGGTGACATATTTAACACAGTCGAATGGGCGACCCGAGGACCGCCGGCTTGTTTTTGTTTTTGTGTGTTTACCTTTAGTTGCCTAATGAGCCTAATGACCCCATTTCCACCCGAAATCCACCGCTCTCTCCACAACCTAGCACACTGAGCAAACCAGGTACCGTTACCTTTCCCCGAAGATCAAGTTTTTCGCATTCTCTGTTGTTTGGTATGAGCATTCGTAACATTTTTGGATTTTGCTGTTCGTTTTGAGTTTGAGGTTTGATAATTCCGGTAAAAATTATCTGGCGCCCATCTTTTTTTGTTTTTGTTGTGACGAAATTCCTTGATGTAGGGGAAGTAGGGCGAAGGTGACGGGCTTTTCTACCCCACTAGAAAAAGTCACGTTACACAACATTTCCAAGAAGCAGGGGAACCAAGGTTGGGATTGCCAGTAAGGGACCACAACGATGCCTCTGGCCTTATCAATACTTATCTTTTTTAGAACTTTTAAAATGACTGAGTATGGTGGAAAAGCACAGAAGAAAAGTGAAGACCAATCCACGGTGAACGCATCCACTGCTTCTGACTCAGGATCATTTTTCATGATATAAATCGTTTACATTTTTTATTAGCTGTCCAAGCAAATAGATCTATCTTTGGAGACCTAAACTCTTGACAAATCTCCTCCAAAGCATCTGAAGAGAAACTGAATTCTATTTCTGGATCCAATCGTCTGGAGTCATAATCAGCAACGCTGTTAGCAGCCGAGCTGATGTATGAGACGAAAAACCAGAGATTTCGTCTTTCACACCATTGCCAAATCTCTTTCGCTGACTTGCTGAGAGTAAGACTCTGAATACCTCCCATGCGATTGATATAGGAAATGGCAGTAGTATTATCAATACGAAGAAGAATATTACAGCCTTGCAGATCTGTTGCGAAACACTTGAGACTATAAAAAGCTGCAAGTAATTCCAAATAATTTATGTGGTAACATTGGTCCTCGGAACTCCAGAAACCATGAGCCCTTTTTTCCTCAGAGCAAGCACCCCAGCCAGATCGCGAAGCATCCGAATAAATCTCCAATTCATACTTGAAGTCATTGATGGGGTTACCCGGAGAATTTATATTAACCGACCACCAGTCGAAGTCTTCCTTCAATGTTTTCGGCAGTTGCATTTTTGCTTCGAAATTATTTTCCGATCGTTCTAAAGCCGAAAATTTTTTCCGCTCGAAATCCTTGAGGTAGACCCACCAATATCGAAAAGCATGACGATAAGATCCTAAGGTTCCTATGAAGGAAGAAAATTCTCCAATACCAAAAGAGTTTCGGAATTGAAACTTTGTTATCATTTCTTTGGCCTCTTTCTTTTTATTTAAAGGTAAAGAGATTAGCATTCTTCTTGAATCGAGTGTGAAGCCTAAAAATTTGCACTGTTTTGCTGGTATAAGTGAACTCTTCTTATAGTAAATGAAAAAACAAAGGTTGATCAATAGCTCGAGGGTCTTATTAACAGAACTTTTACAATTATAATATGAAAAACCAACAATGAATATATCATCCAGATATATAACTAATTGAACACCCTGAGCCCTCAACTGAGACACCACAGGTTTCATGATCTTGGTAAAAGAGTATGGCGCAGTGTTGAGGCCAAAAGGAAGACAAGTCAACTCGTACAAGACTCCTTGCAACCAAAATCTGAGATAGTTTCGATCCTTCTGACAAATGGGAATCATATAATAGGCATCTTTTAGGTCAAGCATTGCCATATAGCACCCCAGGAACATGAGGTCTCTGGTAGTGCGTAAATCCTCTAATTTGAAATGTTCTGTAGAGATTAATTTATTAATAGCCTTTGAGTTGAGAATGAAACGAGAGGATCCATCAGGCTTAGGTACGAGGAAAATATCCGGGATGAATTGATTTTGGGTTGGCTCACACGCCACAACCGCGCCTTTGACTGTAATTGCGAGATCAATTTTTGTATTTCAGAACGTTCACTGGTAGACCAGCTTCATTCGTCAGGGCGCGAATGTTGGTGTGGTGTAGTAATGAAGGGAATCTTGTAACCAGAAATCCAGTTCTTAATTTTCTCATCATTAGAGATAGTGACCCAAGATTCAGAGAATTCTCTCAATCTACCACCATAACTACTTACATTAACTATTTCCTCCCTCGATGATATGACTCTCTTGTGGGCGAGTGTCGGGCTGAGTGGTGTGCCTGAGGCTTCTGGTAGCTCTTCCTGTGCCTCTGCCATGGCTTCTGCGGCCCGCTCTTCCCCGGATATTTCTTCGATGGTGGGTAGAGTGGACGAGTGGCATTTTTTGGATTGTCGAATTTTGCCACTTTCTGAGGCCTTTTGAGATCATTGCTGGTCTTCTCCAGACACTTAGAGCTCTTAATGATGCCATCCAACTGTTTATCAAAAAGTAATTCTCCAATCGCCACTTCATTCAGTGCTTCTTTCAGCGTTGGATTCAAATTTGCCAACACTAGGGCTCTCCTGGTCAGAGATTCTTCCCTCTGAACCTCCAGTAGTAAGCGACAGGAGTCGCTGACCAACCCCAAGCAAGATTTTTTAGTCTCAGGCTCGAGTGGCTCGTCCTTCTTAAGGATTACTAGGGAATTCGAGGCTTGACCAAGTGCTGAGAGACAAATTGACAATTTTGTTTGTTTTGTCACCATTCTAGCATCTCTAGTTATTGCTCTTTCGGGCGGTGAGGCGTTTATCTCTGGATTGAGTCGAGGGGCGTTGAGTGATTTACAGTTCTCAGGGGTGGTCTACTCTTTGATTATTTCTTTTTGTTCCTCCCTAGGAAGGCTTTTTGAAATAATCTCAACCCAGCGAACTGCAAGGTTGGTGTTAATGGCCGGGCCCAAGGGATTTTCTGGGTCCAACTGGTTGCCCAGTAATTCGGTAATCTCAGAATCAAGCAAACTAACCTCTTCACTCTTAGCATCTTGTGGAGGGTTGTTAGAGTCGCTGCTCACCGTGGGATCGGGAGTTCCATCCACCTTTGTGGCATCTCCAGGAGGAGTACGTTCTCGTGAACGACCCCTAACTACAACTTTGAGGTTATGGTCTCTGGAACTAACCCGACGGTTGTCTCGTGATCGAGCCCTGCTCTTATCTCTGGATCGAACACGATCCCTCGATCCATGAGAAGCATCTGTAGAGTCACTCGAAGATGATGAAATGCTGTCTCGACGTTTGTAACAATAATCTGAGCCCGACGAGCTACTTGAACTTGATGACCTTTCACCTGGAATATAACATGAAAAAACTCATGCTGGGCCCCATAACACCAATGGACTCTTGTCCTAACAATTATGTTAACAATTATGTGTCGGGCTTTCACAGTGGAAAAAATCATGGACTCGTATTCGAGCAAATTCTGAGAATTTGTTCTCTAACAAGGACTCTTGTCACGGTTTTTATTTTTTTACACGTGTTAAAAAGAAAAATATTTGAAGTATTCCTCCCGTCTACTGTGATGAAATCTAACCTGTAAAGCGTGGGTTATGACAAAATAATACTGACGACGACGCTTATGATGTTTACGTGAATTTTTCTTTTTAATCTGTTTTTCAAGACGACGAAGACGTCTCTTCCAACGATTTTCATCGTCTGAATCCGGGCTGTGATGTCTTTTCCCAGCCAGATTAATCGGATAATAAAATTTTAACCTGTTAACACTTTTTGCACAAAAAAAAGGAATGAAGTTGTAGCGCGCAACCAGCGGGGGGAAGGTGTGGGGAGAAAATTTTTGTTAGGGACTTATTAACCTGTGACACCATCTGTAGTAACTAAAGGGTACTACTAGTGATCTAAGGAGGAGGCGCGAAATGGAATTCAAGTTTTTATCACATTTTTTGCGGACGCTAGTGTGCGAACAAACACAAAAACTAAAACCAAAGTCAGAGTTAAGCAATATGAACATCTCATATTACCCGAACTAATTGACTCAATGTTTTTCAACCATATCATAGATCTCGTCAAGGCACACATTTTGAACAAAAACCACAAAATCGGTTGAATAATTATCGAGAAATAAAATGAAAACCGTGAAAACGAAAAAATTGAAATCTAGAAAATTAATGATACCATCAAATCGCCATTGAATAGGGTTCTTCACCACAACAAAAGGAGCCTTTGTTCCAAATTCCAAGTTTTTATCTCAATTTTTGCGGACGCTAGCGTGTGTAGAAAAGCCAAGAGCACAGAAAACTGGAAAAAACAGAAAAATTGATATATCTCCAATCTTGTGAGCAACCTACTAGATGCTCTTCAACCATTCCCTGGATCACGTTCAGATGCACATTTTGATAAAAAAGAAATTAGAAAATATTCATTAGTTTCGGAGATGTGAACGATCGAAGAACAAATAAAAAAAGTCGATTTCTAAGAAACTTACCGACAGATTTCATTGAAATTGCGCCCACAGCTATATGTACTGAATTCTAATAATTGATCATTTTTTCGGATTTCATTCTCACAATTTAGTCCGTTTTATGTTAAACTATGTAAGTGAAGATTTTCGAAAAAAATTGAATCATACAGACATTATGCTCAAACTTCGTATTTTTACGTTTCATACCATTATATATCGTTTACAATCATAATTAGCGAAAATGAAAATTGAATGATAGCAATGCTTCCATTCGGAAGCAAAAATAAAGGTCTAAAAATTGTGGAAATTTACGAGAATGTATAAATATTTTCAAGATTTTCAAAATTTCGGAAAATATTCAACATTGCAAAAATTTTGAAATTTTGAAAATTAAAAAAATTGGCAACATCTATATAGATGCAATTGAGGTCATTGTTGAACGTTGAAATTTGTGACGGTCATTTTACATGGGAAAAAATGACGGTCCGGTCGGGTAATTTTGTGATGATTTCCCCTTGAATTGACCGTGTAAAAAAACGACCGTTATTTTGCCTCTCTAAACTTCAATTTTTTTTCCAAATTCTGCGCGAAAAATTGAAGTAAATATAAAGCACCAAATCAGTTTTTCATTACTGATGCGGACCAATTATAGGTAGAATGTTAGCATAAATGAAGAGGGTCAGGAAAATGATGCTCCTCAAAATTCTATGCCAATCACCAAGTTCACTCGTTCAACCCAAATGGCGAATCATCAACTGGACCTGCTGGTTGATTTTATGTCTTGCTACCTAGAATTCGTACGGGACGGAGATCTGGGATCTTGTGGGCACATAAAAAAATGCTATGTGGAAACGGTGAGTATTGTATTTTCATTTTCATCTTTGTTGCTAGTCATGCTAAATTATTTTTCTGTGTAGGGTGACATTAGTGTCGTCCGACGGTGAACCAAAGTCAGTTACGCAGTGTATGGCAGTGAGTGTTGATAACAGATGAAGAAAGCTCATGTTTTCAATAGTTATTGTCCTTCATCCATTATTCTTATTTCCTTTGCAGTCGTGGAATGGCCTCAAAAAGCGAGCTTTGGAGAAACAGAGCATGATGAAAAAACTGTTGATAAAAACCGGAAATCCAACCATCCCTCCTGATTTAAAACCGTTTTCCAGAGAGGAAAAGGTTTTGGAAATCTGGGGATTGTCCACAACTGGACCGATCAAAAATGGTACGCCTGGTTTTCGAAAAGAAAAATGGAAGAAGCACAACGGCCAACAACCCTAGCCAAAACAGGTAAACTGATCTTATCACCACATTTAGCTAAGTTCTGTGTAATGCTACATAGGATTCAATTAAACTTCAATCATCTTATCACTTCACTTCTAAATAATAAATAAACTATTATTAACTGATTTCATTCGCTGGCAGAATGCCCAAAGAAAAAAACATCTGCTGTGTTGAGCGAACTCGCTTACATTTCCACACAAACCTACACTTCCGTGCAGGTCTGCAACGTATATTTTTTTTTCTTATATAGTTCTCTCATTCTGCATTGTGAAGCAATTATTGATTTTTCTAGGATTATCATGACATAATGGCGAAGCATATGTCAACGATGGCAGAGAATGCGCAATCGCTGCCACTTCTGGCGCAATGGCTAGTGAGACTTACAACGGCATTGGAAAGTTATTAGCAATCAGGCTTCCGTATCCAGACCAGATCCAAACTGGGTAGGCACAGAGATTCCGAATGTTTCACCAGGTCGGTCTCAACATCATAAGAGACAATGGGGCCAATCTGCGGAGCCTGCGTTGGACCTAGTGTCTCCACACACTCCGCTGCCGTCATCATCCATGTTTGATATAACTCCGCCTCCGTCTCCCATGATCAACCCTCGTCGGCTGTCAATAGGTCCAGGAGATCCTACCGACTGGTCAATGTGACCTATCCATCTCATACTTCCGTTGCGCCGCAGGCAAGCATTCCAGCGCTTCGATGTAATATTATCACTGCGACAAAATATTCCGTGACGAATATTCCGTAATTTAACTTGGCGATAAAATATTTGGTACAAAAATAATCTACGACAATACGTTCGACCTCCTCGGAACCTTTCCTCCGCACATTAGGGTGCGCTAATACACATTTTAGGCTGGTGACCTCCTTCGGGCCCCACATTCTCGTGCGGTAGTACACCTTTCAGGGTGGTCATCTCCTGCGAATATATTGTCGTATATAATTTTTGTACCAAATATTTTCTCGCCGAGTGAAATTGTCGAATATTTTGGCACCGAGTATTTTGTCGCAGTGATAAAATAACGTGTTATCATTCCAGTCCCCCAAGCGAAATACACAACGTATTCCTTGGATATGCTCACTCCTTGGCAGTCTCCTAATGTATTTCCTGCTTTATCCCAACCGCAACCAACACCCCAGCCGAAGGCTCTACAGCCGCTTTCCCCACTTCCCCTCACCCAACATATTCCTCGCCAATCGCTATCTATGGCAGATGTTCCGATACCGTGGAGAAATAATGCAGTTAAACGTAAGTCTTTTGGTAATGTGCCTTCGGTCTAGTGTCCTCTGCAATCTTCGAGTCCTCCCGAGTCTTCAACAGAATTAGCCGATGAAAAAAGCAATGGTACGTCTCCGAGTAAAATCCTGCTGGTACAGACTCCTCCGCGACCTCCAAGTGTTGCACCTCAACAACATTGATTAATGCACAACATATTGACGGATTTCTTAGCAAAGTGCCAGTGATTCAGCATGTTTCTGGTAAACTCAGAGCAGTTGCAGAACGTACGGCATCAGGAAACTGGCTACTAAGAATTCTGCCTCGGGAGTCATCTGACTGCCCACCTGGTCAAGCAGGATACCCACATAACATAGTGAATAGGTCTCGCATCAGTCGCCAAATGTTCCAGCATCGACGGGAGACCAACGGGCTACAAAGTCGATGCAACTTTGCCTCCTGAGTTCCCGGTGGTGTCACATCCACTTGCAGTTCCAAGAGGCAAATAAGACTTCAGAAATGCGAAGTCTTCCCTTAAAGTATTTCAGATGTAATATGGGGGTAATGACGTTCAGCAGCCAAAGTGACGAAATTTTTTTCTCACATTCAATAGTTGGAAATAATTTTTTTCCATACAAAACCATATCGCTTCAGAGCTTGGTTTATGAACAATTATCGAAGAAGCAGAAAATAGGATTTCGGCGCCCGTCGCCCAAATTCACGGCAACGTCGCAGCTGCGGCTCGAGTGGGGGGCTATCACGGTTGATTCAAATGGCTCTGGAGGTAAACTAATCCAAGAACCCAATATAATCAGAAATAAAAGACCATTACATATATCTAAATATAAAAACCAACTTTATATTTATTTATTCATTGAGCAACAAATTTGCCTAATAATCCAGAAATTATATGAGGTGAATATTCGAATTTTTCCCTCTCGTATGCAGAGATTATTGAACCGACGTGTACTGTGCAAGTACATACCTGTACTATGGAATCTTATTTTCATTTCTACCAATGCCATTAGTAGATAGCTTCCGAATGTTTTCCTGAATTATTAATTGTCAGAGATGGGATGAAGTTTGTGCTTATAGTGGTAATCAGTCAACCTGGTCCGTCATTTCATTTTGCCTCACCCTCCCCTAGGGTAACCTACCCAATAGATGTACGGGATCCAATACATGTACGGGATGGATGAGATGTACGGGGCCCAATGGGTGAACGGTCGTCTTTTGAATAGGAAAATACGCGAAGCAATGACATTTTTGAATACGCAAATAAAATGAATTTAATTTATGTTACCAGTGTCCAAGAACCCCCTTTTTTTATTTTTAATTTCACCTCACTTTTAAGAATTAGATTGATTCATTGGGTCAATTGATCAATTAATATCTCTATTTGTTCCTACAGTTAACGTTTAACAAGAATTTTATGAGAAAAACAGAAAAAGGGCAATAACTCGAAATTTTAGCGGGAATGGGTATATGTTTTTTGGTTGATTGAGATAGATGGCATCGAGACGAATATTTTCCAAAAAAATGAATTGAATTTGGTTGCGTAGTTTTCGAAATATTCACAAATAACGATTTATAAACAAATCCTTATATCTCAAAAACTAATGGACCGATCGAGCTGAAATTCAATAGGAATCATTACTACCATAAGCCCCAACTTCGTGCCAAATTACAAGTAAACATCTCCGTTGGTCATACAGTTATCGTGTGAACAAGCATTTTATGAGAAAAACAGAAAAAGGGCAATAACTCGAAATTTTAGTGAGAACGGGTATATGTTTTTTGACTGATTGAGATAGATGGCATCGAGACTAATATTTTCAAAAAAAAAAGAATTGAATTTGGTGGCGTTGTTTTCGAGATATTCACAAAAAACGATTTATAAACAAATCCTCATATCTCAAAAACTAATGAACCGATCAAGCTGGAATTGTGCACAGACCTTCACCAAACTATTGCCAGCTATCTCACAAAATTGCATAATTTTTTAGTTCTTTATTCATTTCATTTTCTGAAAATTGATTTCAGAAAATGACCCAGCCGAGGGTTGAACGGACATGCTTTTTCTACAAACATCATATCTTTACGTTTCAGACCATTCTACATCATTTCCCGGCAAAATTAGAAAATGTCAAAATTGAACGATTGCATAGCTTCCTTTCGGAAGCAATTAGGCAATCAGACCATTCGGCATATTCCTATACAGATATCGACTTACTCAAGCGCGCGTTGAGTTCATTATTCCAAGTGGGAAAACAAGCAGACGGCCATCGAATGCCCACATTCGCATGCATAACGGTTATGTTTATTTCGCTCAACATTGCCTTTTTATTTCCACCAATTTCATTGGTGGTATGCTTCCGAATGGTACCGGCTTTATCATAGCCAATTAATGGGAAACATTTGATATCTCTGTTTATTATGAAATACTGAATATTACTGAATGGAATAAATTATGCATTGCATTCTTATTGACCCAGTGTCTGGAACCGCCATTAAAAACTTCGTCGTGAGGACGAAGAATCTGGGAACGGTTTACTTTAGCACTACATGCAATAAGTGGGATGCTCATTGATTTATATTGAATCAATATCATGCCTTCCCGATATAGGGCTCCTCCTAACCTAAAAAGGTTCCTCATTACAATTGAAGACCTATTTCTTCAATTGTTGTTTTCCATTCAGTACTCAACTTCACAATATTGAGCGTTGATCTTCGTCAAACATAGGTTATTTCATACAGGTAAGCTGAAATACAGTAACTATGTATTTACCGTAAGTGTCATCATTTCATATGTCCATGTTTATTGATATATTTCTCAAATGGTCATCGATACATAATTTACATAATACGTAATTGTGAAGATAACATTGTTTTAGTATTTTGAAGTAACTCGCATCTTTTTGGGTACCGGAAGATAGTTCCCAATTACATTCCATAGACACTATTGAGCTGAATGTTTTAAAAAAAAAACCAAGTGTGTTAGCTCCGACGCGCGACTGGAGTTTACTCCTTCAGAATAATTATCTTCGGAATATATACAATAGGGGGTTGGGAGGGCAAATAAACTAAAATCCATGGAAGTATATACTTCAATCTATATCTATTTACATTTATTCCCTTCACTATTAACATTAACATTATCAATTTTCTAAATATCATCGTCGTTATTCAATACTTTTATTTTATTTTATTTGATTTCTGAACAGTTTTATCGCCAGAAGTGAAACTTACACAGTATATGTTAATTATAAACTTTTTTATTAACTTCCCGATCTTAGGGAAGTTATTGTTATGGGTCGGAAAATCGAACTCAGAAATTTCAGTTGATCTCCACGTTTCATTACCCCTTGAAACGTTTCCAACAATTTTGAGCGAGATGTTTGTGTGTGTATGTGAGAAAAATTTTGTCGAAAGATTTCTCCCAGACAAATTATGCGATTTTATGGGTTTTTTTATGGTCATTGGATAGATTTCCGCCTTAGCCCTGATTAGATTTTGAACATAATCGACCCAGTGGTTTTATAGTTATTAACAAATGAATTGTTTATATCGCTGCGTCGTGAGAACGATTGAAGATACGAAAAAAATTATCTAATCAAATTTGTTCTACACACAAAAGTACATATTTAATGTTGTATAACTTTTTTGACTGCCACCCATAGTTTATTGTTATTAACAAATTCAATTGTTCAGATCGCTATATCGCAAGAACAGTTAGAGATACGGAATAATGTGTTAAATGAAAGTCGTTCCACACGTAAAAATACACATTCGATGTTTTATAACTTTTTTGGCTACCACCCATAGTTAATTGTTATTAACAAAATCGATTGTTTATATCGCTCGATCGTGAGAATAATTCGAGATACGAAATAAAGTGTCCAATGACAGTCGTTCTACAGATAAAAATGCACATTCGATGTTGTATCACTTTTTTTGCCAACACCCATAGTTAATTGTTGTTCACAAATTGAATGGTTTATGTCGCTTTATCACGACAATAATTAGAGATACGAAATGAGGTGTTGAATGAAAGTTGTTCCACACGTAAAAGTACACATTTGGTTTTTTAAGATTTTTAACACTCATAGTTTTTCACAAATTGAATTGTTGATCTAACTCTATCGCAAAAAAGGATATATTTTTCAAAAATCTTTTTATATTTTAAGCATTATAAAATTTCACGTATTTGGTAATTTTGAAAAGTTTAAACGTTCACAATTTGAGACACAAACCGAAATTTTGTATCTAACATATACGGAGAAACGATCGGGAAGTGATTGGTTCGATCCGTAGAGGGTCCAACCCAAATCCCGTTTATTTCCCACTTTTTTCAAACAGCCAGAAATTAGTGACGCAGAAATTAGTATCCAACCCACCTGGTGACCGCATCCACTTGTTTTTCTGATTTTTTTCATCATCACTTGGATTGATGATGAGCACTGTTTGACCATACCAAACAACAATTAACCAACCAAAAAAAAATTGAGAAATAATCAAATCGAGAGCACTTGCAAACGAAGCAAGCTACTTTTCCACCAATCAGACTTATTATGAAAGAACTCAGTAGACTTTAAAAACCACCCATATCTTAAAAAAAAACAGACTTCATCAAGTGATACACTGAGTAACAACCTGGTGGAATAACGTCAGATCACGGACTCGATCTGACGTTTCCAACCTCGGGAAAAATCTGATTTCGAACCTGGGTGTGTCGAACTAAACGGTAGAAAACGGCCAGTCGGAACCGATCAGGGATACCATTTCCTTAAATCGATAGTAGTGCCTTATCCAAATCTAAAAGGAATCATGGTTACTTTTGTGCAAATACAGACAGTCTCACAACCTTTCGAATAAATAGATTTCATACGTTATATCAATACATTAAACAAAAATAATCAATCCAACATCACGAACTCCACAATTTCTAAAAAAAAAAGTGGAAGAAAGTGTCCTGAATAAAGTAACCATAAGGGCTTAACAACTCAGCTGGTGGCAAAATAGAAGGGACAGCTAAGGATCCACGCAAGATAAAATCTGTATCCTATAAACATTCCAAAAAGTAAGAGCAAAAATTATTACATCATTGTGCAATTATCTATTAGTATTGCAATAGTCATAACGATTTGCATAACCATTAAATAAACTGTTTCACACCTCTAAACCTGATTTAGTTAAATGGAATTTAGTTTAATCTTTAAAGAGTTATGTAATGGTGAATTTTTATGTAGCTACAAAAGATAAGAAACAAATAAAAAAAAAACATACAACCAATAGTGTCAAAATTAAAATCTACATTTTTAGCAAGTGAGCTTATGAACTTTGAGAAACCTCACATGTCATGACACGGGAGATACTCTCCAGACATAACAGTGGGTGCCCCATTTGGGGCACAATTAACAATAATAAAGTGAACACTTATGCTAACGAAGGACGTCAAGCAGCACTCTGGGAACTAGTGGGCCAAATGCGGCAAACTGTGTAAAGAAAGGATGTAGAACGGCGCAGTGGGAAGGAAGGTAAGAAAGAAAAAATTGGCGTGTAGTTCCTGACGCGCCAGAGAAGTGAAACTTTAGGAGAGGAATATGAATTTTTTCTTATCCATTAGAAATAATACTGTTGGAAAAAAATGAAAGTGTAGAATGACAAAACATTTGTAGGGCAGGAGGAGATCAGAACATTTGATTTTGTTATATAATAATTGTAAATTATCCGTTACACTACTAATTATTTATGTTACATATAGTCACTAGTCCCCTAAGACAAGAGGAGATGAGAACATTTGATTTTTTTTATAACTGTAAATTATCCGTTTTCCTTTTATTCATTCTACATGCAGTCACTAGTGCATTTCATTTCCGCAAATACTAGCCACATTCTAGTGACTTGGCCATCATCATGCCTCTCAACGTGAACTAATTTTCCAATGGCGCGGTTAGCCAATTCATTACTGCTATATTAGTAGTAATGATGTAATACTGCCCAATGACACGTCTCAA
The DNA here is from genome assembly GCA_026005395.1 of Asobara japonica. Classification (NCBI taxonomy): domain Eukaryota; kingdom Metazoa; phylum Arthropoda; class Insecta; order Hymenoptera; family Braconidae; genus Asobara; species Asobara japonica. The sequence goes on along the minus strand of BQMI01000458.1, from coordinate 269,407 downwards.
ACGTTGGAGTAATGGATCCCTCTCATTAATGCATGTGTATTGGGCACAGAACTCAGCTAAAGTGAGATACTCTGGTCGTTGCTTATACTTATCAAAATCGGTATCCTTTCAAACCTCGGTTGACTCGGCACTCAGGTCTCCCAATTCTTCACGTGCTTTCCTCATTCCCTGCCGATCCGTAGGCCACGATGTTGGAATGAAGGTAAATTGTTGAGATCCCTGCCACATGCATTTATGGAGTAGCCACCAAGCAGCTTCTTGGCTTGACATTTCCATTGAATTCAATAAGTCAACGCTCATTTCCCTTGTGATATCAACGACTCCAAAGTCAGAGTATTTCTCGGTGATCTCAAGAATTTGCCTTTGCATTCATTCCAAATTCCAAACAGTCCCCTGTTTGCCTTGTTGACATAATCAACGACATATGTCTCACAAGAATATTCATCCAATATAAATTGCAAGTCAATGTTTGATTTTGAAATGTGTGACGTGACATTTCCCAGGGGAAGGAAATGTCCGCACCTTCGCCCTCTCTTCCCTACTTTTCCCTCTATCCTCCTTCTAATTCGATTGGGCGCCAGTATATTTTTACGGAAAATGTACAAACTGAGCGCTTCTAACGCAACTTAACTTAACATACGAGCGGACTCCTTTAACGTAACGTAACCTTACTAACTATGTCTGTAACTTATCGCCAAAATCGAAGGGGTATGGTCATGAAAGGAGACGGGGTAGGGGAGGAGGAGCGGCATGTCCCACGTAACAGGGCTCTAAAGATTACGCAATCCATCTGGGAAAGTCTCATTGTATTTATTTATCTAAACACAACATAACGACATATAAACAAATCTTCTACTAGGTTGGCTGGAGTTTTCCCTGAACGTTAGTAACCATACTTCTTTCGGAGAGGGAAATAACTGATTACGCCTCCGGTAGAGGCGAGAGATGATCCAATCAAGACAACTATTTAGCACGTCCGAAAACGAACGAGGGTTACGAGACAGGGACTAAACTCGCGATATGGGTATCGACGAAAACCGCCAATCGATCGCTGAGTCATCCCTAAACTCATACGCAATCATATGTTCGAAAACAGAGAAGCAATCTCCGAGATTTTCCTACAGTCACGCGTAATAATTTCGGAAACAGAGACATAATTTCCGACATTTCCTAAAATCACGCGTAATAATATGCCGAACGGAGAAATAATCTCCGAAATTTTCGAGAACGACTCGTAATCACGTCTGAAAGAGAGGATTAACCTCCGAGGGTTTTCCTTGAATCACGCGCATTAAGACCGACAGCGGAGATTTAATTGCCGAAATTTCTTTCAATTACCCGTACTCATATCAGCAACACATAATTAATCTCCGAAGTAGTACTAGAATCGCGCCTGGTAAGCAGAGAATGAATCCCCAAGATTTTCCTAAAATCCCGTAATAATATAAAACGAACAGGGAAAATATTTCCCGAATTATCCCCGAAATCCCATAATAATATAAAAGAACAGGGAGAATATCTCCCGAATTATCCCCGAAATCCCATAATAATATAAAAGGACAGGAAGAATATCTCCCTAATTATCCCCGAAATCCCATAATAATATAAAAAGGACCGCGACAATATTTCCTGATTTATCCCGGAAATCCCATAACAATATAAAACCAACAGGGGAAATATTTACCGAACTAGCCCCAAAATCCCCTAATAATACCGGGAAAATATTTCCCGCATTATGCCGAAATATTAATAAAACCAATAAACTTATTCCCGAAGTGTTAATAAAGGCCGCGAAAATATTTCCCGAGTTATTTCGGAATTGTAATATAAAAACCGAACGGGCGAGACAATCGGCATTGTCTCGAGGGTGATGTCATCGTCTCGGTATGTCATGACCGGCTCCATGGCATCACTCGCGATTGCCGCAAGTCCATTTTTGATTAGCTGACAAAACCGGCGCGAATAATACGCGAAACCGGGAATTACTCCCCGAGAGTAATTCATTACCAATTTTATGTTCGTGACACGAAGTAAAACTAAGAGTAGAAATTTTTTTTTTAAAACCAACGCGAGCCAGTGAGATAATCGGCATTCGGGTCTTTTAATGATCGTAATAATGCATAATGCATTAAACGCGCGAAAACGGTTAGGAAATTTAACTCCCGAACATTAATTTACATGGCTCCGGAGCCACAAGGGGTAGTAAAACTTGCACTAATACGAAGGCATTGGACTTACCACTTGACAGGAGCAGAGGTGTTGCGCGTGTGCCGGCCCGTGAACGAATGGATCGTCCACGAGGCCGATCACTGGACGTGCCGAATTTGTCCGGCAGGCGGCAGCTCCGTACTGACCACTGGAGTCAATTAGGGAGCTGTACTTCCGCCTTTCAAATGGCAGTTGGGGTTTCTCGACGGAATTTCCGCGCGGATTCCGTCACAAATGTTGAAAATGAATAGATTAAATGGCTTATGCTTGATTCCTGCACGGAGTATTTTATAATAATGTTCATCAGAGGTAATATTGTTCCCGGGGTAAAAGGCACCAACAGTATCATAATCGGTGATTTTATATTGTGCTCTTATTCTTTTGGCTGGGAGTAGCTAAGCACGGCCACTAGGGGGAGAAATGCGTAACGTCCTCATCCTCCCCCAAGTAGTGGGTCGAGGCTGCTAGGAAGACCCCAAATGCGCCAATCATTACAAAGACCGCAATAGTACATACTCGAACAGGGTGTGGACGCTGTGAACATCCAGTGATAGGATTTGTGCGGAACCAGATACGAGATCTACTGGATTTTGTTGGTAGAACAGTTTAGTAGCCATTAAAGCGAAGGCTTCGGTGAAATTGAAGCGAAATACTATGTAGTAATCAGCAACTTCTCAAAACAACCAAGCAAGTAGTTTCTATGATGCTGGTGAGCTGCCTTGATTCGAATGCAAAGTCATTCTTTGAGAAATTTCCACAAGAAAGGAGAGCAAGAACCTCGGTTCTTGCACTCCTTTAGCTTCCATTTTTTTAAGTTCTTTTCCTTTGCAAGGAGGTAGTGGAACTTTTTTTATGCAAAAAAATCGATATATCTACGTCTGGAAACGCACACCGGAGAGCACACGATAAAACATAGATGGCAAAAGTGGTATTCGAAGGTGGAGCTCCAGCAGATCTTGAAGAACAAAATGGACGCCATTAAAATAAACTATTAGAGGATGAACTATAATACTATCAAAGCGAAATACCAATAAAAAGAATGATGATGGACGGTGGGCATATTAGGCGAACAGATGGAGAAGGTACCTAGTACCGATGCACCGTTGAACGTCAGGAACAAACCACATAAATCCGAACATCATTCTCGATAAGAAGGCAGGTGGTACGATAAGGTCCGCCATACTTCAAATACGTGATTGGGGAAGCAGAAGGTGAGAAGTGCTAACAATATGCAAACGCCGGCGGAAGCTCTCCCCGATGTCAAAATAAGCTCGGGCCTTCTACCCCCCCATGGAATTTTTCAATGGAAACTTGTGGCACAGAAAGGCTTCAGAAGGCTGAAGAGGCAAGGCACTCGGGATGGCAGTGGGCTGTGATGTCAAGACACGAAGTTGAGGAACCATTTTCTTTTCGAAAGAAAGGACTTTGTCTCCTGAAATCGAGACATCGAAATTTAGAAGGCTCGTAAGTATTGAAACTTCTTTAGTCGGGCCGAGCAACGTCCGGGAAGTGCCAAATGTTGGGCTTCATGTGTGTCTCTATCGTTCCGTGTTGGTGAACGATCTATTGTCATGATGATTTTGTATTAGAATACAGGTGAGATATGCCAAAGTTGGAGTATGTAGCAACGGTTGACTACATGAGGTGATAAGAGGTTATGAGAGATCTTAATCCACTTGAATCAAATCAGGGGTCCCCAATAAGGGTTATCCTTCCACAATAAAGTTCAGTGTGGATTACCCTCTTATATAAATATTTATTAATATTAATGATACGCTTTGGAGTGAGACAATAAATAATGATTTTAGTTAGACCAGTATAATGATTGCTACAGCTGTGGAGGAAACCAGAAGGTCTCCTCGGACGAGCTTCTCTTTTCTCTCCCTAGGTCGCGTTGGAGTTTATTCAGCGGGTGCGGTAGTTTTCTACCTCGCTGTGGTGTTGTCGGTAAGGCCGGTTACTTGGTTTTGAGCCGAGCTAGACGATGGAGCAGCCACAAGCTGATTGTCATGCCACTCTCGGCCGGTAGTTGCGTTACTGTCAAAAACCCTAGACATTCGAATTATGAAGTGATGAAACCAGGGCGCTGAACTCACTTAATGTGAAACCACTAAAGTAATAAGAATAAAGTACATCTTCCCGATCGCAGAGGGAACTTATTGGATTCACCCCGAACTGAAAAGTCGAATTTTCAACAAAGTTTCACTTTTCTCGATGTTTCACATTCCGGACACGATTTTCGACAAGTGTCTCGATGTGTGTGTGTGCGTGTATGCGCGTGTGTGTGTGTGTTTGCGGTGGACACTTTGTTTAAGGTTTTCCGGCGGGACCACTGGATACATTTATCTTTTTTGCTTCCGAAAGGAAGCTATGCAATCGTTCAATTTTGACATTTTCTAATTTTGCCGGGAAATGATGTAGAATGGTGTGAAACGTAAAGATATGATGTTTGTAGAAAAAGCATGTCCGTTCAACCCTCGGCTGGGTCATTTTCTGAAATCAATTTTCAGAAAATGAAATGAATAAAGGACTAAAAAAATTTCAAAAAATATGCAATTTTGTGAGATAGCTGGCGATAGTTTGGTGAAGGTCTGTGCACAATTCCAGCTTGATCGGTCCATTAGTTTTTGAGATATGAGGATTTGTTTATAAATCGTTTTTTGTGAATATCTCGAAAACAACGCCACCAAATTCAATTCTTTTTTTTTTGAAAATATTAGTCTCGATGCCATCGATCTCAATCAGTCACAAAACATATACCCGTTCCCACTAAAATTTCGAGTTATTGCCCTTTTTCTGTTTTTCTCATAAAATGCTTGTTCACACGATAACTGTATGACCAAAGGAGATTTTTACTTGTAATTTGGCACGAAGTTGGGGCTCATGGTAGTAATGATTCCTATTGAATTTCAGCTCGATTGGTCCATTAGTTTTTGAGATATAAGGATTTGTTTATAAATCGTTATTTGTGAATATCTCGAAAACTACGCAACCAAATTCAATTCATTTTTTTGGAAAATATTCGTCTCGATGCCATCTATCTCAATCAACCAAAAAACATATACCCGTTCCCGCTAAAATTTCTAGTTATTGCCCTTCTTCTGTTTTTCTGATAAAATCCCTGTTGAACGTTAACTGTAGGAACAAATAGAGATATTAATTGATCAATTGACCCAATGAATGAATCTAATTCCTTAAAGTGAGGTTAAAGGGGGGTCTTGAACCTGGTAATATAAATTAGATTTATTTTATTTGCGTGTTTTCATTAACAAAATGGGATTGATTAATTTTAAATATATTCAAATTGATGAGTTATTTCAAGTGAGACCTGATTGTGTTGTAATAAGGACGACAATTATTATTGACTATGATGAAGAATGAGGTCCGTCTAATTGACCCCCCACATATAACTTTTAATTAGTTTTTAATTTGTTTATGATTGTTTAGGATATGTAGATGATTGTTTGATGATTAATTTCATTTGTTTGATGCTATTTTTTTTTCTAACAATTTTTCAAAATTCAGCTAAAAATTAAAACATGTTGACTCCCCACTCGTAGAATTTTCGTTTTTTTTTTTTTAATTAAAGATAATTGCTCGAACTTTATTCAAATAGTCTATTGTGGGGGCATATAGAAAGTATTGCCTGCTTAAAATGATACTAAAAATAATGCAACTTTATTCAATAGTACCTTCAGGTACTTCCTCAGAAATTTTTTAAATGAAGAAATATAGTTTAAAAAACTTCAGCTTCTTTAAAAATTGAAATAAAAACTCGAGTAAAAAAAATGTGATTGCTTCGCGTATTTTCCTATTTAAAAGACGACCGTCCACCTATTGGACCCCGTACGTCTATTGGGTAGGTTACCCTAGGGGAGGGTGAGGCAAAATGAAATGACGGACCAGCTTAACTGATTACCACTATAAGGACAAACTTCAACCCATCTCTCACAATTAATAATTCAGGAAAACATTCGGAAGCTATCTACTAATGACATTGGTAGAAATGAAAATAAGATTCCATAATGAATACATCTGAAGAATACATTCAAATGGGGGACAATTCACCGTTTGTTTTTCTGATCGCCGCGCCTTGCTGGTCTCCAAGTCCGAGAGGAGCGATTGGTCGAAAAACTGATTCTTTCAATTGTTATTAACAATTTGAATTCTTTATATCGCTCTATCGCAAGAACGAAAAAAGTGTTTGTTGTTCCCCGCAAAAAAGTGCACGTTTAATATCTGATGACTTTTTTTATTAGAATGCATAATTGATTAATCAGTCAATTAATTGATCATCTTACATGGAAATCAAACTAGATCCTTTCATTAACTTCCCGATACGAAAAGTTACTGTAATGACCCCGAAAATGAAGTGTCAGATCGATGAAATTTTCACTTTTGTCGACGTTTTGCATCATCCTGACACGGTTTCAATGAAACGTTTGCAGCGTATTTTACGAGCTATCGATAAAAAATCATAATAATCGATCAATAGTCGAATTTGCATTTACTGATATACAAATTGACCTCATACGTGTATCGTCTCATCCACAAACACACACACTCCCACACTATCGGGAAGTTATTGATGCGACCCGTCCACGGTCACACTCTCGTCCCATTTATTTTTTTTTGCAATCGACACGTCTCAGTCGTGCTGAAATTCGAAAGGAATACGTCTCCCAAAAGCTGATGCGGTCAATTGTTATTAACAAATTGAATGATTTATCTGGCTTCATCGTTAGAACGAAGAGATATGGCAAAAAGTATCAAAGAAAGTTGTTCCCCACATAAAAATATACATTAAGATCGGGAAGTTATGGGTTTGGTCACACACTCATCCTGTTTATTTCAAATGAAATAAATATTTGATTCAGAAATTCTAAGAACAATGCGGGAAAAACAAGGAAAGGATTAAAATTACACTGTTGTGCAAATAGAATTATTTGACCTAGGCACTCCCCAACACCCCACTGCGCCGTTTTTTAACCAACAATGAGGAACACTGGGAATCCTCTGCAAAACCTGCGAAAATTTAGCAACGCTTGTTACAGTTCGTTTGGCCAATGATCGGTCCTACGAAAATGCTTCACTAGAGGAGCGGGAGTCCGAAACAAGTACTCGACCCGTCCATTTAAAACTGAGCCTACTACTTTTTCAGCTCATTTATGACCTGATAATAAGCTGGATTTAGTCTGGAGCATTCATTTATTGACGAGTCGAGTACTTTTTTCGGAATCCCGCTCCCCTTGTGAAGCATTTTCGTAGGACCAATCGTTCGTTAAAAAGCGGCGCAGTGGGGTTTTGGGGAATGCCTAGATAGGCTAGGGTTTGAGGAAGCGTCTGAGGTTGAGTTCCGTACGAGATCACGTAACAAGTATAATCACGTGGCATGTGCGATCATATAGCATGTGAAATTACATGACCGATATACAAGATATGCCAATAGCAATTTTGGTTACACGCTTTTGGACAATTGTTTGGGTTAGCACGAAGTGCAGGAAGTGCAATGTGCTTTTTAAAGCGAGCAGGAATGAGCATTTAGATGTAACGTATGGATAAGAAATGGCAGAATGTGCTTCTTGGTAGGTGGTATGTGATTTCTAACTTGGTTATCTTATGATTTGAGTGTTTGTTTACTTATTTAATTATATAAATTTTATTGCATGGGGTGGATAGGGCAGGGGCGCAGGAGGAGGTGGATGAGATTAATAGGGAAGAGGTAGAGAAAACGGTGAGAAAGCTTAAATGAAAGAAAGCGGGAGTGGATGGTCTGGAAAATGAGGTATTCAAGATGGTGGAAGGGAACGTAATAAATTTGGTATGGGAAGGCTGTAAAAAAGTGTGGAATGGTCAAGGATGGCCGGAGGAATGGAAGATCGGTTCAGTGGTGCTGGTGTTGAAGAAGGGGGACGGGAATAGAGTGGAGCAGCATAGAGGGGTCACACTGATGTCCTCCATGTACAAAATTTACATGGAGTTGATGAGGCAGAGATTGGAGGAGGAGTTGGAAGTGAAGGAGATAATCCCTCACAACCAAGCGGGGTTCAGGAAAGGGATGGGGACCATGAAATATGTATATATTTCGAAACATCTGGTCAATAAGAGCTCGGCAAAATCAGGAGGGAGACTGTTCACGTTTTGTGTGGATTTCAAGACAGCCTTCGACAGTGTAAATAGGAGTGTTCGATGGGAAACTATGAGGAAGAGGGGAGTGGGGGAGGGTCTTATTGAAAGGGTTAAAGAAACGAAGAGGAGAGTGACGGGAGATGTTCTGGACAGAGAGGGGAGTGAGGCAAGGTTGTCCGCTGAGTCCGTTACTGTTCAGTATTCTGCTGTCGGACTTGAAGGATTTCTTGAGAGAGAAAGGAAAGGGAGACGTTGTATTGGAGGTAGGAAGGGTATATTATCTGGCATACGCGGATGATATAGTTTGGGTTGCAGAGGAGGAGAATGGCATGAGGTTGATGATAAGATATTTCGAAGAATATATAAGAGGAAAGGATCTGTGTGTGAATGTGAGGAAGACGAAGTTAATGGTGTTTAGGCAGCGAAGGAAAGCGGACCAAGTCGGGAGACTATGGTATATGAATGGACAGAAGGTGGAGGAAGTGAGTGACTTCTTTTATCTGGGGTACTGGTTCATGGAGAATGGAAGGGACGAGTTACATGTAAGGAAGAGAGGGGAAGGAGCAGGGAGGATCATGGGACACGTATGTGCGATAAGAAAGAAAAGGTTTCAGAATGATTGGCAAAAGGGGATATGGACGTTCGATATACTGCTCCGGTCTATGATGAGTTATGGGGTTGAGATTTGGGGATGGGGTGGTTGTACGGTAATGGAGAGGATGCAGGAGATGTTTCTGAGGTGGGTGTTTGAATTGAGTTGGAGTTGTCCGGGCTACATGTTGAGAGAAGAACTCTTGAGAGAGAGACTCATTGTGAGGATGAGGAAGAGAACGTGGAGTTTGGAGCAGAGACTGGAGGAAGGGTGTGCAAATGGTTTGGCAAAGGTGTGTTTGAGGGAGATTAGGAAGAGGGAGAAGAAAGGGAGAGTGCAGCTGTCGAAGTGGGAAAGGGAGAGATTAAAAGCCAGAAGAGAGTGGGAAATGGGAAATTGTCAGGGGTGGGGATTAATAGAAGAGAAAATGGTAGAATTGGATCGGGTAGATCGATGGAAAGAGATTATGAAGTCAAGATATAATAGGTGGTACAAAATGTGTTGAGAAAATGTTAGCCTGGAAGTGCCTCAATATGTCAAGTGTATGAAAAAGGAGAGCAAGGGGCAGAGGATGATGAGATTTAGAATGGGAGAGAGCATGAATGAGCAGCGTCTTTGGGGAAGAGAGGAGGAAAAAAGATGTAGAGTGTGTGGGTATGACCTGCAGTCTTGGGAGCATGTGTTGGATCGATGTGTGAGTCATCGGGTGCTAGAGGAAAGAGGTGTGAGTGAGAGAGTTGTGGAATTCGTGAACGAGGAAGTAAGGTGTGTTGGGTGGATGAAGTGTCTCGAGGAAGCGAGGGAAAAATCAGCTGGGGGAGGGTTTATGGAGTGGCAGGGGGGTAAAGGCTTTTATCTTTATCATTATAGCGTTTATTATTTTTCGACATTGCTGCTACGTACAGGTCGTGCCGAAAAGTTACTTTTCATTACTAGTAAACGAAAAGTAACTATTTCGGTACTCGTAGAACGTACCATCACTGTCAAAAACTATCGTTCGACACACGTGCGATGGGGTGTTCACGAGTGCGAAGTTGGCGGCACGAGGCGAAGCCGAGCGCTGCCAATCGCACGAGCTGAAACACCCCATCGCACTTGTATCGAAATATACTAATTTGTGTTGGAAATGGCAGAGATAACGGAAACGGCGGTACCCTTCTCACTCATTGCAATTATACAGCGCCTAGGTCAAATCGTTGATACGTAGTTTGCAAGGTACCAGCAAGCTTGCCACGTTAGTACGTAAACATTTTGTACTTGGAAAGTTGTAAGAGAAATGGGAGTAAAAATAGCCTGTAAAAAGGAATAAAAGAATTCATGACATGAATTTTATTGTTAATCACATATGAGAGTTTATAGTTTATTTGGAGGAAATTTTGTAGATTTTTGTACCCGAGGATCGAGGCCCAGAGTCTTCGAAACGTTGTAAACTTTTGAATTTTAGTCGCAATAAATTGGAGTTTGACATGGCTAACATATGGCCCAAGGAATTTTGAATTGAAGCTTGACGGGCTTAATTACTTTCAAGTAAAAAATTAAGGTGCTGGGAATTATCTTCACGGAGAAAAATAATTTCCTTGCTCTAGCAAATACCCATTTGCTACCATCTGATTTGCTCAAGTAACCGAAAATCTTTAAGCGCTACCTGTGTATTCCCTACCTGAGGCCCTGACCATTATTCGGGTCAACCTAGGTTTTTTTGTTTAAATTGATTTACTTGACGAATTTTACGCTAAGTCCATGAAAGTCGTTTTGTTGATGGAACCTTCGTAGTTTTGTTGACATCTGATTTGTTGTCACAACGAAGCATTCATTATTTCAACATTCTCATCATCATTTTTGATTATATAAATAATATTGATAACAATAAGAAGATATAATAAAAAAATTATATATAAACGACAATGTTATATTAATCATATACTAGTGCCGCCCCGGCCGCAAGCAGCCGGTTCGTTGATTACCATTACATGGTAATTACTATTGAAATTTGCATTACAATCCAACTGGCGAAACAGTACTTCTTCAATTTTATGAGTTGAAACTGAAAATTGAAAGTTGAAATTGAAAAGTGCAATTGAAATCGAAAATTAAAATTGAAATCAAAAGTTGAAACTGAAAATTGCCCAATAATAATTATCCATAAGTATTCATTTGAGCGATTTACGGTTTTACAACTATCAGTACATACGCCGATTAATCCTGTATTATGCAGCATCTATTCCTATTTCAACGACCATGAAATACCGTTACAAATACTGAGAATCACAGATCATCAGTATTAATGAAAAAACGTGCAGGTCATACTATGAGAGCTAGATCATATTCAGGTTAAAATAAATATCTTTGGTTAAAGTGCAGCGATATGACGTATAACTATGTGCTGGAAGGTCCTCAACGAATATATACTTGGAAAAGTTATAATACAATACAATGCGGAACATGAACATTATGGACGTTATTCGATTGATGCATGTCGTAATAATAATTCGATATACTCTTTGCAAGGATACATACATAACTATCTATTTCATTTCTCTCATATTTACATGGTATTTTACACTTTGTCCACAGGCTAATAACTCAATTTTAATTTACATCTTTGGAGATTCTTCATTTTGTTTATGAAGTATTATTCGCATTGCTTAATTATACATGTATGTGATCGGTGATTCTATCGGAACCGACCAGCTCCGACACGTGCCTCTGATGGCACCGTAGTCATCTTCGATAATGTGTCACACATATAATTCGGTGTATGCGTGGTTTTTTACAATATTTAATTGTCTTTGGCTGCCTAAATAAATTTTCAAAGAATCCCATGAGCGAACACGGGACAATGCCACATATAATTGACCATGATTGAACACATCGCGTCTGAGATCGATTGCAACTCTGTCAAAGGTTTGACCCTGAGATTTGTTGATAGTCATGGCAGAAGCTAACTTAACTGGAAACTGTCGTCTCGAGAAAACAAAAGGATAATCATTTTCACTATATAATGTGATTCGATTTATGAAAACAATTTCAGCTTTATCTCCCGTCAAAATTTCACATTTGAGTAAACGATACCCTAACTCCACTATTCTCAATCTAGTTCCATTGCATAATCCCTGATTAACAGAAATATTCCGAATGAGCATTACAACTGCATTAACTCTTAATCGTAATTCATGAGGCGCGATCGATGACGGATTCAATGTCTCCAGAAATTCTGGAAGAAGTGCATCACTTATTTCACCATTATCACAACCGGTAGTTGGATTGCTGCTTGTAGATATTTTCTCAGTTGAAATATTGACAAATCAACGACTCTTCTGTTGATCTCTTCGACATCCACATTTCTTGCAGATAAAATGACCCATTTTGACAGTTTTTCATAATCTCTATTTTCAATTACATCTTTGTATAAATCTTTGGCTATATCCGCATCCGGGTCAGCTATGCAGTTTTCAGGCAAATATAACTCGGAGTCATCAACATTAATAGTGCCATCTCCAACTGATAATAAAAATTGACAAAATTCTGTTTCCTGTGGTAAAGTACGCATATTTTGGGTCAGAGCGAATTGAGTAAACACTGGCCATAAATTGCTAAATTTTAATGAGAGATTTACCAGTCCGGTTCGAGTAGCATTTCTTTTGACTGGCAGTAACTGTCGAAAATGACCCCCAAGTAACATCACTTTCTGACCAAATGGTTTGTTATTGTTCGTCATATCTTGAAGGGTACGATCCACTAATTCCATTGCATGCCTAGGAGCCATATGAGATTCATCCGAAATAAAAACATCAACACTTCGTAAATAGTCCGCATCTTTTGATTGCGCTTTAATTGTTTGCGATGAATCATTATAAATTTCAATTGGTAATTTGAACGCCCTATGTACGGTTTTACCGAACGGAAGTAGTGTGGCAGCAATCCCTGTAAATGCCATATTACAAACGGTTTTCTGTTCGCTTCTCAGCAGATGATACAACGTTGTGTAGATGAATGTTTTGCCTGAACCACCCGGTCCATCAATCAAATACGATCGTGATTGGATGTTTGGGTCAGGGTTCAATACCTGATCAATAACGGTATCTACGATCTGCTTTTGCCGGTTATTCAATTTTTGATACTGTTCCATGCCAATAGTACGATGCTCTTCTGGTAAAATATCATCGTCAGTTGTATCGTCAATTTCCTTAACCGGAGGCATGGATGGGAAATTGCTGATACAGGAATTTTCTTCCTGCAGTAAAGTGTTAATAGAAGCGTACGCTTTTGCATGAGCTCTAGGTGCAGACATTCTCTGTGCGAAATCCTGCGATAATGCGTCTTTGAAATCTTCCCAGAATTGTTCCGGATGAATCGGTTGACAATGAATCAGAATACGCACAAATAACAGACGCAATTGTCGTGGCATCATCCAAATTTCTGCTTCATGCATAGCATTTGCCCATTCATTATCATCTTCAATCAAGCCTAATGCCAAACATGCTCCACCATAAGTATCATGTCTAATACCATTAACAGTACGTAAATCATCATAGCTTCCTGCACCCTTCACGCAAGTTAATAATAATCTAAGATGAAACAATTCCGTTTGAGTAGGGCTGACTGAGTACATTCGACCAACAGCGTTGTGATATCGTTGACGTTTTTTCCAGACATTCTGCCTCGCGTGAAATGTATAGTGTTGGGGTATTTGTGCATATGTGAAGTTTCTCGCTTCTACATCTAGTTCATTCAATTTGAAATACTCTACCAACTTTGAAGTTTTAGTCAATGCTCGCTGAATTGCATTTGGGTCGTCAATGTCATCAATCATAACAGATTGTTCATTTGGCAAATGCACTGGAAGTCCTATAACTGCGTGACTTCTACCACTGAGCGAATGATTGAGTATTCGCGCGCAAGCTTCAGGAGGAGAGACATAGCGACTTTCCACATAATTTTTTATTTCGTCGTGGTTAATAACATTTTGAGCACTTGGATTGGGATCTTGTTTCCCCAAGCCTCCCGTGTCTTGGAATCTAGGCGTTGAGCAACAACATAAACGAAAATCATGTCCCACTCCTCAACAGGACAACCTAAACTTTTCAACGCATCCTGGGCCTCCGTCGTGTTTGTGATGATCGCATCGAGTTCCTCTGCTGTCCGATCTAGAATGGAAGTATTAAGCATGATTCTATCTAACTGAACAGTAATTAATGACCTCACATCTTCATACCGATCACAAACCAAACGCCAAGCGGTGTCCAACGATGCATCTGTGACTGGGAGATTTGAAATCAACTTGGCTGCGTTCCCCTTCAAGGCAGATTTTAAATACACCATTTTCTCTGCATTTGCTAAGTCTGGATTTTCAATGACCATCTTGTTGAAGAGATCCTTAAATGATCTCCAAGACGAATAATCCCCCGGAAATTGCGGTAGCTATATTTTCGGTAAGGTTAGTGTCTGGACTTAAGAATGAGAACAATGCTGGGTTCGATTCATGAAAGAAGTTGACAGAAATTCAACGTTCTCATCCTTCTTTGTTATCAGTGGAACTAACTATGTCTTGGCTTCAGTGTAACGCTCGAGACAATGATCAAAGATCCCATTTTTGACATACTCTGTATCCAGAATATCAGTATCCACTGATTTGACCAGTTTTTCATGCTGATCCTCGAATTTCGACCAATAACTCTCTAATTGTTCTAGATGTACTTCCAAACCAGCGATATCCAGCTTCTTGAAGTGCTGCTCCTTCCATTGACTGGCAAGTTTTTCAATGTAGGTTGCCTTACTCCCTTGTAAATTAATTCTACCTCGGAATGTTGCCATCGTGAAATTAAATGTAACGACAAACAAGAGAAATACTCTGGGCCCCTCTTGTTAGAAAATCGTTAGGATCGAAACGATTTCGATATCAACAAATTAAATACGTCACATCTGTTCAAAAACTCCGTCAATTCGAAGAATTCTCCAAATGACTTAAATTATCCAGACGAATTAATAATTTTATTCCAATTTCCACGAGAAAAAACAATTTAACTCAATTTCGTCAAAGTCCCGAGGGTAAATACAATAGTAAAAGTGTGACTTACTAAGAGCCGAGGTAAGTTACCATGTATTCTATTGTACCAATGCAGGTATCCAGTGTTGACGATGCTGGCTAAGTGGTGTGTATCGATAGGTGGGTTACCAACGGCTGCAGTTAACTTCAGTGTATGGACGACTGGTTTTCTCCCCGAATGCTTAACAGCGGGGCTTGGAGAGAATCTGGGCGAAGATGTAGATGGCGTGGTGGGGTTCTTCTCCTCTTGCCTATGGTGAGGCGGCCCGGGAGTCTTTGCAAACCAAAACACTCACGACCTTCACTCGCGTTCTCGAAGGACCAAATGGTTTTAAAGCGAGCTAGATAGCTGGTGAAATACGGAAGGTGTGAGTGAGATGGGAGCAAGACAATTGATTGATGAGGATTGGTCTCTAGAGACAGGAATTATTTCAAGGCTCGAATCACATGTAAATTTTATGCCGGGGATGCGGATTTTCGGGGGGGGGGGGGGGGGGAATTAGTTAATCACCAATTGTTAAAGTCACTGCACTTTTAATGTTCGCTTACAATGCTTAGTCATTAGTTGCAAGTCCGGTTAGCATTCGCTAATAGATAAACGATAATGAGATTGAAAAGAAAATGTCTCTGGGTTTGAAACTACGCTGGGAAGTTAAAGCACTGGGTCCGTGGGTAATTCTTGGTTTAAGTGGTTCCAAAAACTGAGAGCCAGAAACTCGGCGTGTTCACTCGGTAGTCTGAAAGGCAAGACTCCTAAAAAAAAAGCGGGCAAGCAAGGCAAAACGGCATGCCTGAACAATGTCCAGTGGCGCAGTTGGGCGGCTGCCCATACAAACTCGGCCTGACAAGTTCAGGATGCACCGTCCCAGTCTTGTTCAGCTCGTTCGATGGCCATCAAAAGGCCAAGTGTCTTACTTGTGACCAGTCTAGCTCATCTCTCAATCAATCCCAGTCAATTTCACACGGTACGCATGCTCATAGACCCTGGCTCGAAACTTTCATTCATCTCCGAACCAATGGTCAATCATCTCAGGATTCAGCGAACGGGGTTCAATGTAGCTATCTCTGGAATTGGGAATTCCCAATGTGGACGTACGCGGGGTGTTGCTCAAATTTCGTTGGGTTCTTGTTACTCCGATTTTACACTCCAAGTATCAGCTCATATCCTAGATAAAATCACAACGTCCTTGCCGTCATTTGCAGCGGGTGAGTTCTCATGGCCTCACATTGAGGGGCTGCAGCTAGCAGATCCAGGTTTTTTGCAACCAGGACCGATCGATATTTTGATCGGTGCGGACGTTTACCCCTCGCGGAACCTGTCGATAGTTACTCTCGAAAATTGCCACCGGTCGAGAGAAAAATCGACAAACAGTCGACTAACTATCGACAAACTCTCCCCTAACTGTCGACAGGTTCCGTTAGGAATGGGTGCATCCTAGAAGAATCACTGCGGAAAGGAGGAGTTCATAGCCCAGCGCACCTCGTTTGGTTGGTTTATTTTTGGTCCAACTAACCGTTGTAAAAGGTCTAACTGCGTATCTCAGCATTCAGTCGCAAGGAATAATGATCTTCAAGAACTTCTTACGAAGTTTTGGGTTCAAGAAGAAGTCCCGGCGTCAGAAGATTTGGCATTATCCCCAGAAGAAGTGGAATGTGAAGAGCACTTCGTGAAAACACATACCAGAGATGAATTAGGGAGATACGTAGTTCGCCTACCTCTTCGCCTATCCCAGACAACCTCGCAACGTCGACAGGCCGGGCTCTAGCTTGTTTGTCTTCATTGACCAAACGTTTCAAACAAAACCCAGATTATGCTCGCATGTATCGTGAATTTCTTCAAGAATATGAAGATCTTGGACACATGAAATGTGTTCCAAGGCAGCATCGGCGGGGAGAGCGGCTGTCAGCTGGGGGTCTTCCTGTTAGGGAATATTTTTTCCCACACCATGGCGTGCTCAGAGAGGGGAGTGAAACAACAAAACTCAGAGTTGTCTTCAATGGTTCCAGTAAAACTTCTTCTGGAAAATCGCTGAATGACATCGGGTACACAGGTCCCAAGTTGCAAAGGAACATCACAGACGTTCTACTTTGGGCAAGGCAACACAGACTAATTTTCATGACCGACATAACCAAGGTGTATCGTCAGATCAATGTTCACCCAGAGGATTGGAGTCTTCAACAGATTCTGTGGATGGACTCGGATGGAGAGCCTCAGACGTTTCAGCTTACAACTGTTACGTATGGCACAACATCAGCACCTTTTCTGGCTGTCCGAGTTCTGAATCAACTTGTGGAGGACGAAGGTCATGGATTCCCTCTAGAGGTTGGTCCACTAACTAAGGGTCGTTATGTGGATGACATCTGTGGTGGAGCTAACACAATTTGCGAATTGCTGAAGGTTGTTGACCAACTCAAGGGTCTTTGCTTGGCGGGGCAATTTCCCTTGGCAAAATGGTATACCAGCAGCCCAGCTCTTTTATCATCGTTGGCACCCAGAGACGTTTCACAAGCGCTGAAAGTGTATGAAGATTCAGAGACCAAGATTTTGGCATTGTCTTGGTCACCCGGTACAGACAAATTTCTGTTTTCATCAAGATGTTCTGAGAATTCGAAGATCACGAAAAGAATTATTCTCTCGGAAGTTGCCCAGCTCTTTGATCCACTCGGGTTTTTGTCACCAGTGGTTATCAAAGCCAAGATGTTGCTACAAACGCTATGGCTTGAAAAGGTGGGTTGGGATGACCCCTTATCGGTCGAAACCCAGAGCAGATGGGCTGGGTTCAGAGAGGAGCTTAGTCATCTAGCAGAGATTACAATCTGTAGGTGGTTAGGACTCAGTCCGAAGTCAACGGTGGAGATCCACGGGTTTTCCGATGCCTCCAACCTAGGTATGGCAGCTGTGGTTTACGTGAAGACAACCACACATAGCCGAGTCCAAATTTCGCTCGCGTGCGCGAAAAGCAAGGTGGCGCCCATCAAGACGCTTACCATTCCCAGACTAGAACTAACAGCAGCCGTGCTTCTAGCCAAGCGTGCCCAGTATGTCATCGCTCAGCTCTGCCTTCATCAAGCCCCAGTCTACCTCTAGACGGATTCAGCAGTGACTATTCACTGGGTGGGTTCATATTCCTCCAGGTGGAAGGAATTTGTAAGAAATCGAGTGGCAGTGACTCACGAGACGATTCCTCAAGCTGAATGGCAGTTCGTACCGGGCAAAGAGAACCCAGCAGACTGTGCATCGAGAGGAATCTCAGCAACCCAGCTCAAGGATCACCATCTTTGGTGGGCTGGTCCACATTGGCTAAGAAAGACGTCATCATCATGGCCGTCGCCTAGCAAGTACGTTGATCCAGCAACCAACATGGAAGAGAAGTCGAGGTTAACATTCACAGCCAAGATTAGATCGTCGAAGGTGTGGGATCTGGTTGAGAGATATTCAACACTCAGTAAACTGCTCAGAGTCATGGCTCTGTGTCACAAGTTCATAGTAAGACTAAAGGAAGGATCTCCAGCAGGCCCAGGAGGACTCATCAATTCAAAAGACTTAGAATCAGCGAGGATCTTCTGGATTAACTATACACAAGCTGGCTACTTCAGTCAGGAGCTGAAAGTCATCAAAAAAGGGCAACCTCTACCCAGGTCAAATCCGCTCAACAAGCTGAATGCGGCAGTGGACCATCAAGGAGTACTGAGGGTGATTGGAAGGCTAAAATTATCTCAGTTAGACCCAGAAGCCAAGCACCCAGCGATCATTCCGAAGGATGCCCAGTTAGCCCGGCTTATAATCAGAGATGCTCATCACAGAACGTTTCATGGAGGCACCCAAATCACCACTACTCCCATCAGGAGGTCGTATTGAATCATCGGAGACCGAGCTCCAGTGAGATCTTTCGTTCTCAAGTGCATCATCTGTGCCCGTCATCGTGGCGAGCGTACCCAGCAGATGATGGGACAGCTTCCAGTATCACGCATCACCCCGGCGAGAGCCTTCTCCAATACTGGAGTGGACTATACTGGCCCCGTCGCGCTAAGATCATGGAAGGGGCGTGGCCATAAATCCTACAAGGGATGGTTGGCAATCTTCGTATGTATGGTCACGTCCGCAGTTCACCTGGAAGTAGTTTCAGATTATTCATCGGAGGGGTTCATTACTGCGTTTCGCCGGTTCATCAGTTGTCGTGGAGGTTGCAAAACCCTCTACAGCGACTGTGGGACGAATTTCGTGGGTGCTGATAAAGAAATCCAACAGTTGTTCAACCAAGGATCCCAAGAGTCAATCAACATGGCCAGGCTGTTATTGAATGACGATCCCCAGTGGGCTTTCAACCCCCCAGGAGGTCCTCACTCCGGAGGAAAATGGGAAGCTGCTGTGAAATCAGTAAAGCATCACCTTGTCCGGACCATTGGAGATTCGACACTGACCTTTGAAGAGCTTACGACTCAGATTGAGGCAGTGTTGAACTCCAGGCCTTTGGAGGCAATCACTGATGACCCAGACGACAGCACTTACACCAGGACACTTCCTCATTGGGGAAGCACCAATCACCATCCCAGAACCATCGTTGGAGCATCTCAAGGTCAACCGGCTGACGAGGTGGCAGCTCATTCAGCAGAAGCTTCAGTCATTTTGGCGGAGGTGGTCGACGAGTTACCTTCAGAGTAAACAGGCAATCTCCAAGTGGTACCATCTCATCAACGACATCCAGATCAATTCACCTGGGCTCCTCACGGACGAGAGGTTTCCTCCATCTAAATGGCCCCTAGCTCGTGTGGTATCACTTCACCCAGGACCAGACGGACTGACGAGAGTGGTCACCATCCGGACGGCGGACACCACCTTGGATAGGCCGATCTCCAAGTTATCGCTTCTACCCATAGAAGTCCCAGACTCTGTTCAATGCTAATCAGTTTTCGGTTTCAGAATTCTGGTTCCCAGGTTTCGTCATTAACAATATTGATGGCTGTGGGGGAGAATGTCGGAAAAGTCGATTGGCCGTCGGTAAGGCAGCCGCCCAACTGCGCCACTGGACATTGTTCAGGCATGCGGTTTTGCCTTGCTTGCCCGCTTTTTTTTGAGGAGTCTTGCCTTTCAGACTACCGAGTGAACACGTCGAGTTTCTGGCCCTCAGTTTTTGGAACCACTTAAACCAAGGCAATTACTTACGGACCCAGTGTATTTTCAAACCCAGAGACATTTTCTTTTCAATCTCATTATCGTTTATCGATTAGCGAATGCTAACCGGACTTGTAACTATTGACTAAGCATTATAAGCGAACATTAAAAGTGCAGTGACTTTAACAATTCGTGATTAACTAATTTCCCCCCAGTGAAAATCCGCATTCCCGGCATAAAATTTACATGTGATTCGAGCCTTGAAATAATTCTTGTCTCTAGAGACCAATCCTCATCAATCAATTGTCTTGCTCCCATCTCACTCACACCTTCCGTATTTCACCCGCTATCTAGCTCGCTTGAAAAACACAGTGTGACCCCTCTTAGTGTCATAATGAACAGTTGCAGATTTGCCAATTCTAAACTGGCTCATTTATGAAGCAGATAATTATGAATACTTGAGTACACTCATGGTGAGCATGAGGATGCCACTTATGCGCGTCACTTAAGTGGGAGTGAGTCGTCAATAGCGATGCAGCCGCAATACAAACGATGACTGTAATATTTTACCCAGCGCAACAGTATAAACAATATACTGCACTAATGCCATCCAAAATGTAATCCGGTCGATTCTGCACGAAAATACTTCGATTGAGGCCTTTATGACAGCGCTGAGTTCATTCATTCAGCTATTACATACATAATTGTTGAGACGGCCATAGCTACATAACTATGCAAATTATCGAAAAAAGTCATTTAACATTGAATGTGCATATTTGGATAAGGAACAACCCTGGTGATATTCATTGTTCCCGTATGTTAAATTGCTCAGCCGACCATACCTCCTTGATTCTGCACATTCTGGAACAAAGTCATTACATATAAAAGTTATATTTTCATACAAGGAATACTTCTCTCTTAAGAAGTTTCCCCATAACTTTAATATTTTACCCAGTGGAACAGTGTAAACAATTGAAATTGTTAATAACCCTGCATATACTGCACGAATCCCATCCAAAGTGTAATCGGCTCGATTTTGCACGGAAACGCTTCGATTGGGACCGTCGTGACAGCGCTGTGTTCATTCGTTCACTCATTACAGACATAATTGTTGAGACGGTCATACCTCCTTAATTATGCAAATTGTCGAAAAAAGTCATTCTACATAAAATACGTATTTTTATATGTGGAGTAACTTTTCTTACATAAATTTTTCGCGAACTCTAATAGTTTATGAAATAGAACATTACAAACATAATTGCTGAGACGGTCATACCTCCTTAATTATGCGAAATGTCGAAAAAAGTCATCGTACATAAAATACGTATTTTAAGATGGGGAACAACTTTCTTATATAAATTTTATGCTACCTCTAATAGTTTATGCAAAAGACCATTATAACCCATTGAAATTGTTAATAACGATATATATACTGCACCAATTTCACCCAAAATCTAATCAGCTCTAAGTTGAAAGAAGACGTTTTGATTGCGCTATTCAGCACCTCGCTCGCATCGTCCGTTCGCGAGATGTTCCACAAAATTTTTCGCCACGGACAGACACCTTCACACACACACACACATACATCATCGTAAAAATGATCGGGAAGTGTGGTGGAGACCCTGAAACGTGAAAATATGATGAAAATTCGATTTTCGGGGTGATTACCATAACTCCCCTCCGCGAAGTTAAAAATAGGAATATCTCATATTACTCAAACTAATAGACTCAATGTTTTTCAACCATATCATAGATCTCGTTAAGGCACACATTTTGAAAAAAACACAACAAAATCGGTTGAATAGTTATCGAGAAATAAAATGAAAACCGTGAAAACGAAAAAATTGAAATCTAGAAAACTAATGACACGATCAAATCGCCATTCAATAGAGTTCTTCACTACAACAAAAGGAACCTTTGTTTCAAGTTTCAAGTTTTTATCTCAATTTTTGCGCACGCTAGCGTGCGTAGAAAAGGAAAAAGCAAAGAAAACTGCGAAAAACAGAAAAAACGGAAATATCTCCAATTTATTCCAAGTTAATAATAATCTGAGATGAAACAATTCCGTTTGAGTAGGGCAGACTGAGTACATTCGACCAACAGCGTTGTGATATCGTTGACGTTTTTTCCAGACATTCTGCCTCGCGTGAAATGTATAGTGTTGGAGTATTTGTGCATATGTGAAGTTTCTCGCTTCTATCTAGTTCATTCAATTTGAAATACTCTACCAACTTTGAAGTTTTAGTCAATGCTCGCTGAATTGCATTTGGGTCGTCAATGTCATCAATCATAACAGATTGTTCATTTGGCAAATGCACTGGTAGTCCTATAACTGCGTGACTTCTACCACTGAGCGAATGATTGAGTATTCGCGCGCAAGCTTCAGGAGGAGAGACATAGCGACTTTCCGCATAATTTTTGATTTCGTCGTGGTTAATAACATTTTGAGCACTTGGATTGGGATCTGACCCTTGAATGACGACCGTGGCAGCATCGTACCCCTTGTAAATGCATTTATACAGGTATTTGACGGCTTTGATACTCGAAACTACTTCAACGTTCAAGTGACAATCAAGTTTCAGTAACAATTCTTTATTATAAGGTACTACGTCTTGATTCGTGAAGAGGAAATCTCGTCGAGAGAACGTACCAGTATCTCGACGCCTGTAAGCAGGATACCCATTTTCATCCATAGTTGTGTCATTGTTAAACGGCTTTGGATACTTTGTGGAGCATTTTTTCTTAGCGTCCACGCACTAACTGCCACATGCTCCATGAATCATGTTATTTTTTACAATTTCATGTAATCTCGGACACTCGTTTGGATCGAGAATTTCCGCCCAAATATACTTGGCCACAATGACCGGAGTTGCAATTTTTGAATTAGGTGCCAATGTCAATAATAAATGCATATGAGGCCAACCACGTTTTTGATACTCAATCACCCATACGTAGACTTGAACTTCACCAAACAGTTGCTTTTTTACTATCGTATCAATCAACTCTTGTCTTTTTAGTTCAAAAACTCGTGTAACTAAATCTAGTCTATCTGACGCAGTCTGATCCACACCAAGATTTTCGGTAATTTCTATGCATTTCGGATTACAGGTTATTGTAATGAATAAATCTGGTCTACCAAAAATTTTAACGATCATCATTGAATCTTGGTATATTTCCATCATATGACGCGGTGATCCAGTATGAGATGATGGAAGAATTACAACCTGACCTATGCGACCGTTCCTGCCTTCTGCTCTTTTTCTTAAATATTCTGTTAAACCTGCATACGAATCAACCTGTAGAGTTTTTTTGAATCCTTCGAGAATGGTCGAGACGATCTTTTTCAACTTTTACGTATTCATTTACCCATTGCTGCAGTAAACGACGCGCCATCAATCAATGATTTGTTATCCCATTTCGACTGGCCATCCTATACTTAATGTAAGCATTTCTAGTCACTTTCCGATTGATATTGGCCATTGGAATGTCGTTAGACCAACCCAAAGTTCCATGTCGTAATAATAAAGGATATATCCATGGTTCAATATGAGCATTCATTGAACTGACATATTGTAAATTTTCAGTTATCGTATTACGAATTGTAACGTATGATTTTGCAATTTCTCCATCTGCAGTGGTTGAAAATACTGCTGCTACTTCATTCGTTCGTTGAAAATTATATCGTCGTTTGTCTTGTCCTTTTTTTAAATCAAACAACAATTGTAATTCTGTTTCGATACCATTATTCTGTCGTTTCATCAACTCTATTTCATCTTTCATGATAGTGTATGATTGCGCGTGCACATTATAAATCCTCAAAGGGTTATCAGTAGCCTTCAATATCTCAGCATCTAAATTCGAATGAACTTGTGTGCGATAGTCTGTCGCCTCAGCTGGATCAACTATGAAAAGTTGGCCGTATGATGGCAAATCATCATTGGTCGGATACAATGCTGTATTTATCTGGTAATAAATTTGTCCTTGAATCTTAAAACAGTACGGGCCTGGACACCGATTATCGAATTGCACTAAATTTGCGTTGAAAGACGCGAATGAAAATGAATTGTTATAATGACGAATATTATTAAAAAAATGATTCGACTTGGGGTGTGCACCACTGAATAGTTCTTTTAGAATCAATGGAGGTTCTGGCAACGGACTCAATATGACTTTTCCGTGAGCGCAGCAATCATTGAACGAATTTCCTTTGCCAGATACTTTTTCGCCATTAAAATGTTTTGCGCTGCAATGAATGCAGAGAACATTCATGGGGCCACAATAGTGCGGAAGAACATCATCTTCATTGAATGCAATTGGTTTGTTTCTATTTTGTTGATTTCCATCTCTGAAGTGATGATTAGGATCATTAACATTTTCTGTGCGCCTCGGTAATAAGTTAAACGTTAGTTCCGATTGATGTGACGACATAACCTTTCGACAATAGTGATAATCGAGAACATGTGAAGGTGCTGGCAGGTTAGCCATAGCGGTCGCTACCATGTTGTTACGATTACTATGAGCACTGCTTGTTGATGGAATTTTAGACGAAATATTCAATCTTGAAGATAACAACATAGATGCCATATGTGTAATATCAGGTGGTTGAGCTTTGGATACTAAAAATTGTTATTCCTGAATGGAATTCAGTGAAGTTTGACTGCATGCATAGCTTGAATTTTCCCCATTTAAAACTTGGTTCATCACAAAATTTGTTTTCCGATTTGAAGTAGACGATAAGAGCGTTTCATTATCACAATCAGATTCCAATAAAGGTGGGTTAAGATTGACATTCGGGAGACGTCGATTTGGAGGTTTTCGGAAATAATTGTGGCCTTCGAAAGACATGGTGAAATCTTGCTCAGTAATTTGAGAATGATCGTCTAGTGTCTGAAATGCTACAGGCTGCACATTGTACGTGGTATGAGTGAAGTTGGGATTCGGGTTAATTGGTGATGTAGTAAATTTAAGCCGCTTCATTTCGATGTTTTTATTTTCATTCAATGTTCGTTTTGCCATGATTCATACAATATTGTGTTTTAGAAATTTATGAACATCAAAAATTTACATATATATTAGAAGCCGATACACACTATATATTTGTAAAATGTAATTTGAAAAATTGTGAGATCAATTATTACACTGTCAGATATGTAATAGTGTAACTTAATTGTAATTAGACTTGTCGTCCTGTAAAACTCAATAATTTGCCGAATTGAGCACTCCTTTTTAAACGATCAATAATAATATTTCTACGATTCCTCCGCTAATCTTATTCTAATCTTTCAAATCTCATGGAAGTGCATGAATCGCTTGTCACTCGTCTTGTTAATCTCATAATAATCGTATTATCAACTTGTTGGTCTATAATTATCTCATTAATCTCAATATATTGTTGTTGGTTTCACATAAACTGTTATTCTCATGAATACTCTGTGTAATCTGATCAATCTCATGTCATATTGATCTCATATATACTACATATATATACTCTTATAAACTGTTTTATTCTCATAAATATGCCGTATAATCTCATAAATCTTATAAGTCTTGTTGGTCTCATATAAACATTTCGATTCTCATAAATAACCTGTGTAATCTCATAAATGATTTGTTATGAATTTCGATTAGTTTTTGTACTTTTTTATCTTCGTGATCGCGCCTCTGCTTGATGTCACCTGAAAAAGAGAAACACATTATGAGAATGATGAGCAATAAACAAATAGCAATCAGTCATAACGTTGGACCCTTTATAGCGATTTAATGTGTCATAACGATTCCAGCAAGATATTAGGTAGATTTCTATTTACAAAAAAAATTCATGGATATAATAGAATATAATGGGGGTACAACGTGAAGACTAAGTTGCTATTTTAATATGAACGGTAATAGATAAATAATGAAAATGACGTCATATTAACATCAAGTTCAAATGTTTCTGAGCAAGAAAATATATCGTACAGAAATCATGCTCAAATGTATACGTTGAATAATTCAACCTTTTTTGTATTGTATTTCAATTATCTTTGCAATCTACTGTTTTCTTAGCCGAGTCTAGAGAAATTGAATTTTAAAAGATAAATTAACTTCGTAAATTATTGCCTTCAGGGGCCTTTATTCGAGTTAACTCAACTATTCCGAAAAAATAGTATCAATTAAGGTTCGGGTGTATTTCCCGAACGCAAACATTTTGTATTTTCATCTGGAATTATGTGAAATCGTGATTGACTTTTCCTGTCCGCAGAAGTCAACCATACTCATGAATTAGGGATAAAAAAATAGAAAGCAAAATACAGGAGGGCACCAAATGAGGATTTTTAATATTTACGTATTGTCACTTTGTGAAATGGAGCAAAACTAAGAAGATAATTGGTTTTTCATCAATGAAATTCAAACTTGCTTGAAATTTATTGTGCCTAGCAACTACCAAACAAATAAACGGGATGTGGGTGTGACCCTCTACGGGTCGAACCAATAACTTCCCGATCGTTCCGCCGTATATGTTATATTCACAATTTCCGTCCATGTCTCAAATTATGGTCTTTCTAAAGTTTTCGAAATATTAAAACAAAATTATAATTCTTAATATGAAGTAGTTGAATAAACAATACAATTTGTTATTAACAATTAACTAAGGGTGTTGGAAAAAAAGTCATTGAACATCAAGTGTGTACTTTCACGTGTGGAACGACTTGCATTACACCCTTTGTTTTGTATCTTCAACAGTACTTGCGATAGAGCGATCTAAGCAGTTGAATTCGTTAATAACAATTAACTATGGGTGTTACCAAAATAAGTTATACAACATAAAATCTGTATTTTTGTGTATGGAACAATTTTCATTAACCAATTTGTTTCGTATCTTCAACCGTTCTCCCGCCGCTGCGATATAAACAATCTTTTTTGTTACTAACAATTACCTACCGGTGTTATGAAAAAAAGTCATAAAAAGTCAAATATGTATTTCGTGGCGGGTAACAACTTTCATTTCACACTTATTTTCATATCTCAAACCGTTCTTGCGATAGAGCGATATAAACAATTGAATTTGTTAATAACAATTGAACGAATCCGTTTTTGGAAAAATCCCTATATATTGAGAATGCCGAAATAAATGACTTTTTGACCCACATATATATTTTCTCAGTGAACCAGCGATCAAGTTCGCGCACAAGTTGATCCCCCGAATCAAGTGGCAATCAATGGGTCCATCAGGGAACTTCAGAATTTTCCATGCAGAAATTGTCGAACACGATTACGTTTCACGCGTATGGATAATTGGCAGGAATTATTTGGAAAAAAATCAAAATTGATGGTCATAGTAGTTGTCCGATAATTGGTGGAATGTCATTATAATTCATAACCCCAAAATTTGAAATCATGCCATGTTTTGCAATAATATACCGATACCGCGAAATTAAATTGGTGAAATGCTTTTAATAATAATTTATTAGTTTGTTATATTTTTTTACATCTAATGAAGACAGTTTTGAGCTTAATTGTTCCAAAAATTGGAGAAATTTCTGCAAAAAATATATACTTCCCAGGATTATGAAGGAATGCAATAATGGCAAGCATACATGTTTTTTTTTAGCAGTCAATTATAGAGATAGAATATTCAAACCTACCTTCAATAATAATTCATATTTTAATATTCTTACAAAAAATTTTAACTCATGTATATGTCCTTACAATGGCCACCACTGTATATAGCTGTAGTTGATGGTTATAGTTGTAGGCTGCGGAACTTTTTCATGTAAACTCACCCTCAAGTCTGATTAAAAACCCGCGATTTATTTTCATCATCAAATATTTTGAAAAATGTTTGGCAAATTGTAAAATGTTCGATAAAAATTGCCAGAGTATTATAAATTTTAATGAAATTCGATGGTTTTTCAAGAAAAATAATACTTATTGTATCATAGAAAATAATCCAAAGGTTGTAAAAAATGGTACAACGGTAATATTTCAGGTACTATTTCAATCATCAGATTCATATTAATAATAACAATATTTATTCATGCTAAGAACATCTTTCGAAAAAATTAAGACTATGAAAAATTATCTCTGAATGTCTGACTTTTTTGTCTGTCAACTTGAATGCATTATGTGACATTTATATAAAAATGTAATTTTAATGAAAATAATTGAGTGATTATAAATTGTTTTTTGTCATTAATAGTGTACTACCTTCTCCTTTCTTTGGAGAAACAACAATCATGAAAAACACGAATATTTATTAGAATTCAACATTTTTTTATGTATTAGAGAAAGTGTGATCGAAAGGAAGGCCACAAAAAACATAATTGTGGGCCGGGGAGACATTGGAAGAGTTAGTTAAATAAATCAAAATTGCAAAAACATTGTATCATAAACTTTTAAAACGTCCTAAAGAATAATCGACTGAAATTGAAATGTAAAAACGAGTTAAAAATTGATGAAAAAAACTGACAAATCCAAAAAATAGAACTTTTTAGAAATTAAACTTGAAACAAATTTAGATGAAAGAAAACTTGCCGTTAAAAACATTTGTAACATTCATATTCTAGAAATTTCAGATATGATAATTAAAAATTCCATTTAACAAAATTGTCAAGAGTTTCACAAGTCTTGTAACCTTTTGAATCATGTAGACAAAAAATACATTGGGAAAGGCTTTCCTTTCCCAAAGCTACAAATCGAGTAAAGAAAAATCTACAGTTTTAAACAATTATTCAATTGCAAGAAATCCCAAAATTTAAGTATTGTCAATATGGAAATAATCAAAAACATAATAACTATTAATCAGTTTGAATAAAAAACTTTGAAACTTTAGATATTGCAATCTAAAAAATCCCACTAAAAAATTCTCACCATAAAAAAAATTCAAATCCGAAAAATATATTGGGCATCAATCCATTGTAATTAATACATAGTGATGATTACTACACACAATGAGTTATAGATGCTGAGTAATACCTGGCCAATTTTTTTTACGCAATATAAAATAATAATCAAGTTGAATTGGTTTATTACACATTATTTATTAAAATGTCATGCATTTTACTTTTTATTAAAGAACTCCGAATTATAAATCCATTAAAAATCTTATTTCTTTTTGGATATATTATTAAGTAATTGTACATTATACATTATTATTGGCACATCGTTGTACATCACACAAAAATACTGGGAAGAAGATGAGCACACTTAATTAAGCACACAAATAATCAACATTGTTCTTTCTTAACGAATTATTATATCATGTGTGATGTCATTACAATCAAAACGATTATGAGGGTATCTTAACAATAACACTAATAGTAGTAGGAACGGGCTTGTAATAATAATGATAATCACTATTAGTATTTTTATTTCTTATCAAAATAAATAATTATAATTATAATTATCAAGTTCAAAACTATGCTCACTGACGCGTCTTCAAGGCACAATTATTATTAAATAGTATCATCATCATCATCATTATTATTTTAAAATATGCTCACTGGAGGGTCTTATTCAATAATGATAATAATAGTAATTCCTGTGATTATTATTACTACTATTATAAAAAATCTCATTAATATTATTATCATCGTCATCATCTATTATAGTAATATTATTACCCTACTACTACTACTATTTTTATCCTGAGCAGTCTTCACTTTATGTGTACGACTGAAAATCACTTTTAATTATTCCGGCACTTATTACAGCTATTGAAATTTTATCTGGTGTCAAAATTTAGAAATAAAATTGTGATTTTCTTTTATAATTAATGAAATTTTTACTGGATCAAAAAAGTCTACTCGCGAGAACGTAATGTTCACCATTCGATTTCAAATTTATTAATAATGGCCGGAAATGAACATTCTTTATGATATAGAAACTTAACGGTACAAAAACGTGAAATACAAATTTATTGTCTTATGGTTTAGTAGCCTTGACTGTCAGAAATTTGTAAAGTATACAAAAATGAAGGAAACAAAAAACGCAAAAATTCGGAAATTGGCAATGGCTAAAACGTTGAATATGAAAAATTATAAATTTTCCACATTCGACATTGAAATTACCCAAATTCGCAATTTTTAAAACGTCAAATTTCAAAAATTCCAATTTTCTAAATTTCTCACTTCAAGAATTCCCATTTTCTAAATTTCTCATTTCAAACCAACCTTTCGATTTTGAAAATTTGAGATCCCAAAAACGCGCATTTAGAAAATTACAAATTACAAAAGAACTAAATTCCAAATAGCTCATTTAGATTTTTAAACAGATCATTGAATAGGTTACTATCCAAAACATTATGCACAAAAAAAAAATTCGTCAATTTATGAAACATCAACGGATAATTCCATTGTGCACTCCAGGTGCAGCTGCAATCGACTGTTAGGGGGGAAAAAACTCAAACAAAACAAACCCTCGTTAGTTTTTAGCTTTCTTCGTCGAAGGTTTCACATCGTCCTCGGAACTTGCGCTGTCATCTGAGTCGCTGTTCTGGCCTCTCGGAATTGGCATTGCTGCAGTTGGTCGACGATCTCTCGGGACATCTCCAGCGGCAGCAGCCTGCATAAGTGCGGCAGGTCCAGGAACTTGGGGGGGAGCATGTCCAGCAGCAGCAACAGGCTGGGCACGTGCGACCGGTCCAGGAAGTCCAGGAAGTTGAGCACGTGGAGCCTCGGGGGGCATACGAAATCCCGCCTGTAGTTGGGCAGCAGACAGAATTTCTCCCGGAAGGATTTGAATGGCGTTCATGTCGGAGACTTGCAAGATGATCGTATTAAAACGGTTTCTTCTTATTTCCCCAGTGATTGACATTGGTGTGCTTTCTACCAGATTGGTATTGTGTTCGAAAGTCGTGATGTTGACAACCAGGCGATAAAATAGATCAGTTATCGCGCCACTCGCATACCCCATTTTGCCAAGTACTTGGCGAATGAAAACTGACCTGGCCCAACCGCTCACACCTGGAATCAGCAAGAGGAAAAAAACATCAGAAGAGAGAATTCTAAGGATCCTATTTGATATTAACTTTTTAACATTCAAAGTTTTTTAAATTTCATATCTCTGAAATTTACATTGTTTGAAATGGAAAATATTCAAAATTAGAAATCCTTGCAAACTGGAAATTAGGGATTTTAATACTTTGAAATTTTTGACGTTATATTACCAATATTCTTGAAGCTTGAGGTTATAATTCGAAATTTTTAAAAACTCATAAATTTTGAAATTAGCAATATTGCATTTAAATCATTCAAACGCTCAAATCTTTAAAATCAGACATTTTGGTCATTCAACATTTCCGAAAAAAAAAAATTTTCAATTTCAAAATGGTCAGAAAAATCAAGATACGCGGTAGCGTATCGGGCCAAGTCCACTTTTTGAGTGATTCAATTCAAATTCAAACCATTCAAACCAAATCTCCCGCTCTATCGCCCCTCTCCACCTGCCTGGTCGCTACACGTATTATATACATGAAGCAAATACCCCCTCCACTACCTCCAGAACTATATTAATCGAAATAAATTATATCCCGACCACCTCCTGCAAAACTAACGCGACTTTTATAATATAAGATTGCTATTAGCTTTCTAATGGCACCCTCTTTCAAATTTTTAGTGCCCTATTTCGGTTAAACACGTGCTTTGCTACGGTCATTTGTCGAGATGTATCATCTCAAAAGTATATATATATATGTCATACGACTACATTTAATGGGTCACGTTGGTAGTACTGACCTGAGCCGATTTATTGACATCATATATATACATCATCATATCATATATATACAGTATTCTATAATAATAATAAGTTTAAGTGATAAGTGCAGGCAACGATGGTGATGAGCGAACTGTACAGTGATATCAATAATTGAACTTGTGACTAATAATAATTACTACACGCGATCGATTTAGTTTGTTGATTTTTGAGCTCCATAAACAACCTAACCTCTCAATCGCTGCTTATAAAACACGAATTGCCTACATGATTTTGGAGCAAATGCGCGTAAAAATTGTGGTTTGGTTTTTGGATAAGAAAATTGAAAAGTTATTCAGATCTGCAGGAGCAGAATGATGCGGACGAAAATAATGTACAAGGTAAATATCGTTATTACATCAAACTCAGTGAAACATTGCTCATTTCCAAACTATTGAATGTTATTTTAAATAAATTATTAAATAATATGCTGTTTTAGCGCCGGCGCATAGGCTACCTCGACGTCACTGACAACCTAACCTCTCAATCGCTGCTTGTAAAACACGAATTGCCTACGTGATTTTGGAGCAAAAGTGCGTAAAAATTGCGGTTTCGTTTTTGGATAAGAAAATTGAAAAGTTATTCAGATCTGTAGGAGCAGAATGATGTGGATGACATAACACGGCAGGTGAACTGAAGCAAACTTTGAAACTGTAGGACAATCCGCCTAGAGTTTGCTCAGCATATATTACTTTTAACCTTTTTAGCGGTCTTTATAGCAAGAAATATTACAAAACAGTACAACATATGTAAGGATTCATTTATAAAGTATTTATTTCGAATTGTTTACAGTATGCATATCCTTGTAATGTGTGGGCAAACTCGAGAGGTATCTTTAGAGTTTTTCTTAGAGTTTTTGAAGGCATACCCAAAGAAGTAGGAAAAAATTCCAGACCCAACCCATTTTGCCCCATATACCCATAAGAACCTGGTATTTCATGTTTTTAGCTTACAAATGCTTCTCGGTCCGCAATTTGCGTCCGATTTTAATTTTGTTTTGTTTCAAAATGTTCGTCGAACTCCACAGAACAAAGTTAAGTATCCGTTTTGCTCTATTTGCTATACATCATGAGAAAATGATTTTTTAGTTTCCGCGTTTTTTTTTTTCATTTTTTCGAAAAATCTCAAAATTAGTGGTTTTCATTAATTTTGTAATCACACGTAATATGTCTTTTATGACGATGAAAATGATAACAGAATTCATATTCAGTACGAAAAATTATAATACTTCCATCTGTCTATGAGAGAAACAGGAGAAAATGCAGACATATGTACCCTGACGATTCGAGATCCACGTTATTGCGTGGATGTCTATTTTGTGTTAAAAATAGATCAAAAATAGTACTTTAGTACTTACTAAAGATATGAAAATGAACTATTTGACTAATTTATAGCGATTAGGCACTCATTCATCATCCATTACAAGAATTCGTTTATCCCACAGTGAATGGTAGCGCGGATGTTACGTGGAAGTTCAATCGCCAGGGTAGCAATCTGCTCAGGCAAAAATACAGAAATAAATCATAAAATTCGTTTAAATCTTGAACGAATCATTTTTCTAGGGATAAAAGACATATTACGTATGATTACAATAATCAATTAGTGAAAACGACAAATTTTAAGATTTTCCGAAAAAAGGGGAAAAAACGGGGAGACTAAAAAATCATTTTCTCATGATGTAAAACGAATAGAACAAAACGGATCCTTAACTTTGTTCTTTGGAGTATGACCGGCATTTTGAAAGAAAAAAAAAAAACATCTGACGAAAATTGTGGACCGAGGAGCACCTTGAAGCTCAAAACACGAAAAACGAGGTTTCGTATGGGTATATGGGGCAAAATGGGTTGGATTCGGAATGTTTCCTACTTTCTTGGGTATGCCTTCCAAGCTAGAACTTCAAAGTTTCACCGGGGTCATCCCTTAACTGGGCTGTTGTGCCTATAGTTGAGAATCTATTCAGAAATCGTTCTATTATACCTTGTTGACTAATTATTTATGGTTGTCTTGCAGCCTCTGGACTGGTTGATTGACGCTGGAGCGAAAAGTGGATATCATCCTGCGTCATTCTCGCCATGCCTCGCAAAAGTGCTCTGTCCCAGAACGATGCCGTTGCGGCATTGTCCAAATACATTGAATATTTCAAAGGCGCTGAGCTCCCTAAATGGTCATCAGATGTGTGGAGTAAACTAGCCACAGAGTGCTCTGGCGCGTTCAGTCGCCTTAATTGGTGGGTGAGCGTAAGAGAAAATCGACGGGGAATTCTTTCACAGGCTCGGGCAGTGAATGGTATTAATATTCTTAATGTAAATAAGTTATTATTTGAAGATAGTAAATAATGTGGATATTATGAGACCATTGCACCTTCAACTTTCTTACACATCTACTTCAAAATATTATTTCATCCCTTCATATAATAGCACAGTACAATGAAATGAGATCAGGCTGTTTATCTTGTATGTAATCACACTAAAACTTTATCAATTGTGAGCAGTGATATTGATAATTCATTGACTAATATGAAGATTTTTGTTTTGTGTGTAATCCATTTTTATATTTGCCTTATTATGAATCTTGGTGCAGTGACTTTGCACATGTTTCGTTTTCATGTCTTATTCCTATTTGGTATTATCAAAATCCATCAAAGTAGTAATGTTTACTCCAATATAAGTCTGAACAAATCTGCATCAATAAACATGGGAGAAATCGATATTGTCATTAGTGTAGACCCGATTGATTTCAAAACTTTTATTGTACCCAATGGCAAAACGTATAGCATCAATAGAATCGGAATGGAAATCAAAACAGAGATAATACCTTAATTAATTATTTCTACAAGCGTCTTAAGGAATATAAATCATCATAGCATGCACAGTAAAGTGAGCATGGAAATATGAATTACAATGACGAATAAGTATTGTCAAAGTTTATTTAGAGAATAATAATTAAAATGATTACATTTGCCAAAGCCTTGGTTGAAATAATGAAGGTGTGCAGTTACAGCGAGCTATGTGGATGAATAATATAGTACAATTACAAAATGGTGAATGAACTGCAAGTAATGAATGACAATCACATTTCATCATATCGTACCAGATCCCAAAAAATAGTGCGTTCAACAGCTTTATTGAGCAATCGTAATATTATTTGCTGACGATGGCAGGGCAGTTCTATATATCTTCTTGGCTTTAGAGTGATCCAACTCTTCATATTTCCGAAACAGAAGGAATCTGAAAGAAAAAAAATAATTACACAAAATCAGAATGTCTATTGAATGAAGCCTAGCGGCCAGGACTTAAGCCAGGCATAGTTAACTCGAATTTGCCCCGACGATTATTACCTAACTCTTTCCGAGCCTCTATTGAGATTTTTCATTTTCAAAAGAATTTCAAAACCCTGTCAAAAGTTCAAGTTTCCGAAACTTTGTAGAATGCCCTCAGCTTATCCCAAATTGACAATGCCTTTAAGCCGTTGTCATTTCGTTCTAAATGAAGAATTTGCCATAGTATTGATATGTAAACCAGAATACATATCTCATATCATATCATAATAAAAACAATTATACTTTCTACTGAAAATTGCAGATAGTATTTTTAATGTGAGGAGTGTAATTCCCCCTATATCGAAAACTATGAAATTTATTAAGTGTAGGACTAATGAGGGTAGTACGTCCAAAATTGATACTAGGAACAAAACAGGCGACTCAAAAATAAAATTTCTCAAATGAGTAATAGTTTTTGAATTCTGCAATTTTAAAAATATTGAAGATATTTTTTGCATTGCAAGTACTGGGAATTTTGAACTTTTTTTAAACATTATTTAACATCCTTCTATTTATACTCCTTTGAGTACTAATCAACGACGGAAGTCTACGATGTGTTTGTACGATGAATTTTGACCTTCGTAAAACATGTTTTTTTTTTTTTTAATATTTGGATTTTTACCAAATTTGACATTAAATCAGTAGCAAAGTGGTATATGCATATATGTCAATTTGGATCTCTGGGACTGGTGATATATTTCCTAGTATAAACACCCAGATTTGCGGAATAGCAGATGATCTGCTATCACTTGACTCAGTGCAACCTACTAGGATTATCGTTGACGAAGGGAAATGGTGGGTAGGTTCTATTACACAGACATTTTGATTCTAATAAAATCACACTGGCAGTTTGATAGAACCGGCTGGTCCTTCAATTTCGTATACTTATCCAGCTAGATAAAAAATCGTAACTAAATCGTTTGAGAACATCTTATGCGAAGTAACTAATTTGAAGCAATCGAAGCCAAACAAGTATACAATTCCTAAGCGAACAGAGAACTTAATGTTTAGGAAGTTTCTTCAGCACGAGCTTATCAAAGATGTGTAGATATCCGTAAACTCCAATTTTTTTACCAACCATTATTTTGGAATCTTAAGAATTAAAATAGGATGGCAGTGGGTTTTATGCCCAAAGCCACTTTCATATCAATAAATATGGCTGATATGTTATTAAAAAAGGATGAAGACATTATATGCTATGAGAAATCGAACGAACACACAGTAATTGAAAATCGAAACTGTCACTTCATATGTATTTTTATGTACTTTTCAAGCCTGGTTTTTCGCAAGTGGCGGATTATTGAAGGGAAATGGAATAGTATGCGTAGGAACTATTTTATAGAACTCTCGATTCTCTGCAAGGAAGATACTCATACAAATTATGTTAATTCCACCCAATGATTAGATTTTTGCTGAGAAAGCAGTTGAGAGGTGAGTCAACTTGCATTATTTTAATTTTAAAGTCATATATTTTTTGTAATGGAGCAAAAACACTCAATGAAATGTATGTCAGTATATTGTTCATGTATCCGATGATGTTTGGTAGAAATTTCAGATTTTCGAAACTCGGGTTTTTGAGAAATTGACCACAAAGAAACGAGACATTACGTGATTCCCATAAAATAACTCGCAATGTCTGTGTAATACGTTCATAACATCGTGTACAGTTGAATGTGCATTTCTATTGATATGTAACCACCCAGTAAACACGGATCTGCAAATTTACCGCAAAGAAGGGTATTTTGTCGATAAGTAGTCGCAAATTGTCGAGCTTTGCTGTCCGGGCAGCAAGTTTGTGTGAAGTAATTCGTTGTAGAAAAATTAGCATGTACATTGAAAAATATATCATTAATGTATCGGATTATGTACAATATGCATGCGAGTTTTAAATTGTGTGTACACTTTCCATTTTGTAAACAATATCTTATGTGCAACTCGTCTGTGCACAATTGATAGTGGGTATGTGGGCAAACCATACAATTCAAAATAACATTAAATAGTTTGGAAATGAGCAATGTTTCACTGAGTTTGATGTAATAACGATATTTACCTTGTACATTATTTTCGTCCGCATCATTCTGCTCCTGCAGATCTAAATAACTTTTCAATTTTCTTATCCAAAAACCAAACCACAATTTTTACGCACTTTTGCTCCAAAATCATGTGGGCAATTCGTGTTTTATAAGCAGCGATTGAGAGGTTAGGTTGTCAGTGACGTCAGGGGTAGCCTATGCGCCGGCGTTAAAACAGCATATTATTTAATAATTTGTAATTAATAAGAAATCTCACTCTTAAACGTTGGGAATAATTGGATTGTATTCTACAAACGATTTTGGATCAATACATGCAAAAACAATAATAATAACACCATATTTTAAAAAGTTCCGGCTAACTACACACCTAATTAGTTTTTTTAAATAAATAATTGTTCTATGGACGCTTAGACGAGAAAAAAATTATTACAATTACCTGCTAACGAATTACAATCGATCCATGATGTCAGTTTCTTTATACATGCAAAAACAATACCAATAAAACCATATTTTAAAAACGTTCCGGCTAACTACACACCTAATTAGTTTTTTAAATTAATAATTATTCTATGGACTCTTAGACGAGAAAAGAATTATTACAATCACCTGCTAACGAATTACAATCGATCCATGATGGCAGTTTCCTTTAGTAAAAAAGACATCACTGTCATGGCCGCCTCCGCACAGCTGATATGTAGCGAGAGAATATGGGCACATTTACACTGCGATTGTCTGATGGCGAACTCTCATGAAACATTTTTCATGGAAGTAAACCTTTACACAGCGATTGTATAATGCCGAACTCACATGCAATATTTTTCATTGTATAAATGATAAATGACGAACGCACAAGCAACGTTCTTCATTTGAAGTAAACCTTTCAATAGAAAATATGTGACATGTGAATGAGACTGTACTAAATTGGCAAGCTGTTAGGAGGGTCCAATGAGGATAGATTAAAGTAGAGGCTCAGTACTGGGGAATCCGGCGACCCGAGAAAAATTTAAAAGTACGTGGTGGAAGAGAAATCCGTTGGATGGGTGGGTAATTCGCGGCGTTAGCGGGATCGTTCGGTTTTACCGACGAGTTTGTCGTGGCGCCATCTCTGCCATGGGGCACTTCTAAATTTTTCTGGGGTCAACCTTCCATCTTCCCGCGGATAAAATTTCGGTCTATTTCGCGAAAATTAATAACAAATTATATCTTCACGCAATTTTCGTGAAATTTTACAATTGAAAATTGGCAATTACTTGAAGGAATTAAAATATTTCAATTATTCTATGAACATTAATCAAAGTCAGAAAGTCAGGTATTTTTCGGCATTTTGAATAACCTGAAAATTACAAAAAAAAAAAAAAATAAAAATAAAAGATGAATAAAATTATAAAATAAAATATTCACTCTCCCGAGAATCATCATGATTAAAATGTCCCTGAAATATTGAAAAATTTTCGACAGTGTACTACGTGCAAGGAGGTTAAGGATGTTCCACCTATATTGGCGAAGATATACGAATTGCTGGAAATTTTGACACGTTTTGGAAGCGATAACAGATGCCTGTATGAAAGTTGAGATTAATTCACAATACCGTTTTGTAGTTATTGATTATCAAACTTCTGTATAAATGTACAAATTCGTTGGAATTTTGAAAATTTACTATTGCACCAGATATAAAACGATGGTAAAAATTTCATGACGATTGCCTAATTTTTTTTTTCATTAATTTGTTTCATCAATATAAGATTGATTCGCAAAATCAAATACAATATAATAATTTCGTATGGCTATCACTTCAAGTAATTAACGCATTGAAATATTAACTATAAGTTTTGACTATACGTGTTGAATATCCTTAAGTCTTCATTTCATTTTTTAAGTCTAAATTTATTATTATTATTATTATTATTATTTTCGCGCTTTGAAAAACTTTTAAAAATCGGTTGCAAAAAAAATTCTGTCATCTGTGAATTAGGAATTCTGGAATGTCCAGAAAACAAGAAAATTTTGCCAATTATATTTATTTTATAATGTGAAATTTTTCCATCCGTTCAATTTTGGATAATTACAATAGGGTTTAAGTTTACATTATTGGGTAGTAATTGATAATCAAAATATTGGGGACTTAATGTAGTTTTTTCACGAGAGAATTCGCAAAGCGGTGCAAACATTCTTTTTTGAGAATTTCCGGAGGATTTTAAGGGACGGTAAAAAATCTCAGAAAAATTTGAACTGTTGCGGAAAGTGGTCCAACAAATTTCAAATGTTGTACAGAACTTTAGAAAATGGGAAAAACCATATTGCGCATTTTTTGTGAATGAAAAGTTCAGAAATTTTGGCGATAAAAGTCTCTATCACTTCAACTAATTAACGCATTGAAATATTAATTGAAAATTATTGGCGATAAATATAACGAATTATAGAAAGGGTCAAAAACTTTTGTTTTGACTATACGTGTTGAATATCCTTAAACCTTCATTTCATTTTTTAAGTCTAATTTATTATTATTATTGTCATTATTATTTTCGCGTTTTGAGGAATTTTTAAAAATCGGTTGAAAAAAAAATTCTGTCATTTGTGAATTGGGAATTTCCGGATTTTGGAATGTCCAGAACAAGAAAATTTTACCAATTATATTTATTTTATAATGTGAAATTTGTTCGTCCGTTTAATTTCTGATAATTACAATAGGGTTTAAGTTTACATTATTGGTTAGTAATTGATAAACAAAATATTGGGGGCTTGATGTCGTAGCATTTTCACGAGAGAATTCGCGAAGCGGTGCAAACATTGTTTTGGAGAATTTCCGGACGATTTTAAGGGACGGTGAAAAATCTCAGAGAAATTTCAACTGTTGTGGAAAGTGGTCCAACAAATTTCAAATGTTGTACATAATTTTAGAAAATGGGAAAAACCATATTGCGCAATTTTTGTGAATGAAAAGTTCAGAAATTTCGGCGATAAAAGTATCTATCACTTCAACTAATTAACGCATTGAAATATTAATTGAAAATTATTGGCGATAAACATAACGAATTATAGAAAGGGTGATAAACTTTTTTCAATAATGGAAAGTGGTCCAACAAATTTCAAATGTTGTACATAATTCTAGAAAATCCACCAAATTTACCTCCCCATGAGTTGGGATTAAGAATCAATTGCGTGGTCATGTTAATACGCAATCTTTCCATTAACGAAGGCCTATGTCATGGAACTAGATTGCAAATTCTAGATTTATCACCCCATTTATTGAAATGTAAGCTTTTAACAGGTGACAAAAC
This sequence comes from Asobara japonica, assembly GCA_026005395.1. Taxonomy (NCBI): domain Eukaryota; kingdom Metazoa; phylum Arthropoda; class Insecta; order Hymenoptera; family Braconidae; genus Asobara; species Asobara japonica. The sequence continues at coordinate 228,956 of BQMI01000458.1, read as the reverse complement.
GAATGAAATAGTTTTTATTAATCGTATTACTTTGTATAGTGGTGAAAGTTACCCTTTTGAGTTCGGACGAAGACAATTTCCAATTAAATTGGCCTTTGCCATGACAATAAATAAATCACAAGGCCAACCTTTTGGCAAAATTGGAATAGATCTGAGAAGAGATGTTTTTAATCATGGTCAATTATATGTAGCATTGTCGCGTGTTCGCTCATGGGATTCACTTAAAATTTATTTGGGGCAACAAAGAGAAACAAACATTGTAAAGAATTATGTGTATACAAAATTATATACATAGGCCAATAAGGAATTATTTACTATTACATATTAAATGAGAATTCATAATTATTCTTTAAAAATTCAATTTTCATTGTGCATATGTCACAGGTAATAATTAGTGACATTCTATCACTTATTCTTACTATTTGCGTTTACCCAGAAAACAATTTTATCCCGTGCCATTGAAAAGTTCTCATTAAGATCGACAATTTACCGGTAAATTGTTGGCTGGGTAGTTATGAATAATTAAGGTATTTTATGGACGCTCTAATAATGCACATGGCCCAAAACTGACTAATATGATAAATAGAGAGATCGTTGAGTCGTAATATATCCAAAAATGTGGTTTTTCATCAGCCAATGAATCTCATTTTTTCATTAATAATAAAAGCAATTTCAAGGGCTTCCACATCGAACATCAGATCTCAAAGAACCAGGTGAATTTCCAAATACATGATATGAAACAAGGAAGTGACAATCAACACGCGGCCGCGGTTAGTGCTAGTATTTTAAAATATTAGTTTTCAGGTAGTCTTCTACTGCCCCAGCTGACTAACCTCAGTGTTACACATTCGCGCCACTAGAATGCGCGTCGAGAACTCGGCCGCAGGCGTATGCGCCGGCACCAGGGTTAGGCAAGTATAATACTTCAGGTATTATACCTGGTTTTATACACGTATAATACCACGTATAATACATCTGAAGTTTCAGCATGTATAATACACTGCGTATATTACTTGATGTACAATACACATGTAAAATACCCCTTTTTTTTGTGAAAAAAAACACAGGTATTTTACGTCGGTATTTTACGTGCCATGGGGGCCATGGGTGTATAATACGTTTTCTACGTTATTGACATATATTATACGTATAAAGTAAAAAACCCTAGAATTGACCGATTCGCCCAACCCTGGCCGGCACTAAAACAGCATATTATTTAATAATTTGTAATTAATAAAAAAAATTCACTCTTAAACGTTGGGCATAATTGGATTGTATTCTACAAACGATTTTGGATCAATACATGCAAAAACAATAATAATAACACCATATTTTAAAAAGTTCCGGCTAACTACACACCTAATTAGTTTTTTTAAATTAATAATTGTTCTATGGACTCTTAGACGAAAAGAAATTTATTACAAATACCTGCTAACGAATTACAATCGATCCATGATGTCAGTTTATTTTCGGGTAGTCTTCTACTGCTTTATTATTTCCCCAATAAAGTAATGTGGATGAATCTAAAAATTCCCGAAATCATTTTGCATCGATTAGGGTAGGTCTAAATTTTTTTGGAATGATTCGTTTGCCAACTATACGCTAAAATTTGAATAATTCATATAAAGTTAAATAATTTATCCTAAATGTTGAAAATGTTTCCCTAAATTTTCCCAAACGATTTCGAAACGATTACAAATAATTAGATAGTTAGAATATTTAATTAATTTTTCGTTTGCCCACTATACCCTCGTGCCAACAATCCTCCCCCACTATTTCTGATGAAAAACGCAGAAAATGTTTTCGACATTTCCATTGTAGCGTATCAAAAATTGCTTAATTTTGTGGGTAAGCGCTCATCCAATTCTTTCGGTTCCTCATCAACTGGGTAAGGTTTTTTCGATTCTTCAGGATTTTTGTATTCTGACAATTTATGTTTATGACTTTTGATCTTAGTTTCTAACTGGATGAAGGTTTTTAGGGTTAACTAATCTCATGCTTTAGCACCCACCGTATTGGGTATATGGTTATTTTGCTTTTGCCTCAAAAATACGCAGAACATGTCTTTCGAGAACTCATCGAACCTTTGAAAACCAATGAGTTGAGTAATTTATAACCATTAGTTCTTGATTTATCAACAATTACAAGGATTTGTTCATGCCACAATGTATGCTAGCGTGGAACCTTAAGCACCAGGACACGACCTGCACAGATCTGGGAGGGTTTGACGTGATCAGAAATAAGGCATAAATGGAAAAAGATAATATAAGTAAATATTCAAGAGACCACCAATTCCATTATGTTATTGTTTCATTATTATTGAGACCCACTTGGGCACAATTATTCGCGTATGTTGTATCATTCATTATTGTCATTAATCTAAATTGAAATTGTCGGAAAAAAGTATCCTCATGATTCATTAATTCATGACTCCGCACGTATGGTTGCAAAAAACAGAACCGCGTGTAATTAAAATATTTGTTGTAGAAGACTAACTTCATCAAACAACTTTTTTCTACATTAATAAAATAGCCTGGGAATCATTGTGGTGTGCCGTCGGGATATTAAAATTATCTACTGAGATAGTTTTTTAAATCAAATTATCCATATGACTTCTCAACTGATGCTGGCATGTTCGTATAATCTCAAACGTAAATCTCGCTAAGGAACGAACATGCTTGCCTCATCAACTTTGCTCATATTCATCATAGGATATGCTGATAGCATTATTGATTAAATGTTAGACTTCGATGCTCGAAAACATCTAGGACACCTCTGCGAGAGCGGTGATCACAATAACTTTCGGAAAGTAGGAACTTAGGAGTTTCATTTTTTTTCATTCTAATTTGAAAAATCTCGACGTAGGTAAATGAATTTTAAACTTAAAAAAATTAAAAATTTCAAATTCGAAATGGCACGAGTAAATGGTATAGATAACATTCTGCGACATTTTTAAAATCATTGCTGAAATCATGGGTAATTTACTTGACTCAACTTATTTTATATTATGTGTCGGCCAAAAACACACGAAATTTTCATTAATTTTTTATAAATAAACAGAAGATGTACAAAAAAATCAAACAATGTACAATCATGTACTATCGATGTACAATCGATTACATCAAGTAGTGTTCATACTTTGTGTACTTTGTCGGCTAAGTACCCAGCGGTGATTGAAGCTGTGCATAACAGTGACATATATACCCAATAATCTCTGCGTGTGTTTGCAAACTTGTTCATTCTTGTTCGAACAACGCTTCGAGATGGACCCCAACGATGGAGCTCTCGGTGAACAAAATGCCGTAAGTTTTTCTTAAATATTCATTATTAGCTATAGCACGTGCTTTGGTCTTTCGAATTTAATAACTAGACGTATTTTTGTGCAAAAATTAAGTAAATTAACGCGTTTTTATACAGTAAAGGAAATGTGTTCGGCCATAAATCTTGAGAAATCTCTTCGTACAATTTTTTTAAATCGAGTCAGTGTTTTTTACTTATTTGACAGATATACTTTCAAAAAATCACGAATTGGTCTTGTCGAAATATGCAATGTTTTTTTCCTGGAAACTTTTTTTTTTTGTGTGTGTCAAAAATTGTGACACACACATAACACACTTACAAACACCTACGCACCACATATACACACACACACAAATTTCTTCAAATCGAGTCAGTGTTTTTTTTTGTTATTAGATGGATAAAGTTTTAATGAAATCACCAACCCTTGCGCCATTTTGAAGGATTTTTTTGGAATAATTGTGACACACACACCCACATACACATAGATACACACAGCTGCACACATATACACAAATTTCTTCAAAGCGAGTCAGTGTATTTTTAACTTTCCGATTATTTGGGAAGCGATTGTAATGACCCCGAAAATTATATTTTTGCTTTCATCCTGTGACTGGCTTTTAAGTATACCAAAATCATGCCCAACAAAATTTTAAATCGATGTCTGTATGTATGTGCGGAGATTTGATCCGAGGTTTCTTACGAACGAATGAATCTATCGAGACCGTCAATATTGGAATCGACGCATTTTCATGTAACTTAGAGGGGATTTTGGGTGAAATTGGTGCAGTATATATATATTGTTATTAACAATTTTAATTGGTTCTAACGTTCTATTGCAGTAAGTACTAGAGTTAGCGCAAAATTTATATGAGAAAAGTTGTTCCCCATATAAAAATGCGTATTTTATGCGGAAAGACTTTTCTCGCCACTTTGCATAATTAAGGAGGTATGAGCGTCTCAACAATTATGTCTGTAGTGAGTGAGCCAATGAACACAGCGCTGTCATGAAGGTCTCAATCGAAGCAGTTCCGTTCAGTATCTAGCGGATTGCATTTTGGATGACATTCGTGGAGTATACATGCAATGTTATTAACAATTACAATTGTTTATACGGCTCCACTGTGTAAAATATTAGAGTTAGCGAGAAACTTATCTCAACAAAACTATTCGCTATATGAAAATATATAATTTATGTAGGATGCCTTTTTTCCATAATTTGCATAATTAAGGAGGTATGGTCGTCTGAGCAATTTGAAATACGGGAACAATGTATATCACCAGGGTCGTTCCTTATACAAAAATGCACATTCAGTATGAGTTTTTTCAATATAGCTCAAAATATATCGCGAGTTGAACTAGAATATACTTGGTGAATGAATATGTCGACAATTGCGGGAAGGATGTCAAAGAGCGGGATAATTAGGAACGTACAGAGGTAGAGAGGGTAACTCGGCGGACGAATTCCAGTTGAATATTTTTATGCGGCTTGAAAATAAAACTAAATCGTTCGCGTGCAGTAATTATTAGTAATTATAGTAATTATTCACCTACGCACACCTAGATACACATAGCTACAGACAGCTCCACACACACACACAGCCACACAGAATTGGAGTTATAAATTTTGGCATTCAGTTCTATTTGTTAACTTATTGTCCATATTCTTCATTCACGGCAATCAGGTACAACCTCCACCTCCTCCTCCACCACCACCACAGCCCCCAGTTGAGCCTCCACGACGTGAGCCATCGCCACCTTTGGGCGATCAGGCCCACCACCAGTTCGATCTGCATCTGTTGCTGCAGGCAGTGGAGGGTCTGAGGCGGGACTGGCAGGATTTTAGGAGGCAGCAACATCTTGACATGCGTCCAGCTCAGTTGAGGAGGCAGCGTGAGGAGGTGGGATACAGCATGAGGAGGGCGGTGCGGTGGGAGAGCAGAGCGAGGAGGGCGTCGTTGGGGGCGACCAGCACGAGGCGGGCGTTGCAAGAGGAAGAGGCGTTGTCGTGCAACCAAGAAGACGACGAGCCGGGCGTTTTCTTGAACAACGAAATGCACGGTAAGGTCCCTTAAGATCACTAAAAAAATCTGGATTCCGTTTAATATTAGTTCACAGAAAAATTAACGAAATGCACTTTTTTCACCTAGACATTGGAGAGGCCGTTTTTATGGTGACAGGAGGGGTCGTCGCGGAGGCAGCGGAGGAGGAAGAGGCGTTTGTTTCAACTTTTTCTACCGAGATTAACTCGTCATTTGCTTGTAAAGGTCATCGCAATTGCTAGTGAGTTTGCAAGTCACACACACACACACACACCCCAACCTACACAGGTGCCCGCCATTCTATCACAGGGGTTTCTGGAGGTTTACCCTGTGATTATTATTAGAAATACGATGACCTGAAATGGGGAAGTCGGCCCCAGCCGCAATGGGTGGGTACTCTGATCCGTAGTATTGCCCACGAAGTAATGCCTAACAGCGGTTATGTGGGTGAAGACGAATAGAAAAAGAGTCGAAAAAATGAGTATGCCTGGGCCACGCAGCGGAAGTGAAACTTCTTGGAAAAATTGAAAGATATGGGGCGCTTGGAAAATGAAAAATGAATGTACTCTAATCATACAATATATCATGTATTGCGGCCTTGTTGCCGTTGCGTCGCGTTCGCTAAAAAAAGGGAGGCGTCATGGTAGATGTGATATATGGAAACACTAATTTTGATCTAAATTCATCCGAAATTTCTGACGATTTCTCGAGAATTATTGGAAATTTTCAAATACTCAGTTCTTTTAAATGTTTGGAAAGTTCTTCCAAAGTTGCACAAAACTTTCTCAAATTTTTAAAAAATTTGCAAATTGTTCCAAACGTTTTCCAAGTTTTTTGGAAATCTTTCCAATTTCTTTTTTTCACATTTTTAGAAAAGTGCTCCAAATTTCTTCAAACTTGTAGCAATTTTTTTTCAATTTAAGACAAAAGTTGCAAAATTTTTCAATATTGCTTTGAATTCGTAAAAAAATTCCAATTTTATTGTCAATTTTTCTGTCAGTTTTTGCTAATTTTTTCAATTTTTTCTTAAATGAGCCAAATTTCTTCCACAAAATTTGCTTTCCGAAAGGTTTTTCCACTTTTTTCAACATCTTTCTGAATTTCCCAAACACTTCCAACATTTTTCAGCATTTTTGAAAATTTTGAAATTTTTTCCACATCTTTTCAAAATTTTTCCAAACTTTGTCAACATTTTTTCGAATTTGTTTCAAAAATGTTCTAATTTGTTGAAAAAAAAAAAAAAATTCCAATTCTTTTGAAATTTTTTTGAATCGCTGTAGAGTGTCTCAAGATTTACATATAACTTGTGCGCATCGCCTTTGCATCGATGGCAGGCACGAGGGGCCGGCGATGGAGAATCAGTAGTGTATATCTATATATACATTTATACTGGAAATGCCTGTCCCAGCCAAAATTTGTTCCCAACGCAAGCGCCGCATTCGGTGTTGCACATAAAAAAATCACTGTCAGTCGGACATATAGCAATGTTACTGTTACGTGATGGCTTTTTCCGTCTAGTTACTGTCATTGAATAGTTCGACAGAGAGCCCCTTTGCTTTAGGATACCGTTGCGTGGCGCAGTCTGGCGATTCACTACGAATTTACGGGAAGAGATCGATAGAACACAATAGTTTAGTTGGGAGTTAGCGTTTCGTGACGCGCTCAGGCAATTCACTCTCAATATCCGAAACAATGTATACAGGAAAAGGAAACGAGGAAAAGTGATATCAACGTATCTGTTACAACACAAGTGTTACAATTTTCGTGACGATTTTTCATTTTGCTACCCCCGCTAAAGAAGTTTCACTTAAAAAAAAACACCAATCGACACAAGCCTACACACACTCACAAATAGTCATATACAGTCACTCATATACACTCATATATTTATCTTTCTGTGGTATTTAATGAGTTCATCATTTTGTTTCAGTGTCACGTTGTTATTCCACAATTAATTTTAAGAGAAAATAAAATAAGATAAAATAAAACTAATGAAACTAAAATAAAACTAATGATCGGGGCTGTGACTCAGAATGAAAAAAAACCATTGAGTATGTTATAGTAAATATTAACGTATGGTAAACCTAACGTATTTATGAAGTAAAAAACCATCATAACGTTTGAGGATGTAACTTCTGTGATTTAAATATAATTGTCTATTCTTGTTCTAGCAAGAACCAAAACCCTCTACGTTCAGACAGTCACACTCAATAACACAGTCACAATTAGTCACACGCAGTTACACAGTCGCACTCAATCACACTTACATACGGTCAAGTTTCAATCCAAGTGCCTCATATACAAAAATCATTATTATTTCTATGAGTCTCATTATGTCCAAGTGCCATAAGCAAAAAAACAATATTGTTACTTCTATAAGTCTGATTTGATGATTATGTAATAATTTGATAAGGTAATTCAAATTCAATCACACACAGTTATACTGTCATACGCACACATATCGTCACGTACACCTTCATACTGTGAATTTTCAATGTAAGTGCCTTGTGCAAAAAAATATCGTTATTCCTATAAGGCTGATTAAGAAATAATTGGATAATGGAATTCAAACTTGATTTTCCATTTTTCGAAATAAGTATAACAAATAAGTAATTCGAATATAAATCTAAAAAACTCATGACTGGAATATCATGCCTTCAACAAAACATATATTAGTTTTATGAGATCATTAACACCTGTTTGAGTAAGATAAGATGAAAACTCGTTGCTAATATAACTTGCTGTGGAAAACAAAATAAAACATTGACCTTGAAGATTTGTTGTTCAATTATTGCTTCTGTATTGATGCACATCTTTGGATATGATTTCTAGAAATGCTGAAAATTGCATAATAAACTCCTAGATATTTATTCGTTTCTATTATATTTGCTTTCTTCCTCTTTATTTATAGGTGAGTCGGGGAAATTCTGTTTTGCCACCAAGGATTTTCAGGTTTAAGGAATTAATTGTTTTTACTTGATTTATTCACCTTCTCCTTTTTGTTCTCAATTATTATTTCTTAAATCATCTTTCCTATTGAATTTTGCGGTTTTTTATATCTAATCAGATTAATATCTAGCGTCCTTAACTCACTTTCTCTTTCTTTGACCCTTTCTTTCATTGTTTTTTTTCATCTTTTCATATGAACCTTTCTCTTGTCTTTCTTCTTCACACTTACCATTCGATTTCACAATTTCTTCTGTTTCAATTTCTCTTTTGTAGTTATATTTATTTTCCTTTTCTCAGTTTTCTAACTATTTCTATATTCCTTATCCATTCAGTTATTGAAAATTTTATTGTTTACGATCCTACATACAGCTTTCACACAGCTGTTTAATCAGTTGTTGATCTCTACTGGTAATCTCAGCTTAAAGGTAACTGTATATCGATACTCGATTGTACTATCTTTACTGAACTGGTACGCGAGTCTTTAGTTAATCCGCAGCCGTATCGATTGAAAATCCAGCTCTTTTCAGCTGCTATTCTCAGCTTTTAGCCAGCTGCAAGAACCGTTTTTCAGCTCTGTCTCAGCTGCATCGTTCAAATATTCAGCTCTTTTCAGCTGCACGTTTCGTTATTTTCAGCTTGTTCAAAGCTGCACTTTCAGCTCCATTGAGCTGCTATTATATTCTATAATGAACCGTTTTATAATTAGTTTAATCGGGGTTATTGTTTCACTTTTTTGAGTTCGTATTTATATTGACACCTAGTCATAACCTAGGCAATTACACCGTATATATTACAGATCATTATTCTTATTCGTATTATTATTATTGTTTTCATTACCTCAATACTGAATAAATTGAATAAATTAACGAAAGAGGCGATTGAACACTACTTCAATCATGTATTCATTTAATCGTAATATAATATTAGCAACCGGACGGCCAGGATGGCTATCTGATGACGAGATTAATTATTTTACATTTTTATTAAATCGAAATTTCAATTTCGAATTGCGAGCAACTTGGAGTTTACTAATACCTGAGTATCGGCGACCTATCGAGTCGAATAAAAGACATATACAATTGTTGCATAGTATGATAGGAAATTTGACTGACAAAGGAGCTGGAGAAATGCGTGGGGGGCATTTTATTTGCTCATATTATGATGGCAATTCAAATTACATTTACGATTCTGATAACAGACGTACACTCTGTCCAAGCCATATAAACGATTTGGAGGTATTATATCCATTTTACCCCATTGAGACAAAAGGCGTAAGATTCTGTAGAGTTCAGCAGCAACGACATGATTATGATTGCGGAGTTTTGTGCAATTGCTTTTGCAGTTTCGATTGTGTTCGGAGAAGATCCTGAAACAATGATTTATGATATCACAAAAATGCGTACACATCTGTTGCAAATGTTTACTAGTGGGGAAATCAGTCCATTTCCCACTTGTCTCAAAGGTTCTCCGAATGTTCAGTCGATTAGAGAACCATCAGAGAACCATCAGTTGATGTATCACAGAATTGGCTATGAAACATGTCTAGTTTTCAACAAGGAAAATGTTGAAGCAAATGATCGACGAAGAATGATCAAGCTTGAAACGACGCAACAGTGCAAGAATGTAGACACAACTACTGCTGGTTCACCGTACACGACACAACAGCCATTACATGCAAAAAATGTCATTGATTGCGGAAACACTACATCTATTTTGAAGAAAGCTCAAGTCAAACGCATGTTCAATGAAATATTACCTGGTAAGTGTATCGATGAACCCCTAACTAAGAAATATCGGCAAAGTAGCCAAGCTCAAATTTTGCCACTTGATCCTGAGTGGATAAAAGTAATTGATCGGCATGAGCAACTGAAGTCTGAACACATGGAATTTTTCGGACTACTGTTGTCGAAAAATTCTGATTATGTTCCTTAAGACACGCTATTCTTACAGCGCCCAGACCGTATTACACCTGTACCATGTGCGAAAAAGCATATACAAATTCAAGATGAGGAAGGAAAAGGAGAGTTCGGACACTGGGTATGTTCCTTTTATGACGGCAATCGGATTTTCATGTATGACTCTCTGAATCGGTGCTCATTACATAATGATCACAAAACGTTTTTGCGTCGTTTGTATCCATTCTTCAATGTTACCACTGCTTCGGTACGATTTGTATCAGTTCAGAAGCAACAGAATGCTGTTGACTGTGGCGTATTTGCTATAGCATTTGCAGTATCTTTGCTATTTCGACAGAAACCAGAGTATGTTGAATTCAATTATGCATTGATGCGTCAACACCTCATAACGATGTTTCAAACACAGCAGATTAGCCCATTTCCTTTCACTTCCAAATTCAAACTACTGCCTATTTTACCTCTGAATGAGATTCGAAAAAAAGAACTTAAGGCATATCAGCAACGTTGCAGTAGGGACAAACAAGCTTTAAAAGAATCTGATTATGCTGGAGTCAGGCTAAAAGATCCACACTTTTGTTCACACGTCCATCATACAGACTTGAGCAATAAAGACGCAAATTTTACACAGAGCCAGCCGACAGTCTCATGTAAAGTGATACGTGTTGAGATACCACCATCTGATTCCATTGAGCATCAATCTAATAAAATGCGGAAATCCGATATAGTTTTCAACCATTCTCTTTCCAAAAGAAACCGCTCGGATGGAAAAGTAAAAAGCTATAGCTTGTCTTCCGAGAAAAAAGAACATAACTACTACTTCCATCCATAAACAAGTTAAACTAGAAAGTATTCCATTAAAATACTTTCCTGAGCAGTACATAGAGGAGTTGACGAGCCAAGTCTGCGAAATAGATAAAACAAGTCTCGCTGAGAGTAAATTAGAAGCTCGCAGAATAGTGAAGTGGTGTATGGAACAAAGAAATAAATATTTGAAAGACTTGAATCGTTGGTGTGATTCCTTGCGAAAGAATGCAGATCATCACCTTACTCAAAATAATAATAATAAAATAGAGAAAAAAGTATTCAATCTCTGTGGAAAAGCAAGGCATACTGCGTCTGCAGAATCTTTTTTCTCTGAAATGATATATACTTTCATTGTTCCGAAAGAGTTTAAAATCGAAATGAATTCGAGAGGACAAGCAATGAATATACTACCTTTGATCAAAAATAGTAGGACTTGTAAACAATGGGCATGTGGAGAGTATTGTCGAATATCACAGAATGATCAAGTACTGGAAGATTATAAAGAATTCCTCAAACTTTTGGCCGTGCAAAAACTACGCACTTTTCAACATTTTTTGGACCGTTGTTTTGTAAAACATTCGGCAACTAAGAAAGGACATCCAGTTCACTGCTATCTTGATAAAAACCTATGTAAGTCACCATTTTGTTCTGTGGAATTATTAGCATCTCATTTTCCGAATGTAAGGAATATTCTTTTGTAGGAAAATTGTAATGAAAAGACTGTAAAAATGTAAAGAATGTAAGGAAAAGACTTTTGTATCACGTCAAAAAAACCTTTGAAAAAATGAGAGATTTGGCTAATGCTCTAGAGAACAAAGATTTGTTAACATTACGAAAAGTAGTGGATGATATGAAAAGATATGGCCGATCTTTTGAGATCAGTGCCAACATGAATGATTGTGTGGATGAAGATAAAATACAACTTGATTATAGAAGCGCTTTCATAGCCTTGAATGGCCGCAGTGCCGCTGAATACGTTTGCGTGTCTTGTCAGAAATTGCATGCTAGGAGTTCTGTTCGAGCGCTCAATAGATTACATGCTCGAATTGAAACAAAATATTGGACGGATTTGGAAAAGTTTGTTGAAAGTCAACCATAATCATTCGCGAGTGAATATATATGTGATTATTGTTTAGGAAAGTTTCGCAATAATACATTGCCACCTATTTGTATATTGAATCAAAATGATGTAGGTAATGTTCCCGAAGAAATACGCAATTTAAATGATTATGAAAGGATACTTATTCAGAGAGCAAAAGTCTTTCAGGTTATACAAACAATAGGAAGGGTTCAAAAAAAAAATTTACCCCATTCCATGCGATTCCAAAAATTAATGGGACAAACATTCCATTTACCATTACCAATCGAAGAAACACTTGATAAAATAGCGGCAACAACTGATCCAATCAACAAAGATCACGAGCTTTATATTTTAGTTCAAGGACTTCCTTCTAAAAATAACGTTGTCTGGCAAAAATTGGTTGATTTGGAGAAAGTGTTTAAAACCTTACAATGGTTGCAGTGTAATAATCCATTATATGCCACTATTAAATTGTCCAAATTAGCCCAGAATTTGATGGATTGGTTGACCAATGGTGATGTTGAGTATGCGATTGATTCTGAAAACGGCACTGCAGAAAATGACAAGGAAACCCAATATGAAGATGAATGTGACAATAACCGAAATGATGCTAAAAGTAAGGATTTCCTTTCTCCAACCAATGACGAAGAATTATTAAAGGAGGAAACATCGATGATACGTGCGACAGTTGTCGATCAAGCAAGCAATGGGAAATTCAAATCCAATAATGAGATATGTTTCAAAGTAAATGAAGAGGATGACCGTCAAGCATCTCCCATGGTCACTCAAATTTTGGATTTGACGTCACATTTTGAACAATGCACAATTTATCCAATGCATGATAAGAGAGTCAATGACACGTCATGTAATTTATATCAACTGAAGAAAGTTCGGGATATTCCACTTAATTATAACATGGAAAAATTATATTTACTCTGCTTTCCTGATTTATATCCGTATGGGAAGAATGGGCAATGGGAGGAACGCAACGGACGTATTATGGATCAGGAATACATTACAATGCGACTTTGCTCAAAAATACCACGATTCCGTTTGAATCAGCAGTATTTATTTTTTCTGTTAAATAATACAATGATTAGACAGTTGAATAGTGGAATTTATGCTACACTGAATGTCACAAATCCACGTGAAAAATACACAGCTGAGAGTTATCTAGAGGGCATACGAAAGGGTGATGTAGAAAAGAATATGAATACGATTTTTGAACGCCTTCGTAATTCTGAACAATATTGGCGAAGACCCCGCAATAATTTGATGTGCATGGCTAGATATTATGGACCTGCTACATGGTTTTTCACACTGTCTCCTGCAGAATGGAATTGGCAAGATCTAATTTTTCATGTACGAAAAGTTAATGCTCCTTATTTGGACAAATTATGTGATGGTGAAGTTATCGCAGCAGATCCGGTTTCAGTTTCTCGATTTCTTGACATGAAATTTCATGCAATGCCCGATTTTATCCGGTCAGACAGCCATCCTATTGGTGAGATTGTGCACTACTTTTGGCGAAGAGAGTATCAAGAACGCGGTATTCAACATTTTCATTTATTAATATGGGTTAAAGACGCACCGATCATTGGTAGAAACACCAATGAAGAAGTCGCGAATTTCATACTGAAATATGTTACGTGTAACACACCGGATCCGAAAATTTCGCCGACTTTACATCGAGGAGTCATAACACATCAAAAACATAAACACAATAGTTATTGCTTGAGATCTAGAAAAGAGAAGTCTGGGAAAAGCACCGTCAGATGTCGATTCGGTTTTCCGCGTACGGTAACCGATACATTCATTCTACATGATCCCGCAAAGTCAAGAGCAGCACGAAAAAAACTGAAACCTAAATCTAGGCTATACGATCTTCCTCGAACCGAGAAAGAAATAAGTACCAATGATTACAATGCTGCCATTCTTCTGGCATGGGAGGGCAATATGGACATTCAGTTCATTGGAGAAGACTCAGCCCTCCTAACGCAATACTGTACTAAATATTCAACGAAGTACGAAACCTCAAAATCTTCAACACTCATCCAAGAAGCCACGTCGACGAAAACAGTGCGACAAAAATTATGGAATCTCGGAATGCGTGCTCTTCACAATCGAGAAATTGGAGCTCTCGAAGCTGCCGATTCACTATTATCGATTTCATTATACGGCACCGATCCCGATACAACTATCCGATGGTTAGATGTAAGAATGGTCCGAAACAGAAAGGTGAAGAAATAGGATGAAATATTAAGACTAGAAAAGGGATCTACAGATATTTTTTGTCCATCATTGATTGATGATCATTATCCTAACCGACCTAAAGAACTTGAATCAGTGTCTTTGCTTGAATTTTGCACATGGTACGATATAGTCAAAACGAAACCAAAAATTTCCGATGCAGAATACTATCCACTAAATTCTTCTCTGTTCGTGAAAAAACGTAATCGAGGATACTTAGTGAATCATTGGAGACATAACATTAATACTGAACCGGAAAAATATTTCTATACCTTGCTATTACTCTGCAAACCTTGGAGAGATACTAATGACCTGAAAAAAGGGTTTAAAACTTATACAGAGGCCTTCATGAATCAAAAAGATAACCTGCAGAAGGCGTGTAAATATTCTGACAAAATGGAAGAATTTCAAAGAGGAATTGATTATATTACTAAAACAATTCGTGACGAACTTGACAATCCTAATGATGATAGTACGCCATCACCTGCAGCAGAGATTGGATGCGACCCGAAAGAAGGTCAATTGGCTATGAAAGAATTCAATGATATTGATGAAAAGGTAACGAAGACTGTAGATCTGGAGACAATGATATCACAAATGAATGCCGATCAAAAGAGGATATTTGATCAAGTCAAACGTACTCTTACTTCCGAAAATGAAAAATTACGTCTTTATGTCAGTGGTGAAGGCGGAACAGGAAAAAGCTTTTTAATAGAAGTTATTCGAACATGGATCAGTAAAGAATTGAATCAAAGAACTGCAGTTACTGCACCAACAGGAATTGCTGCTTTCAATATCAATGGATTGACTATCCATAGATATTTTCAACTGCCCATCGAGCATGATGATAATACGAAATATGTACAATTATCTGATAATGTATTGAAAGTATTGCGTGAGGAGATGCGTGATGTTGTACTCATTATAATCGATGAAATATCCATGGTATCTAATATTGTTCTCATGTATGTCTGTCAAAGACTCACGGAAATATTTGACACATTCGACCAAAAAGATGGTTGGTTTGGTGGCAAACATATTCTTGTATTTGGAGATTTATTACAGTTACCTCCAGTTCGTCAGCATCCACCACACATGAAAATGTCCGCAGACGAAGTAGCGACGAGGTTAGGATCGATGGCTCCTGAAGATATTTGGGCTGAGTTATTCAACTATGACGAGTTAAGGATCAATATGCACCAGCAAAATGATCGAATCTATGGAGATCTCTTATCGCGGTTGAGAGTCGGTCAAATCACTTCTGAAGACATCACATTGTTAGAATCACGAAAAATCGATATTTCAACGGCGAGAACTACAAACCGAGTCCAACTTCTTTCTGCGTATGTAAGAAATTTACCGTCAGACGCGGTATGTTTGTTCCCAACACGTAAACAATGTGAATGCTTGAATACCATAATGTTGGAAGAAATTCCAACCGAAGAAATAATACTTATGGCTGAAGATTCAATAGACTGTCGAGATTTCAAATTGAAGAGCAAAGCCATCAAAATGCTGAACAAAGTGGAAAAAGATGACCGATCATCTGCTGGTTTATCAAAAATTATAACTATTAAGGTAGGAGCGAAGATTATGATAAGGCGAAACATAGATGTAAGTATTGGTTTAGTTAATGGCACTATTGGTATTGTTACATCAGTATCCAGATCCATTGAGAAGGCAGTAGAATATGTAAATTCTTTCTCCATAAGATTAG
Organism: Asobara japonica; assembly: GCA_026005395.1. NCBI lineage: Eukaryota > Metazoa > Arthropoda > Insecta > Hymenoptera > Braconidae > Asobara > Asobara japonica. Next base: position 212,900 of record BQMI01000458.1, on the reverse strand, counting down.
AATCTGGCCAAACCTATGAAATTAAACGATTGGAGGTAAAATTTGAAATTATGAGTGGTGTATATATTACCAGGTGTCCGTTTCCAATTTGTTTGAGTTACGGAATTACAATTCATAAAAGTCAAGGGTTGAGTTTACGTAATGCTGTCATCGACGTAGGGCAAACGATATTCAATTCTGGGCAAACATACGTTGCTCTCTCACGAGTTACTGCTCTAGGAGGGGTTCATTTGATCAATTTTGATCCCTCTTCTGCTAAAGCATCCACTACAGCCATTCAGGAATACAATAGACTCAGAGCAAAATACAGGCCTGATTTAGAACAAATTCCACTTCCCGATAAATATTGGCATAAGGTATGGGATGTGCAATGGGCTTTTGAAACTGTTTCACCGGAGTAAAACGGAGTACAACAAACAGCCAGTATCATGTCATCTGTTCACGGACTCTGCAATTCAAGCAGTAAAAGCAGTTATGCGAATGCAATCATTCAATGTATATTTCGATCGTCGACATTATGTCAAGCACTGTCGCTTACACCTCAACAAGAATGCACAGTAATGAATGAACTCTACCAGAACTATAAGCGTGCATCAAAAGCATTAAATGTTATTCAAGTTATCGAACTGGCAGGCAGTACATTTCCTCAGGATGCTGAACAAGATCCAGTGAGATTTCTAGAACATTTATGTACACAAATCATGGAGATGCAAAAAAATATGCAACACGAGGTGACACATCTTAGTCGATGTCAAACATGTAATTATACAAAAACTTGTAATGAAAGTAAGTTCGTAACTACTCTATCATTACATAGTCTGAAAAAATCTACATCTTTGAATGATTTAATGGAAAAATCATTTTCACAATGGTATGACATTTATGAATATTGTGATAATTGTCAAAAAAAACAGACATGTCTCGTAAAACCAAAATAAGCAATGCTACCAAGGTATTCATTATCAATCTCAATATTTTTTGGCTTGACAAGAAAAGTGTCAGGAAGAAAGTTGGAAAATGGCAGCTCAAATCTGTTCCGACAACTACAGTCTCTGTTTGTGGAAAATCGTATATTGTCAATAGTAGTGTAATGCATAATGAAGTTCAATGCAATGACCATTACACTGCTATCTTAAAAGGTAAGAAAAGTGAATGGGTACATGTAGATGATTTGACAGTCACTAAAATACGATGGCCAAGGAATTCCAAAGACATTTATATTTTATTCCTTGAGCAAAGTAATAGTTTAAAATAGTTCCACCATATTGAACCATACTTCTTTGCTCAGTAATGTTGTATATTATGTGCATCTTTGACATGAATTACGTATAATACGTATCGAAAATTTAAAAAATTAGTGAAATCAGAAAAAAATCAGAAAACTTTTTGAAAAAAATGGGCCAAGTACACTTTTTGATGTAGTGTAGCGGCCACCAGAACAGACCATTTCAATGACCACTTCTATCGGCGTGTCTTTGATTTCATTAATTGAAAAAAGAAACAAATAAAAAACAAGCGCCAAGCTGATAAATTGCATAGCATTCCCTGATAAAGTACTCAATTTGGACATAACATACAAGTAAAAAACCAGAAAAATCGATCCAGAAGAAAAAAAAATGGTGACAAAATGGCGTCAGGACCAACGGAGTTAGCGCGGTTTTTGCAAAAATGTAGGTAAAAAATAGACATGGTGTTTTCCTCAGTTATTTATGTCTTTCTTCTAACAGCTAATACACTGACTGTTCATGAAGGATTTCGGTTTTGTAACTATTCCAAAACATCCACGCAACCTTTTCAAACGTTCTCACTAGTTTCAGTAATAGCTCTCCTCTGACTGCAAACGCAGTCGTCAAAAGAGTAGATTTCGTCACTAGGCCCTAAACAAATTTCTTAGCACTTGCGAATTAGTAGTCTAACGTGAAATGTACGGTTGCAAAGAATCGCTAGGGAAGTGACTGAGTCGACTGACGAACGAAATTCTGTGTTATTGAGTTCCTAGACAAGGGTTTATGGCTATGCAGTGGGTTTAAAAGCGGACATAATGACCGTTACACAAATGAGAAACGATTTTTATAGTCGTGCGCGGACAATAGACCCTACAGACTCAATGCCAAACAATATCTGTTGCTTTGCTCAGATCAAATAGCATAACCGCAGATTGAACATATTTATTGAGTCTCAGGTGTGATTCACATGAGCCAGCAAAACCGCGCCAACTCCGTTGGTCCTGACGCCATTTTGTCACCATTTTTTTTTCTTCTGGATCGATTTTTCTGGTTTTTTACTTGTATGTTATGTCCAAATTGAGTACTTTATCAGGGAATGCTATGCAATTTATCAGCTTGGCGCTTGTTTTTTATTTGTTTCTTTTTTCAATTAATGAAATCAAAGACACGCCGATAGAAGTGGTCATTGAAATGGTCTGTTCTGGTGGCCGCTACACCACATCAAAAAGTGTACTTGGCCCATTTTTTTCAAAAAGTTTTTTGATTTTTTTCTGATATACTATACGAATAGTCGATCTGACTGCTTGATCAATATTCTGCAAAATGATATCGTGAATGGGAATTGGTGCAGGAATGTTTTCCTCGGGAATCGGCCCCAAAATGTTGATGGCCGTGCTTGCTTGAATGGAGAGTTCAACTCGCACCGTAGCAAGTTCTGGGTCCGCGAACGCAGGGTTTGCCAAAACTACGCCTGATCTGATTATCTCAATTATCTGAAAAAAGCGACAAATAATTGATTAAAAAATCAAAAGTGGTTAAAAAAAGAAATAAATGAAAACGTGATAAATTTACTTACTTGACGAAACACTGAGCTTTCAAATTGTACAGCGCACTCCTGCCAGAAAAGTACCACGATATTACCTCCTTGGAAATTACTTAAAAGGCATTTGAATAATTTCACCTTGGGTGGACCAGCATTGAATCTACGCCTTGGTTCAATCATTCTCGTGATTCCGCCAATAATGATGCTATTGAAAATTAATAAAAACAAAAAATAGTAACTTTGTTTCCTGTGTGTATCATCAATTTTCAGGTTAGGGAAACAAAAACAATCGTCATCAGAATTTGGTCGATTTCATACGGTATGACCTTTGCTATGTAATTGAATATATTGAAATTGAAATTTAAAAATTGAAGATTGAGATCGATAATTGAAAATCGAGATCGAAAATTTTAAATTGACGTTAAACATTTTAATTCAGAAAAATTTCATTAAAACCTTCATTTTCTCCTCAAAAACTCGAAAATGTTGATGAAAAATAGAATAAGAAAGAGCTGTGAAAATTAGAATTTTTTTTTTCAAATGTTTGATGTCAATTTGACATTGTCAGTTTCCATTGACATTGAAAATTGAAGTTGAAACTTGAAATTAAAATAGACATTGCTAAGACAAATCAAAATGTCCAAAAACAAAATATCCAAGAATACCATTTACAAAAAAAACTCGAGATGATTCAAAATAAATTTTCAATTTCATTTTTTTTCCATCAAAAAAAAAGTTCGGTTTTTTTAAAGATTTTATTATAAAGCAAACATGTGCACCTCCGCCTCCCCCGTCCCTTCGCGCCGACTCCCCCCCCCCCCCCCCGCTACAGCCGCCTTCTCTCCCGGTACCCACGTCCCGCCATTTCCATAGACAAAGTTACAAACATAATATTTTAAGAAAGAAAAATTTAAAATGAATAAAAAACACTTCATGAAATGACTGATAACATGATTTTCGTTTGTGTGAACCCTTTCAAACTATTAACCGGCAATTTTGAAATATGTGCTATCGCGAGCCTAGTTGGGGGAAAAAAATGTATAAACTAAAAAACTAACTTACCTGGAATTATCGCCCGGTTGCAGATTTTCCATCTCCTCCGTGGAGGTGTATGTTATTTGAGAGATGTGCCTGTTCGTTTTGGATTACCAACGTGCTTCTTTAGCTGGTCGGGAGTACGTCCAAGCACGTCTACACTGGTCAAGCTTCGTCTACGGAAAGGCCGATATTGCCGCGTTCATCGACGCGCAAACCCTGATGCGCAGTTGTGCGCAGACGCGTCTTCATGAAAATGTGCGCAAACGTGTCTTCATGAAAAACGATATACAACATAATGTACAGTAATAAACCTCAAGCAATCAATCAATCTCTCGGTGAGATCCTTCACCACCTCATCTACCGCTGACCTGTTTCTGGGGCTAAATCCAGTCAACCTCATGGGTTAACCCCTTTTAGCCACCGCCTCCTCTGCCAGCACTGCATTTGTCCATTGGTTTTGTGGTGAAGCTGGATCGCCCTGTTAAATAAAACATATGAGTACACATTGTTTTTATGAGGTTGCTAAATTCGGTGCTCCAAGCCTTGGAATACCGAACACAAGTAGTTCCAGACAAGGAGCAAGTATATACTTCCAAGATCCGAACACAAGATCTCTTCTAGATACGCTCGAGTAGGACCGCCTAGATACCCTGGCGTACCGAACACAAGCACACAGAGGCTAACCACCCTATTAAAGCTCCCAGGCTTATGATTTCGATAGCTATCCTGCACTGTCTGTGTAAGGAGTACCGGCCCACCAACATACGTGCTTTACAATTTGTTCTTACCGATCGCATAACCTGAGCCTGTATCGGCCAGTACTTGCACGACATCATCAAACTATTGACACTGATATGTCCTCGCATTCATGAGACACCCATAGATTTAGGTTCTTCACCACCTTTTCCAAAAACTCCGTCAGCTGTTCAATTTCCACTGAAACTCACAATTGTCCTTTTAGGTAAACACCAGATAGAATGTTAACAAAAATAACTCTAATTATGTTTCCCGGATGCATCCTCTATAATTTATGTAATCTATTTATTATATTCCTATTTTTTTATCCGCAACTATGAGCCCACACACACAGAGAGACCCCGAGAACAAGTCGTTTTTCTACAAAAATCACTTGTCTTGACGCGTCCCCGACTACGCGCGTGACCCACCTTTTGTCTCATCCCAATCGCCTCGTGGGATCCATGCCTTTTCCACCGACGCTTAGTAAAGTCATGCGGCGTCGGACTGTATTCTTTCTTTATTCAATCACTTTTATATTTTTTTTTCTTTTTGAAAATTCGTTTTTCACTCACTTTTATATTTCTTTTTTCCCTATTTAATTATTGGATAATTTCTTACCTTCTTTCTCGCACATCACCCAAATTTCTCTCAACTTTTTGGCTTTATTTTTACACTGAATTGCGCAGTGGATAGTGGCACTACGCTTCTGGGCCAATAACCTAATAAGTTATTTGGTTTTAAATAAATAAGTCGATCACGTTTTGTTTAAATATCGAATATTTATTTCAACTCAGTACACGTGACTAACATCTTGAAGTGTTCTCTGTTCGCTCGCGAAACAAGAAGTGAGGTTGAGCCAAACAGAGCACCAACTCACAGCCCGTTGCTGAGGGAGAGGCGGCGCCTTCTCGCGGGTCTCTACTAAAAAGAACAATCGATAATGTAGAGCGCGAGCGAGGCGCCAATTCCAACACTTTAATTCGACGAAATTTTTACTACCGTATAGAACAACTACTACTACCATTCGTCTCGAAAAGTGGAGAATTTCGTCCTCTGGGAAGTATTTTTAATCAGCGCAAGAAAGTAGAGTGTACGAGTTTCCCGCATTCTCCCGCTCATGCTACGTTAGTGAGGGCAAAAACTGCTTGCGCTTTAGGAGGGCTTATGGACAAAATATAAGTATCAAAGCAGGTCAAGATAATATTGAACGATGCATTATAGATTGCAGATTATTTCTAAATAGGGTAGATGGTTTGATATTTTATTTTTTTCACTAAAGATATGGAAGTCAATAAGCGGGACCCGAAATACACGTGTACCCAGTTACGGACTTTTCTTATTTTTAATTCTATTTTCGAAACGTGGGCATTCAACAATTCACAAAATATCGAAATTTTCTATTTGCGAACACATCGACATTTTTTTATTATGAGTGAAGTGAAGCACACGTTAATAACAGGGGTAAAGTCAGAAACTCGCACACATGCTCTCGAAGTGGTCAGTAACTGGACCATTGGTATATCTTGGTTTTCTATTTAATTTAATTTCATTTTCAAGCATGATAAATAATATATGTAATTACTCAAAAAATGTCCAGCATTCTAGGAATAAGCACTTGTCGTTGAAAGGTCTTTAGTTAAAAGGGTTTAGTTCAAAATACTTTTAATTCAGCATATTAGTGCACAACTCCTGTCTTGAGGTTAATAACTGGGCCGATTGCGGTACATTTTGCAAATCTCGAAAAATCCAAGTGTCATTAGTTTTACAATTTCGAAGTATTGTGATCAACAATTTCAATGATCGCAAATATTTTGTGCGTGATTACAATCTCCAATTTTCAACTATCTTCTTCATTAAAAAAGCTTGAAACTGAGATAATGCAAATTCCACAGCACATAGTTTTCATTTTATCATTATTAACTGATTGGTCGGAAGCATGGTAAAAAATAGACTTTGACAATTTACATATCTCAAGAAGTAGTCATTGTTGCACCTATTTGTGGTAATTGTGGTGAATTCCCCAGAATTCCCCAGTCGCAGGGTTGTCTTTGTTTCATACTTCGTATAGTTTTTAATACATTATTTTCCCATACCATCCGGGGAAGAGCTTTATTTATTAGAAATCCTTGAATAAGTCAACTTTTGACAATAATGGAATTTATAAACAAGTCTCACCTTCAAATACGACACCATATTCTCGTTATTCACGGCTACATCGTCTGGAAGATTGGGTGTCTCCAAGCCAATCTTGAAGATTTTCAGAGCCTGTCTGGAATTTAGTTCCACACTTCCCAGCTTCTTTATTCATACCCGTCCATTCACCCTACAAATCTCAACGGACAAAATTCAGATAATCAACATTCAACTTATAACACACATTTCTTGTAGATCTTACTTCGCCCAACAAAAAAGGTCCTGATCAAAACCGCTATCTTCATCCATTCGGAAGATATCAGGCTTAAGAATCATAAGCACGTAAGTGGATTTGACACGGTTTTCCACTTTGATCGTGATATAAAACAATACTGCATTTGCCCAAATTTCCAAATGTTAAAACTTCACGAATCCTTTAAATTGCAGATACTTAGAAACGATTAACTTTGTCAGGAGTTATTGGTAATTCGCATATTTTGTAAAATTGTAATTTGATTAATTGCCGTAACCGAGAAATTTTGATTTTGTATAAATTATTAAAACTCTTCCGAGTTTTCTATTTTTGTTAGTGCATTTTAATGATTTTTGGTCATTCTCCCAGTTTTTCAATTTGCCAATGATCTATTTGACAGCGTGAACTGGATTCTTAATGTTACTGTCTCGATTTTTCCAAACATTATGAAAAAAAATTCCAGGAAAAACTGTGTTGTGAGGATTATTATAAACCATAAAAACATGGGAAACGTATCCTGCGGAAGTTTGCGGCAACACCAATTTTGCTGATCATGATTATGTATTTTGCAGGATTTTTATATCCCAATGACCTGCTTCATCAAATGTACCTGTGATTCCCAATTTTTCGGAAAGTTATTGTAATGTCCCCGAAATCGAAAAGCGTCATTTCTCTATGTAACTGGTGTTTTAAGGGTACTAAAATGATCAACAAATTTCGAGTCGATGTCTGTGTGTGTACGTATGTAGCCCAAATTTTGGCAAACGATTTCTCACGAATGACACGATCAAGGTCACCGATATCGGAATCGAAGCGCCTTCATGTGACTTAGAGTCCATTTTCGATCAAATCGATCCCATCTTTATGTCGTTATACACAATTTCCATTGTTTATAACGATCTATCATGAAAACCGTGAGAGATAGAAGAAAGAGGCTAATAATACAAGTTGTTCCTCACGCCAAAATACATACTTTATGTTTCATTACTTTTTTTCATAACTTGCATCTTTAAGGATCACGCATAGGTACAAGCTACGTGGATGGCACCTGAGCATTTGTGTGCGGCGCGCGTACTCCGGCGGCTTCGCTGAAACAACGGTTCGATAGAAAACAAAATAACCGAATAATTAAATGTGCGGCGGGAAGAATGTGGTCGATTAAGGTCTATAAAATCAGCACATTTCGACTTTAGCAGTCTGCGTGTTTGTGGGTGTGTGTATGTCCGTGTTGGTCAAAATTTGGTTCAACGTTTCTCACGAATGAAACAAGCTATTGAGGTTTATAGACTCTCAATCGAATGGCTTTCATGCAACTTAGTGCTGATGGGATTTTGGACGAAATTGCTCGAGTGCATGAATTGTCATTACCAATTATAATTGTTCATAACATCCTATCACAAAAACTATCCGAGATACATCTCGTGCTCTTTTTCTCTAAAACCAATAGCTTAGGAGCGGTTGTGTGTTGAACATGGGCGGCTGGGACGAGAACAACTGATCATTCGCGAGTGGGTGTTTAGGCGTGGGCTTCGGTATATGTTCCTCAGCTCATTGAGCCGAGATCGGAGTGTATGAGAAGAAATTTAAAAAATATTTTGACCACGAATATAGTTTTTACCGAAATAGTGATTAACGAAGCGATTGACATTTCGAAACCTTGAAAAAACATTGCATTTTTCCAACATATCATGCGGGCTCACAAGTCAGGAAGTTGATTTTGTGTCCCCAATGGGGACAGTCAAACATTTAGCCCACTGGTTGTTATTTTATTAACTTCCCGATCGGGGAAGTTATTGCATTGACCCCGAAATCGAAGTTTTTGGTTTCGTCATGAGAGTGGTCTTTTGGGGGCACTAAAATGGATCCTCAACAAACGTTCAGTCAATGTATGTATGTATATGTGTGTGTGTACGTGTACGTGTGCACGAAATTTCCATGCTGGATTGCTCATAAACGAATGAAGTCATCGAAGTCTTTGACGTCGTAATGGCACAGTCTTCATGTAGGAGGGGATCAGATTTTGGAGATCATCGGTGCAGTCTATGTATTGTTATAAACAATTTCAATTGTTCATAACGTTCTACCGCGCGAATGGTTGGAGCTAGGCGAAAAATTATAAGAGGAAAGTTGTTCATCATGCAGAAATACACAGATTATGTGGGATGTCTTTTCTCATAATTTGCATAATGAAGGAGGTATGGCCACTTGAATAATGATCTAAAAATCGGGGAGTTTCAATTGTGTCCCCATTGGGGAACCATAAATTTACCCTACTATTTGTATTAATGTTGCACGTATACGAACTCAACTACACATTTACAACTACTGATTTCGCGGTCTCCGGACGGTATTGTAAGAACCCCATATTATCGCGGAAACGATTAGACATGGAAAGAAATGTTCTACACAAGTTGGCACTCGCAAGTGAATCAACATTTTATGTCCTATGCCTGTTTTTCTGATTGATCTAGCTTTGGAGATCACGTGACTAGAATTATGAGGTCAGTGATGGGTAAACTAGATTGACTAAATCCTAAGTCACAGGATTCTAAATAGATTGACTAAATCCTAAATCTCGAAAGGCTTAATATTGTGGTAACAACTAGGAATTAGTATATTGTCTGAGTCTAATTCCTGCTAGGAATTAGTATTTAGGGAATGTGAAAGTACTAAATCACTCATGATTCAGTAATTAACAATGTTCTAAATCGTAAGTTCTTGTAATTTTCCCTCTGAACACTTTCCATTAAATTCGTCCATTCACAAGTCCCCTGGAACCTGATTTCTACAATTCAGGATGAAAAACCACGAAGAAAATTTTCGATGAAAATCTCTTAGAATTTTGGTTCATTTTTGTAATTTTTGAAATTTTTGAAACTTGCAATTTTAGAAATATTTTGTTTTGTTCAAATGTTTCGAATTATGGAAATTTCTAAAATGTCTAACATTTTTTATTTGAATTTCTAAAATTTTTAAAATTTCGGAATTTTTGGACATGTTTGAAATTCTTGAAATTTTTTAAGTTTTTAAATTTGTAAATCTTGAAATTTTCACATTGTAAAATTTCGAAAGTTTCCGATTTTAAAATTTCCAAATTTCGAAATATCCGTTTTCTTTTATTTTACAGTTTTGAGATTTAGAAATTGAAAAATTTTACAATTAAAAAATTTTGAAATTTTTTAATTTTGCCATTTTAAAGTTTGGAAATTTTATAATTTTGAAATTTTGAAATTTTAGAATTTTGATATTTTCATATTTTGAATATTGTCAGTATTTTCAAACGTTACATTTGTTACATTTGTGAAATGTTACAAATTGTGAAAATGCAATAAGTGAATGAAATAAGAGTTTGCAAGTTGTCAAATTTCCAACTCGCTAAATGTGCAAATTGTAAAATTTCCGAATTTTAGAAAGTCAAAATTCGAAAATGCGGAAATTTGACCATATTAAAATTGAAAGACTTGAAAATTTCAGAATATATTCAAATTTTCAAAACTATGGAGTTGCCAAAATTTTCGCCGATTAAAAAATTTAAATTGGTGAATGTTCAAAATTTTAAAACTTTGGGATTTCAAAATTACAAAGGTCTCATTTTGGAAGGGTTGATCATTTCAAAATTTCAAAATTACAAAGTTGCAAGTTGTTTGAAGATCGTGAAGTTAAATAATATCAAAGAAATAAGATTCCAGAAATGGCGTCCAAAAAATTTAAAAGTCTGTTATTTCATGTTTTAAGTTTCGGAATTTCAAATTTCCAAAATTCCAAACTTTCAAAATTCAACAATTCGAAAATTTCTAAATTTCTAGGGTTCAAAAGTTCAAAATTTGACAATATTTAATATTTTTGGTTCTTCAAATTTTCGAGTTCGAAAATTTTTAGATGTTAAATAAAATTTAATAATCTCAAAATTCAAAAATTTCCGACATTTCATGTTAAAATGGGCGCCTCGATCGCGCTATGCATTGTGGACCCGGCGGGACTGTTCTCGTTTAGTAGAGACCCGCTAGGGCGCGCCACCTCCCTCTCAACAACAGGCTGTGAGTTGGTGCTCTGTGTGGCACAACCACACTTCTGGTTTAGCAAGCGAACTGACTATACGTATAAGTCTTCAGTCACGTGTAATACTTAAATAAAGCGTTCACAGTTAGACAAAAGTACAGTTATTGTTTATTGAAAACCTAATAAACCATCAGGTTATTGGCCCAGAGGCGTAGTGCCAATATCCACTGCGCAATTCCATGAAAAACAAAGATAAAAAGTTGAGACAAATTTAGGTGAGGAAAATGAGTGAGAACGAAGGAAAGAGATTATCCAATAATTAGATAGGGAAAAATAAAAAATCGAGTGGAAAATGAAGTTTCAAAAAGAAAAATACAGTCTGACGCCGCATGCCTTTACTAAGCGTCGGTGGAAAAGGCATGGATCCCACGAGGCGCTTGGGATGACGCAACAGGTGGGGCGCGCGCGCAGCCGGGGACGCGTCGAGACAAGTCCGACTGCAGTCATATATATATTCTTAAATGGGGAATCGAGGAAATAGTGATATTTGTGATTTTGTGGAGCAAAATGACTTGTTCTCGGGGTTTCTCTGTGTGTGAGTGTGGGCACAAGGTTGCGGATGAAAAATAGCAATATAATAAATAAAGTACATGAAACTCAGACGGTGTATGTGGGGAAAAATAATTAGATCTACTTTACTAACGGTTTATGTAGTGTGTAGCTAAAAAGACAATTGTGAGTTTCAGTTGATATTGAACAGCTGAAGGAGTTTTTGAAAAAGGTGAAGAAGAGCCTAAATCTATGGGCGAGTCACGAAGGCGAGGACATTTCAGTCTCAGTCGTAGACGATGTCCTGCACGTACTGGCCGATACAGGCTCAGGTTATACCATTGGTAAGAATAAATTGTACAGCACGTGTGTTGGTGGGCCGGCACCCCTCACTCAGACAGTGCAGGATAGCTATCCCAAATCATAAGTCTGAGAGCTTCAAGAGTGTGGTTAGCTTCTGAGTGCTTGTCTTTGGTACGCCAGGGGCTGACCTACTCGAGTGTATCTAGAAGAGATCTTGTGTTCGGATCTTGGCAGGATATACTTGCTCTTTGTCTGGAATTACTTGTGTTCGGTATTGCAAGCCTTGGAGCACCGAATTTAGCAACCTCATAAAAGCAATGTATACTCATATGTCTTATTTGACAGGGCGAGCCAGCTTCGCCACTGAATAATGGACGAATGCAGTGCTGGCGGAGGAGGTGGTGGCTGAAAGGGGTCAGCCCATGGGGTTGCCTGGATTCAGCCCCAGAAACGGGTCAGCGGTAGATGAGGTGGTGAAAGATCTCACCAAGAGAAGGAGAGAGGAAGAGATGAGAACGAAGGAGAGGAGAGAGAAGGAGAGGAGAGGTATGGAAGAGATGAGAGGTGAGGGAGAGTACAAATTTGCTGACCAAGTGAGATCTAAACCACGCATTATTTCAGATGAAAAGGTGAGAATGGCAATAAGTCGCCAGAAACCGGTCTCCACCGGCGACAGAGGCGAGGTCGATGGAGGCTCCGGGAAAACAGGCACGGCCAACAGAGGTGAGGTTGGCGACAGCTCCTCCAGGAAGCCCGACACAGGAGAATGTCAGGCAGCAGAGTTGAAGAAGCTGCTAGATCTGTGCAACAAACCTGATCACGACCAAAGCCCTGAGGGCTAGCCTGGAGGATGCTCAGCAACAGGCGCGGGCTGAGGCCAAGAAGAGGGTTAGGGAGCAAGAAGAGCTTCTGGAAAAAATCGAAGCCATGCAGAGAGAGCACCAGGAGCAGATGAAGGAGCTAGCAAGGGTAGTATCTGTTTCTAGTGTTAAGCGACAGAGCAAGGTAACAAATACTAACTTAATATCTAATAAGTTAGAGGAGTTGGTCCGGGAAAGTGAAACTTTAGCAGAACAAATAGATTCAGCAGTGGCAAAAAGAATGGACGAGATAAATACGGAAATCGTGTCTCATGCAGGAGAATCTGAGGTCATTGAACGAGGTAGCCAACTCAAAGAAATTATACTTTGGACAACAAAATGAAGTATGAGTTCTTTCTCGATTATTTTCATTCAGAAATAAGGTCAAACAAACTCTTGCACATTATAGACAATTCAATTGAAATTTCTGTAGATGAGATAACTCTCACAGAACAAAAGCATAAATTACGGGAAATATTGATCAATCGTTTGAACCGGAGTTACCACACTAGAGTGTATAGTTTGGAAGATCCCCAAGAAATTTTGAAAAAATTGAAAGATATCAAGATGGCCGAAAATAATGTAACATCACACTCGGTGAGGAAGGATATCTACAATATGGAATATGTAATTGGCAAAATGTGGGCAGCTGAATTTAATGAGAAATTTGACGAGAAAATCGCCACATATGCGAACTCGGCTGACGCCATTTTGCTATCTGAATGTGAAAAGAGGGATGCGTACTTTAATGCAGTGGTGGGTGCGGTTCCAAACATTAAAATCATTGACAAAGTATCTAAGAAAGCCACAAATAAAATCTAACTTATAAAGAGTTAAAGTGTGTTGGAGGAAGAGGCTAGTCTCAAAGGGAGTGTCAATGAACCCGAAATGAAAGCTGATAAGTTTTCACAGACCCTGGGACCAAGGTGCTATAGGTGTTAGGCCTATGGGCACCAAGCAAAGCACTGCAGTAACACTGGAGGGATCTATTGTTACAAATGTCTGGAATTTGGGGATCACAAGGCGCGTGAGTGCAGCAAAACCAGCATGGATGCGGCTGGAGGTGCACGTGGAAACAGGCGAGGGAAAAGGTATGGCCATAACAATTCCGGTAATTTTAATGGTAACAGGAACAATGTGAGAGGGTTGAAAAGACCAATGAGAAAAGAATATGGTGGGAGGCCTAAGACAGGACGATACGATAAGGGTCAATTCTCGTATAAAAGGAGCGTAAATGAACTCTCGAATAACGAAGGTTCGACAGATAACAACACAAACCCAGGTAAGACGAAACCGAATCCTGAAAATATAGATACAAATGTGTTCGTAACAAATAACAGCGAAGTTAGAGGGGGAGAAAGCTATATCAGAATTTCTGGCCGACTCAGGCGCGACAGAACATTTATCTAATTCGAAACTAATATTCAAGACTTTCGATGAGTCACATCAGGCCATTATTCGGTGCGCAAATAAAAACAGTTCAGCGGATCTGAAAACGGAAGGAGCAGGGAAAGTCAATATTAAGTTACGAAATGGGAAAACATTGGAAATAGACAAGGTCATTTAGGCCGAGGCTCTTCAAGCTAGTTTACAGTCATTGAAGAAGTTTGCAGAGATGGGATTAGCTATCTATTTAGACAAGAATAGAATTGGTATAATTCATCCCATTTCGAACGAACTTTTTATCGCAGGAATATACAAGCGACCTCACTGGATAGTAGACTTGGAAATTAATGAGGAAAAACCAACCTATGGAAAAATCCCTGTAAACGTGAGTAGAAGGGTAATGGCGAATCTGTTGGAGGTTGAAAATCCGGAAACGGAAATTAAAAGATATTATACTAGGAGTGTAGATGCGAGGTCGGAAACCGAATCGGGAAAGAAGACTGAAGAGATAGAGGTAGAAAATGAGGAGTCCGAAAGTAAAGTAGAATCTACTGAAGTAAGGAAAACATATGAAAACTTCATTGGTGACGATTCCGATAATAAGACAGTCTCACAAAATAAGATTCCATCTGAGTCATCTAGTTTTGATCGTGCAGTATGGGATAGAAAGGTTCAAAATATTGATGAAGTCCAACGGGAAGAGGAAAACACCATTGAAGATGTTTCAGCATTTCCCATTGATAGAAAGAAAAACCTGAAACACAATGAAGCCATGTTATGGCACTGTAGATTCGGACATGCCTCAACAAGCTATCTTAAAGCACTACAGAGGAAATTTCATAATAACAAGGGGTTAAATGAAGTAACGTTTAATGAGGATTTACTCAAAGATTGTGAGGTCTGTTTAATTTCAAAATGCAACAAGTTATCATTTCCATCTGTGAGACGGCTCCATTACAAATAATTCACTCAGTTGTCATGGGACCTATTTCTCCAAGTTGTTATCCCAAGGGATACAGATTCATTTCTGTTATTTAAGGTCTGATCAGGGTACAGAATACACTGGGGGTAGAACAATAGAAGTTCTCAAGAGTCTAGGCGCGGAACCCCAATTAGCTAGCCCTGATACTCCGGAACATAATGGAGTCGCGGAGAGATTTAATCAGATTATTCGAAAAAAGGTTTGATGGTATATGTTTAACTCCAAGTTGCCTGGTAGTATGTGGGATCTAGCTTTGTCAGCTTCAGTCTATGCATAGAACAGAACTCCTCACAAATCTAATGAACTCCCTTGGAGAAATTTGCACCCAACCATAACTTTAACATAAATCAAATTAAAAGATTTGGGTGTCTTGGCTATGTCAAAATAGAGCGAAATACCAGACCTAAATTCGGACCCCGGGGTGTGAGCGGGATTCTGATAGATTATACTCCCACAGGTTATCAGTTTCTCAAACCAGAGACTGGAAAATATTATGAGAGTCGACATGCCAGATTTAATAAAAAATGTGTACATGGCGATAAATACGGAAAGGACCGTATCAGGGTTGTACCGGGAGGCGAGATAACGGAAGATAAAAACAAATGGTCAGTCGAATTCTAAAGTAATATCGGTGCGGATTATTGACCTCTTATTAACTAACAACATCTCTATCATTAATAATTTCACCACTCTCTCCGAATCCCCATTCGATCACCTACCACTGTTTTTCTCCCTATTTGGCAAACCAACCTCACCAGAGCCCTCAAAAATTTCGATTCTGTTTGGCCCACAGGCCTTATATATAAACTCGACAGCTTAAATGTACCTAAATATTTATGGAAAATTTTACTATCATATCTTTCAAATAGATATATTCGAGTTCGAGTCGAAACTATGCTTTAGGATAAAATTGAAATAGTAGCGGGGGTCCCAGAAGGGTCTATCCCCTCCCCCGTACTATTTCACCTGTACATTGCTTCTGTTTTTAGCAGAATTCCTAGAAATGTATCCATCGCTGTCTATGCTGATGACATTGCTCTGTACTCAGCTGGCAAATCGATAAATAAAGCTGTCAGAAAAGTCGAAAACACCGCTGCCCTTACAATCAGTGAGCTTATGAAATGGAAAATTCAAGTGAGTACTGCTAAAACAGAAGCAATCTTATTTACCCGCTCCAAGGCCAATCGCACCTTGACTATTCGTAGCGATAAAATCACTCCAGCGAACTCTGTTAAATACTTAGATTTGCATATTGATTCCAAACACGTGTGGACAAAACACATAGACGAAATTAAGTTGAAAACAAAAATTATTCTAGTGAGATTATATAATTTGCTAAAATCACCTGCGCTTAGCCAATCCCTAAAACTCACTTTATACAAACATTTAATCAGACCTATTATTACATATGGTTGTCCCGCCTGGCACAATGCAGCAAAAATCCACTTGGATCATCTTCAAGTTATCCAAAATAAATTTTTGCGAATAATAGGCAATTTTAGAAGAAGAACCACGATTGGAAATACACAATACGCTGGGCATGGCAACCATAGGTGAATTTATCGATAGAATAAACGAGACAATTAAATTTAAGCTACAATCCCATCCTAATCCCCAGCTCCAAAACATCAATATTGACAAGAAATCAAATTGGTCTTGCTGACCACCTGTCTGTCCCACCTTCGGTATATCCCGCTCTCCCGCGCCCCTCATGCACCCATTAATTATAAGGTTTTCTAGAAGTCATTTTTCCTTATATCGAGCCATCCTGTAAATAATCACAAATATTCTGTAATAATGAAAAATTAGGTTAAACTTTGATTAAATTATATATAAAGCCAATGGCTGGTGATCTAGAGCGTAGCATTCAAGATATTAATACTGTATATAGTATGTATATATGACAAATGTTAATAAACAATTTTCAAGCCAAGTCAAGCTTTGGCGTAGTGGTAGAGTATCTGCCTACTACTCCAAGGGTCCTAGGTTCGCGCCCGGCCGCCGGGGAATATTGTTCAAAAATATTTTCTCATGGATTCCGACGAATGCAGGAACGTTCCGTGTGTGCTATCGGCGGTACCCATACAATGAGACTGCGTGGCCGAGCGGGAACCTAACCCGTCGCAGGGGGCGGGGGGTGGGTTCCATCATAGGCGCCGGCCATCGTAGCACAGGGGTTTCTGAAGGTTTACCCTGTGTTTAGAAATACGACGGCCTAAAATGGCGAAAGTCGGCCCCAGCCGCATGGATGGGTGTCCGGTACGCCCCCTGAAGGAATGCTTAACGGCCGCTACCCGGGGCCTACAAATGAGGGGAACGGAGAAACAAAAGAACACACACATATACAAACACTTTTCGGAAAACGACTCAGGATGATGTGGAACGTCGAGAAAAGTAAAAATATCGTGAAAATTTCACTTTCGATTTTCGGGGTCATTACAATAACTTCCCTATATCGGGAAGTTAAAACGTCAGAAATTCGTCAAATCTTCCCGGTTAATCTTTTCTGTAAAATAATTCATGAATTATGAGTACTAACGAAAAAAGTCACAATACACGAAAGATGTATATTTCAATATGGAATAGAATTTTTGGAGATGTTTTTCCATATCTACAATATTTCATGAGATACAACGTTGCAAACAATTGAAATTATTAATAACAACAGAACTAATTGTTATTTCACTTTGACACTTCTTTCCGGCCTGGTCACCATGGAGAGGCATCGATAAAAAAAAAGTTCGAGTTCGATTTTCTGTCTAAGAAAATTAATTCATCAATTAATTATGCGTGTCAAGAAAAAAAGTCATTAGATTTTAAATGCATATTTTTTGCGGGGAACAACTTTTATTCAACACCTTTTTTCGTATTGCAAACCGTTCTTGCGATAGAGTGATATAAACAAGTCAATTTCTTAATAACACGTGAACGAATTATTTGTTGAAAAAATACTCCTCTCAGACCTGGACACCACTGAGACGTGTCAATCAGAAAAAAAAAGGAAATCCCTTCGGTGGTTCCGCCGGAAAAGTTTTTTGTTTACACACATACACACACCACACACACACAAACACATACATACATACATACAGACACTTCTCTGAAATCACTTCAGGGTGATGCAAAACGTCGAGAAATGTGAAAATGTCGTGGATCTGGCACTTTTCATTTTCGGCGTCATTACCATAACTTCCCTAGATCGGGAAGTTAAAAAATTTTAAAAACTTTGAAAATCGGTAAATTTTCAAAATTGAAAAAATATTGAAAATTCAAATACATTCAAGTACCATGGAAGTCCCAGTAGCCGGATACGTCCGTGTATCCGGACACCAAGCTCGATTTGTATCATAAATTATAATTTTCAATGATTAATTCTTTTAAAATTATTCTCTTGTGATGACTTATGAAAGATTAACAGGGAATTACCACATTAAATAGTGCAATCTGCTTCATCTAGTCATGAATTACATTGGCCGCATACTCGGACCTTTCGGCTCTAAAGTATTCGGGTACTCGGACTTCCACGGTATTTAAATTGTCAACCCTTTTTCACTTTTTAGAATTCACCAATTTTCAAAGTTTATCAAATATTGAAATTTTTAAAATGTTTCCAATAATTAAAATTTTCACCATGTTTTCAATTTTTTTACTCTACTCATTTTCAAACTCTTCAAAATTTTAAAGATTTTCAAACTGTTTTAAATTTGAAAAAGTTTGGAGAATTTAAAATATTTGAACTAGTGGTGTACAAATGTGTGTGCCTCATACAGGGCACAAACAAAACTTCCCGATTTGGTACTTAAGCACAGCATGAGAACGCAACCATGGTGATGAGCAAACGCAACGACGATATCAAAAATCCGAGTTTAATTCTAGCAATTGAAAAATTGAATTACACTAATTTCATACACAAGCTTACCAGTATCATTCGAAAAAAAGGACATAATGATTCGGTTTTGTCATTGGTTCATTGAGAAGTTATGAGCAGCTACGTTCGTTCTTCTCGTATGATAATTGGTTAAACGGCCATACCTCCTTAAATATGTGAATTACGGAAAAAAGTCATCCAACATAAAATGTGTATTTTTGCATGCGGAACAACTATTGTTGAGTGATCATTCCGCTGGCTGATACGATTTTCGCCATAGAGCGTTATAAACAATTGGAATTGGAATTGTTTATAACAATATATATATACGGTCAATTGCATTCAAAATTTAATCCTCTCCGAGTTACATTAGAACACTCCGATTCAGACCCTAATGGCCAGCATGGCTTCATTCTTCCACTTATTAGATACACAATTTTTCAAACGCCCATACCTCCTTAATTATGCAAATTAGGAAAAAACGTTATACTACATAAAATGTGTATTGTTGCATGAGGAATAACTTTTCTCTTAGAAATGTTCCGCTGAATTTGATAGTTTAGGCAGTAGAATGTTATAAACAATTGAAATTGTTAATAACAATCTATATAGTGCATCAATTTGATCCAAAATCTAATCCCCTCGATTCTGCATGGAGATGTTTCGATTGCGACCTTGAAAACCTCAGTAGCCTCATTCGTTCGCGAGAAACCTAGGATCAACCTTTTGTGCACACACATACAGGCACACACACACACAACGGACGGGGCTTTGGTGTAGTGGGTAGAGTGTCTGCCTACTATCCTAAAGGTCCCGCGTTCGATTCCCGCTCACTGCAAATATTTTTTCTGAAAAATATTTTCTCACGGACTCCGACCGATGGCAGGAACATTCCGTGTGTGCTATCGGCGGTACCCATGAAGTGAGACCGTGAGCCGGGACCGAACGCGACCCGTCGCGCGGGGGGGGGGGAGGGAGGGTTCCATCGTAGACGCCCGCCATCGTATCACAGGGGTTTCTGGAGGTTTACCCTGTGATTAGAAATACGATGAGCTGAAATGGCGAAGTCGGCCCCAGTCGTAATGGGTGGGTACTCTGATCCGTAGTATTGCCCATGAAGTAATGCCTACCAGCGGTTACGTGGGTGAATACAAATAGAGAAACAGTAGAAAAAAAACACACACACAGACATTTGTTCAGAATTCGTTGGGGATCATTTTGGTATACTTAAAACCCTAGTTACAGGCCGAAATGAAAAAGTTCGATTTCGGGGTGATTACTATAACTTCCCTATCGGGAGGTTAAAAATTTTGGAAATTTAGAAAAATTTGAAAATTTTGATTTGAAATGTTAAAAAAACATTACCGAAAACACCGGCAAATGGAAAAAACAGTATTTCGCAGAATAGTAGATTAGCGTACAAGATGTGAAATTCCTCGTCTTCGGCTCGGCCTGTAAACTTCACATTCGTCTAAAATGGAGTTCGTCACCGAGTGCTCTATATTTTATGATGCGACGTGCGAAAGCTGAGACAATCGAAGGCCGCGCGCAGCGCGGCGGTCGATGCTCTCAACTTAGCGCACTCCGTAACATGAATTGATGAAGTATTTATGTCATAAGACCTTGAAAATCGAAATGTTCACCTAGCTTCGCTCAAGTAGATCACGATCTACACATTTATATTTGCCATAAGATGTTTTGGGAGCCTTATGATATAATATCCTATTTTTGACTCCTAACGACCCCAAGAGGGGTGTAGACTTATCATCGTGTCGGATGAACCGGTCAGCCTCTCCTGAATCCATTTGTCTTGACGAAAACCAGGAGACAAATGATATTTTATGAGTTAAATGGACGGTATCATTGAGAGGAGTTCTTTGATACTTTAATTTTACTCTACTACATTTACTGTACTTTGATACTTTATGCATGGTTGAAATATTCAATTATTGCTCAAACGTTGAAATAAGAAATGATTTTTGAGGTTAACCAGAGTCCTCAAAACTCCCTAGTGAGCATGGCATAATTGGCGGATAATTCCAATTATACTCTTCGCGTCGGGGGTTCCTTATTTTGTATTTTCTCTTGTTCGTAATAATTTTCTTGTATTATTGATGATTGACTTTTTTCAGGGAAACTCCGTTAAAAAACGCAAGACCACCGAGTCTCCAGTAAAAACGAATACAACCTCCGAGGGCTCGGAATCCTCAGATCCAGAAGACAAGGGGAATGGAGGAAAGCAACGAAACCTACTAGCAACGAAAAATTACGTAGAAGACGAGGAAGATGAAGAAGACGTTGAAGACGAAGAAGACGAAGAAAAATGCAAGGGTGACAAACATGGCAACAATGACTAGGATAACACATCTGGCAAAGATGATGACAAGTGCCAACTACTGCCAAAGATGGAATCGATGTCTTCTATTAATTCATTTAAGGGCACAAGTAAGTTTCAATATGCCATGCTAACTCATCAAGAGTAGCGAAATCATAACTGGGAAAAGTACATTTGAACATCGCACCCATTTTTTGATCATCTCTTACAATTGAAGGGAGATGTCGAAATTTGTTATAAAAACTTTTTTTGTCAGGATTAGTGGGTTGTGCAACAAGGGTATTCAAAAAAATTTAACAATTTGTTTTAAATTTCGAGATATTTATTAAAATCTACATTTTTCAAGTTCTCTTCATTCTCTCGGGGGATTTTCACCAACATTTTTTCATATTTAAACACACTTCCGGGAATTTAATTTTTTTTTGGCTTAATCGTACTGTTATATCCAAAAAATTTCTTTGTTTATTATTACCATTGATTGAATATTATTATTATAAGAACAGTTTTTGATTGAATTCGTTAGGAGAAGAGAAATTCTCCCTTTTTGTTTCTATACTGTTTATTTAAATATAACAATCCAAAATTTCTCGAGACTTACCTGTATTTCGACTGAAGAAAAACAAGCCAGCAAGTCTCGTAATCGTTCTTAGAAATTTTCTATTCGCAAATTTTTATGTAATGCTTATTTTCATTATGTGTTCAATAATAATTTATGGGGATTATTTGGAAGGAAATTAGGAGATAGGTGAGAGTGAGATAGAAATACTCAGATTACACCTAAGTTCCCTTTTTTTGCTTGTATATTTTGTAGTTGCTTGTTTTACAGTTGATTACAGATAGTCGCTAAGAATGGTCAGGTTTCTATAGCCAAGGTTAGTTGATGTGCAGATTCTTCGATTTGTATATCTTTGCTGCGTATGGACTAGCGGCGCTGATATTTATCTTCTGCCGTTTTCACACTTTTCGAGAATGTTTGTTATGAGAAACTAAAACCCGACTTCACCCAAAAATATCTCCTTGTTTATTGCGGCCCGGAGATTATATCGATTTAAGACTATAATTTGCCCAATTTAGTTCGTATCCCTACTTCAGAAGGGATTTTCCGATTTTCGTCAAAAATCATCGGTTTGATAAGTTTCACTACGGCCCGAAACGAATAGATCGTTTCACTCTAGGAATGTCAATTCTCCGCAGGATTATTATGATGGCTTAAGTCCCGAATTTGAGCAACCGTAGTTCTCGTTCGGTTGGTGATTAGAGTCTGATTTTATGAAACCGATTGGGGCTTGAACGTCCCAAGAAAATCGTGAATTTGAGGTAGGGTTTACGCCTTGCTGGTCACTGTTGCCAGGCGTTTTGGCCTTCGTTCGGCTCCAAAATTGCTGAGTTTCAAATTGCTCGACCTTTGGAACTGAAAGCAATTTTTGTTGCGTTGCGAATTTTCGCTAAGCGAAAATCGCCGCTGAAGCGGTGAGCTAAGTTGAGCAATTCTTTTTCTTTACTTAAATATTACTTCTAAATCACATACTCGATTTTTGATTATTCAAAATTATAATCTATAAGCGGATATACATGTTAAAAATAGCGAAGAAATAGGTCTGGATATAACATACTAAATCCTTTTTGACTTCCATACTCAATAAAATCCTAAGTCTTTTGTGACGTAGTAGATAGCTCTCCATTGAGGGGGAAGCGCCCTGAAATTTCGAAGTAGTCGGTTATGGTGGGGAGCGTTTGAATGACTTTTGATACTTATGTGGGAGTATGAAAAAATAAACTGAGCACCGATCGGGTTAGCCTCATGTATATAAGCAAAAACGCCACTTGCATATATTGAGTTTCAAAAACTTGCCGGTCCCACAATTTTCCACCGATTTCAATTTTTTGCTTTTTCAAATATTCATTCTATTCTAGAGAGAAAAGCTAAGTATCCTTTCTTCATCGCTTGCACTACAAATGTCGGAAATCAATTTTTTAGTTTCCTTCATTTTGGTTATTTACTCAGCAATATAAGAGAGGCTTTTCATTTCTGGTGATTCTAATCACATACAGGATAGTTGAAATCCAATTGACGTGTACATAGTAGAACCCCTCTAATCTATCGTCTAGCCGATCGCTTTCATAATTGCGTACCTCCCAACATTGCTATAGAGGGGGAGACGCTTTTATCCAGAATTTGGAGAAAATTGCTCAAGGACAACACCCAAGCTCAATGGATTGGAGGGATTCAACTGTATTGACGTTCATATCAGTGGCCAATGACAATGACGCATAATTTAACTGTCTGATCTTAGGCGACGAAGATGTGGCGTCGATCCCAATAGGTCAGCAGAAGGGTAACAAAACCCACATTGGGTATGGGGTGTGGATGGCTCGTGTTGCATGTGACCAAGCGCTGAAGGAGCGAGATTCATCGAAGTTTGTCAACACCGTCGCTCAGCGTATTTGGTCCGATGAGGAACTTGCCATATCCACAACTAGGGCGACGAAAGGTGTCGATGATCGTGTTGTTTTTTGCAGTATTAAAAAAGGTGCTGTCCTAAACGTTTATTCAATTTGGCTGGAGAAGAAGTTCTTCCCAGATATCCAAAAGATATCCAATCTCCGGTTGGGAACACTGTTGTATCTTTCAAAACTTTTTATTTTCCCAAATCGGGGAAAAGTGTTAGTCACGCTGGTCCCAGCGCCGTACTTTTCACAACTTTCATCTGTATTTCGTCTTTTGTTGTATTGACAGCATTTTTTTTACTATAAGCCACAAACACATTCATCTCGTATTGCAAAATACTATGAGTACCTGATAAAAGTGCCAAAAATATACGCGTATGCGCTCAAGTAATGGTAGTAGTACTCTTTAAGGGTATAATAGTAAGGCGTCTCAACGGAAACATTGATCTCGAATCGCCAAGTTCTATAAGTACCTTATAAAATTACCAAAAGTATATGGGTATGCGCTTGATTAGTATACTAAGGGTATAATTGTAAAGTAGAGGTATGAAATATATAAAATGAATATGTTGCAAATGGTTCAATTGTGTGTTTTCATTCTCCTTCCTTATGTAGATCGCGTGAGTTAAAATAATCCTTTTCCGTTCAGTATTAAATTAGTATATTATAATGTAAGTACGGAATAGTAATTTTCGTTACAAAGGCGATAAAGTACTTTTTGGCAAATGTGTGTTTTTATTCACATTTGACAAGAAATGTTTTGTGCCCATGTAACGGACATTATTTTCTGTCACGAGGCCCAATTAACCGAGTTGTTTTACTGCGCATGGGGGGTAAGTGGAGCCCATGGGAGGTAAGTGGCCACTTTCCTCCCTAGGGCAGTAAAAGGGCGAGGTTAAGTTGGGTCGAGTGACATAGATGTAGATTTCGGAGAAAAATGTCAACTAATGTCATATTCTGACAAAATATGACATACTATGAGAAATGATTCATATTATTAGCTGTCAGATGTTGATAAAATATGTCATAATTTGTCAAATAATGACGGAATTTGTAAAAAAATATCATAATAAATATGACAGTAAATGACATAGACCATCATATTATGTAATATAATGACATTATATGTGATAATATGTCAAAAAATGTCATAATAAATAAGACAATAAATGACATACCCCGTTCGAAAATGACATACAATGTCATCGTATAACATAAAGTGTTATAGTATGTCATAATATATTGTTCCATAGTTGACATTTTATGACATAATCTGACATTATATGTCAAATTCGGTCAGAATCCGACATCCGTAGGTCGGACAAAATATGACATTATCTGACAAGATGTCCGAAATTCCAATTATCTAATGTCATTTGATGAGAGTATATGTCGAATAATGTCGAAAAATGACAAAATATGACCGATTTTAACAGATTATGACATTTTTCCTACGTATTTCGGTGACCGATTATGTCATATTCGGACATTTTATGACCAAATCTGACATAATGTGACCACGTGATTTCCACGAGGGATATGGCACAATTTACTATGTTAACATTTTAAAATTTACGATGGCAGCATGGTGAAATTTACCATGTTAACATAATAATTTTTACCATATTTGCGGCACTATGCCTTTGCAACTCTCGGTTTAAATATTGTTTACAGAGCGCTAACCGCAAATTTTACATACCGATGAGTATGCATATCATCGCGGATCTATTATCCTCGACTTTGCAAAAAACTGAATCGTAAGTTCACATTGTATAGAAGAGGACAACTTGAAATGATAAAATCGGATACATATTTAGATATCGCTTGAACGAGAAATGCGCGGGCGACACTTGCAAAAGAGTCTTGAGACTTTCTACTTGCACCCCTAGCTTGCCTGTCAAGCTTGAATCAGATATACTGCAAATCCGTTTCAGAATTATGGAGACCACTTCGCATTGATTTTTAAAATTATTGAGGCAAGAGCAACCCGTACTCTCGAAATTGTGTATTGAGAGTCATCATACTTACCACTGGTTTGCTTATATAACTGGCTTTTCTAACGTTTGCAACATTTTTTTTTGCTTTTAGATTCAGACGACAAAACCTCAGATTTTTTTTATGTAAACATCTTAGCGCTCGCTACGGCACCTAGGGCCCATTTTCGGCTGGGTGTCATTTTCTGAAAGCGTAAACAACATTGGTGTGTGTCCGTGTGAGCTAGACAGTTACTTGTTACGCCTAAAGATAGCGCTTCCAACGCAATCGCACGATGTTTCCACATAAATTCCGAGTTCAGGGTGCTAGATTGCTACTTGTTTTTTAAGGTATTATAAGATTCTGTTGAACGAAGATATGCTCAAATGGGCGTCTTCGTCTTCTTACCAATTAACACCGTCGATTTCATTTGGATCTCTGACCTGGAATGCCACGTATCTCTTGGAAAATCATTCTATCCAGCCAAAACGTTTATTTCCACAACTACGACTAGCAAGTTGGTTTCCGTTTCCGGTGTGAAAGGTGTCAGACACGTGAGGATAGCAAGGATAGATTTTTTGGATTTTCATGCAGAAAAATCAGGCAAAAGGTGAAGGGAGGTAAGGGAAGGGAGTGGGTAGTATTTTTGAGGAGAGCGAGAGTAAAAGTAGGGTAAAAAAGCGTACGAGGAAAGTGTGAAGACTGAAATAGGTGGTGGGAGAAGAGTAAGGTTAGAAAGATCAGAGGGAGTGGGGTGTGTAAATGAGGGCTGGGAGAGTGTGTGTGTAAGCGAGTGGGGATGGCGGACGGGACGGATGAAAGTTCGAAAGAGTCGAGGCGGGGGGGGGGGGGGGGAGAATGAGTGTGTGACCAGGAGAGGGGGAAGAACAAATGTAGAAAGATTGGAATTGGACGCGGCGGGGTGGTCGCCGGTGTTTGAGAGCAGTAACAAAGAGAACACCAGAGGCTATGAGGAAGAAGCAGATAGAGAAAGAAAGAGATGAATTAGGCACAGAAGATTTGGCGTAGTAGATCACCGCGCTGAAAAGGGAGTTGGTGGGACTTTTGAGTGAGATGGAAGAGCCTTGAGGTAAGAAGAATGAAAGAGCTGAGTGAATGGGAGAAAGAGTGGAAGGAAGAGAATAAGAGGATGTGGGAAAAGATAGGAGAGTTGATTGAGAATGGCAGGATGAAGGAAGAAGAGAAGAGAGACGAAGTAAAAGAGATTAAAGAGAGGATAGGGAGATTGGAGATGCGTATGGATGAGTACGTTGAAGGAGATGAAGGGGACACTCAAAACCAGGGTGATATGGAATGGAGAAAGAGAGTGTGGGTGCTGGAAGATAAACAGGAGAAGGAGGAGAGAGAAAAGAGAAAGAGGAACGTGATAATAAAGGGAATGAATATGGCAAGTATGAATGGGAGATATGAGGTGCCGGGGTTGTTGAGTTTGTTGGGGATGGAGGAAGTAATTGAGGAATCGAGAGTAATAGGGAATGGGGATGGAAGGAATGAGAGGAAGTTAGTGTGGGTGAGCTTGAAGGATATGGATGCGAAGAGGGATGTGATGTTGAACAAGAGAAAACTGAAAAGGAAAGGATTGAAAACGATCTGACGTGGAGGCAGAGGACAATCAAGTGGATAATAGAAAAGTGGTAAGTTATGAAGGTGAGAGAGTATGGATTGATGAGGAAGGGTGGACGTGGTGCGAAATGAAAGGGTGTTTAGTTAATGAAGGACAGCGAGTGGGAATGGAAGGGCATAAAGGAGGGAGAATGGTAAGTGTGGATGGGGGAGAGAGGAAGGATCCGGTATAAGTCGACGGAGAAGGGAGAGGAAGACGGGTAGGAAAGAACGGCGTGGAGGCGAGGTTTTGGGAGATGAGGGAACGAGAAAGGGGAGTTGCAGTGGAGGGCAAGGAGAAATGCAAGGTATTGTTTTGGAATATGGTAGGGATTGGGAATAAGGATGAGAGTTTTTGGAGGTATGTAAGTGGATGAGAAGCGGTGATGCTGTGTGAAACATGGATGGATATGGAAGGCCGGAATAGAATAACAAATAGAGCACCAAAGGGCTTTGTTTGGTGGGTGCAAGCAGCGAAAAAAGGACACAAAATGGGGAGAGGGATGGGTGGGATGTCATGGAAAGAGAGGTTTGCTTGGGAAGAATGAGAGGAGTCGTGGAGGGAGTATATCTGGAGAGAGGTGATGGGGAAGGTTTGAACGAACTTAGGAAATGGATGAGTGTAAGAGATGAAAGAATGGTAATAATAGGGGGAGACTTTAATTCCTGGGCGGGGTAGAGAAGTGGGATGAGAGTGTGGGGTTTTGTCGAAGAGAGTCGAAACAGTCGCCAAAGGAAGTGGACGAGCAAGGAGAAAAGCTGCTGGAATGTCTGATGGAGTGTAGATGGTTCATCATGAATGGTAATACGGAAGGAGATGAAGAGGGAGAGGTGACGCTCATCGGGACAGGGGAGACAGTCATTGATTATATACTTGGGAATGAAAAAAACAAGAGAGAGTGTGAGAAGGATGCGTGTAGAGACTGAGGCGGGCTCGGATCATTCCGGGGTAGCAGCGTGCTCAGGAATTGTTGAGGGGGTGAAAAAGAAATGGAGGAGTAGGGGGAAGAAGGGAGCAATGGGCA
Organism: Asobara japonica; assembly: GCA_026005395.1. Taxonomy (NCBI): domain Eukaryota; kingdom Metazoa; phylum Arthropoda; class Insecta; order Hymenoptera; family Braconidae; genus Asobara; species Asobara japonica. The sequence continues at coordinate 184,617 of BQMI01000458.1, read as the reverse complement.
GAAGTAAGGTTTGGGAGAAGTGTGGGGAGAGTGGGAGAGAGTTGTTTAAAGAGCTGATGGAAGAATGGAGCGTGAATGAAGTGAAAGGAATGGGGGTGAATGAGCTATTGAAGGAATTATGGGAAGGAGTGTGTGGAAGAGGGAGTGCGAATGGTGAAAGAGAAGCATGGAGGGTGGCATGGAGAGTGTGAGGAGTGGAGGGACAGAGTGAAGGTAGTGACGAAAAGGTGGAGGGGAGGGAGAGCTGATGGGGGGGAAGGGAGGAGGCGGAGAAAATTATGTGGTTCACCTGGACAGAAGAAAGAGGAAGAGAGTAGCAGAGCAGTGAGTGGAGGGAGGGAGTGGGATTTCATTAACAGGGAAAGAAGGAGGGGAAGAGGGGAGAGTGATATGAGAGGATTGATATGAAGGAGTGGGTGGAGTATTTTATGGAATTGTTAGGGGGTGTTGAGTACACGGTGGTGGGTCAGGGGAGAGCAAGGGAGAGTGTGAGGGTATGTGAAGATAATGAATCAAGCTAGGTGGATGTGTGCTTGGCGGTGAGGAAGCTGAAGGAGATAAAGAGTCCGGGAGAGGATGGAATGGAGAATCAGGTGTATAAGTACCGGGGCGAGGGGGTAAAAAGTATCTGTGGGAAGTCTGCGGGAAGGTTTGGAGAAGTGAGGGGCGGTCAGAGGGTTGCAAAGTGGGGCTAGTGGCCCCGGTACTCAAGAAGGGGGTAGGTAACAGGGTGATACCCTGATGCCTACTGCCTATAAGCTATATATGGAGTTGCTAAGGAGGAGGCTGGAGGAGGAGACGGAGAGAAATGGAATAATACCGCATAATCAGGCAGGTTCTAGGAAGGAAATGGGGACGATGGAGAACATTTTTGTACTGAAATGCTTAATCCATAAGGAAATTCAGAAGAGGGGGGGAAGGCTGTTTGCACTTTTTATAGACTTCAAAGCAGCATTTGATAGTGTGCTATGGGAAACCATGAGAGAAAGAGGTGTGAGTGTGGGGATAATTGAGGGGGTGAAAGTGGCGTTTAGGGAAACGACGGGGAGAGTAAAGGTAGGGGGTAGAACAGGGGGGATGTTTTGGACGGAGAGAGGGTTAAGGTAGGGCTGCCCGCTGAGCCCAATAATGTTCAGCGTGCTCCTGTCAAACCTAGAGGACAGGTTGGCGCGAAGAGAAAGGGGGGGGGGGCGTAGTGCTAGGGAGAGGAGATGCAGGGATGATTGGAAGAGGAGATTATGGTTATTTGACGTGTTAGTGTGGTTGGTAATAAGTTAGGGTGTGGAAATTTTGGGGGTGGAATGGATGCAAAAGAATGGAGAGTATGGAAGTAAGGTTTGTGAGATGGGTGTTTGGATTGGGGGTGAAATGTCCGGGGTACTTGGGGGGAGAAAATGAGGCGGAAGGTGATAGGAGAGTGGCATATGAATGAGGTGGAAAATTGGAGTGAGATTGGGGAAGGTATGAGAGAGAAAATAAGGAGAGAGAGGTGGGAACAGATCGTGGACTCCAAGTACAATAAGTGGTTTAAGTTTTATAGAGGATCGGAGGGAATTCCCGAGTATGTGGAGTGCATGAAGAAACAAAGGAAATGGCAGAGGATGATGCAGTATAAGGTGGGGGAGGGGATAAGAGAGGCAGAGTGTTGGAAGGAGAGAGAGCTGCAACTGTGCAGGGTATGTGTTCGAAGATGGTATGAATCCAGGAGAGGATGGGGGAAGAGCGATTGTGGACAGAGTGAGTGAGATTTTGGATGAGAGCAGAAGAGGAATTTGGTGGATTAGGAGGTTGGAGAAATCGAGGGAGGAGGCGAGGATAGGAGGGGTTAGAGAAGCGTACGGTAGGGTCCGTAGGGGTTGATGTGATGATTGAACACGAGTAGCACGAAAACGGAGGCATCTCTTGGTATGTTTCTTGCTCTGGTGCTTGTGCTGATTCTGGCGCAATTAATATACAGGGTGTCCCATTTGCAAAGTTGCACCTCAATATCTTTCAACAGAGCCATGTAACAAAAAAATGTTTCTACCAAAAATTGTAGGGTTCTGAGGGGGAAATCCGTTTTGTTCATTATTTCGAGCTTTCAAGCTCGCCCTTGCAAGCTGCAAGCACAAACAGCTTTTTTTTTAAATGGCAACCCCATTTTTCACCCCGATGAAAATTGTTCATTTCGATGAGTTGTTCTCAGAACCCAACGCATATTCAATTTTATGTCATTTTTTTATGCAAGAAATATCATGAAATCGTTTTATGGCCAAAATGGAAATTTCAGACTTTTTTAGCGTAACCTAGGATGCACGACGTGGAGGTAAAGTTTGCGTCGCATCCCATGCGCAAAAAAAGGAAAAAGAAATGCACGAAAATGTGAGGAAGTTCCTGAGCGTTTACAGAAGGTGTTCAATATTCCCACCATTCACTTCCAAGCATAACTCAACTCGTTTGCGGAAATTCCCAACAACTCTACGGCTAATATTGCAACAGTTCGGAGATCATCAGGATTGACACCTTGTTGCACTTGTTGTTCTCGTTCTCCAAACATTCTTCCTCGTCTACAATGCCGTTCGATCCTCCTGATATCTGCAGGATATCTCCAGAATCTGCAGGATAATGTTGTCGCTTGCGGTACCGCTCGCGATAGGTTCGAGCAGCAGCTCGATACACTCCCCTACACTCTCCCAAAATAAGCAAAATATCGACAATTTCACTAGCTGAATATATTGTGCTATGTTCGATGAAATATCAAGTGATACTAACTTGGTAAAGGTTGAATTGGCACCAATTCAAATGAAATAATCGTCAATGAGTAGGTACATTTGTTTACATTACGCAACTGGACGTAATTCTTCCATTGATGTGTTTACGCGCTGGAATTATCAAATGCAAACAATAATCAAAACATTTGTCCATAAATGGTGGGGATATTGAACACCCTTTGTAAACTCTCAGGGACTTCCTCACATTTTCGCGCATTTTTTTTCTTTTTTTTGCGCATGGGTGCGACGCAGACTTTACCTCCACGTGGTGCATCTTGGGTTACGCTAAAAAAGTATGAAACTTCGATTTTGGCCATAAAACGCTTTTCATGATATTTTTTGCATAAAAAAATGACATGAAATTGATTATGCGCAGGGTTCTGAGAACAACTCATCGAAATGAACAATTTTCATCGGGGTGAAAAATGGGGTTGCCATTTAAAAAAAGCTGTTTGTGCTTGCAGCTTGCAAGCGCGAACTTGAAAGCTCGACATAATCACCAAATCGGATGTCCCCCTCAGAACCCTACAATTTTTGTGAGAAACATTTTTTTGTTACATGGCCCTGTTGAAAGATATTGAGGTGCAACTTTACAAATGGGACACCCTGTATAGATATGGTGATAAGCGGAGTGGCGTGTAAAGTAGAGGTCAAGTTTTAGGCTAAGACTAGAGTATGCAAGTCTAAATGTGAAGGGAACGGAAACCCTGGAAGTCCGTAAAAGGAACAAATATATTGAATGAATGAATGACTAGCAAGTCGGTATAATTGTTATTTTAATATTGATAAAGAGTAAGTCTGATTTTTGGTACGTAATATGGTATTATATTATCCCCTGCAATAGAACTGTACCCTACATGACGTATTAATAAATAAATAAATTTTTACCCTATGACGAAAGCAAGATTTTCATTCTTAACAAAAACACATTTAATAACGTATTAAAATCGGTCGTACAGTTATGAAGATGTTGATTTTTAAAAATCCCGATCTGTTCGACAATTACTCAGAAGCTCCTAATTGGAATTCATTTTTTTGGGGGGTTCAAACGATACATCTCAATGCTAGCTTGACCGAGTTCGGTAATGGTGATGAGCGGAGTAGAATTAATCCTACATTCGAGTTATAGCCCTGACAAAATTGATTTCAGACAAGATGATTTTAGATGTTATTGTTTATAATTTTATCATTAACTGATGTATTGAATTTTATGCTTTTTACAGAGAATATATAGTTTCAAAAACGCTATCGTTTGACGTCAATTAAATTTTGATCGGTGGGATAGTTATGGAGGTATATTTTTTTTTCAAAAGCCCCACTTGTTCAACAATTCCTCAGAAGGCTGTAATGGGAATTGATTTTACTGGGGCTCATTAGATTCTTTGTAATCTTTCTAAAATTTATTTCAGTGGCATATTTTCATAAAATGTTTCGAAGTTAACTACATTATTTATATCTCATTTAGAAGAAAATCCGACTTACAAATTATGTTCCATTCCCCTTGAGTTATCAATAAATTTTACCCATTTCCACATGATAACGAATAAAACATTGGTCTTTTCAAGCATTCATCGATGATTTAGACATGTGTAACGTGGTCAAGGCTTTTTCGTAGATCAATTGACAAATTTCGTCGAGATCTTCAACATGATACCTCATACATCCCATTTGATGTATACTATCAAGAACTATGATTGATTTTGTGCCGATTTTTCATGTCGTATAAATAAATTCCCGATTTTCTTGAGTTAGCTCCCAAAATACCCAAATTATATTTGTATAATCTAAATTTGTTGAGAAGCTCATTGGAAAGGGTAGCGTACTCATTTGTCAATTTTCCATGAAGTTATAAGAATTTACGTTTCTTACAGAAATTTTCGCGTTCCTATCATTCTTAAATTCCCGGGACATCTCTAAACTTTCCATAGATATCCGTCGCAATGTGCATATATTATTTTGTCCCGTTCAAAATAGTGTATTTTCGACTCAATTTGCTTATTTTTGGACCAAGTTATTTTTGAAAATTTATCGGCTCGACAACCGCACGCAAAATAGAATCAATTCGAATAGCATGACGTATCAAAATAACCTGGAGAAATACTTCAGTATCTGGGGCTTTCAGTGCCTTATCCTTGTAAACAGCCAGATGGGAAATTGAAAAAACCAACATTCAAGAGTAAGTTTGACTCTATACAATTCAAAGCCGGATTAATTACTCCACTAGTTGCCAGTCCATCATTACATGTTCATAAATATGCCCAATTCTGATTGGGCACTATTTTTGACAACGATAGTAATAATGATATTTAATTTTTCAGATCACATATGTATATCTGGTGATAGTCAGTGTATAATTTTCTTACTTTTTTTTAATTCCGCCTCAGGGCGTTTTTTGTTTCTGTGCCGATGGCTCCAAGTCTTGGATTTCAATTACTTCGGTATTAGAAAGCACTCTCCGACTAGGAAGTATAGGCTCCGGAGCCCGAAGGTTCATCGCGTTCCTACGCATCTTCCTGATACAAAGGATCTAAACGTTGCGAAGTTTCTTCGTGATCCCCAAAGCTTACAGGATTGGGAGAGCTTTCAGGATTCTTACGATGTTCTTGGTCAACCACCTCCGGAACCGGCATCTACATTAGACAAGTAAGGATTTGGATTATATTAATGCGTAAATGTGAATTCTGTATATGAAGCCATCAATGAATTTCCTCTGGACGAGTTTCAGGCCAGGAAAAAAATGGCATCTCGCCAGAATAACTCAAAGAGCTTCGGTTGTTTGGACGTAGGAATCCTCTGATCGTCATATGCTATTACAATACGGTAAGACTTGCGTACCTCTGGCGGCTCTGCGTGCATGGGGCGTTCTGTCTCAGCTCGTTCTTCCATCTCAGCTTGCTGTTCTGCCTCAGGTTGTTGTCCTGGTTGAGCCGCTGGAAGCAATTCTGCTACATTAGCCACCAGCTCCTGCATTATTCTTTGACGAGGACCACGTCTAGTTTTCCTGGGGAAAATCGGTGGTACTACCACCTCAGCAGCAGCAGCAGCAGCAGTGGCGGCAGGTTCTCCACGTTGGAGAGGTCCAATTTCCACAGTTCTCCGTCGACGACAACCCCGACCCCTTCTTGGATGAACCACCTCACCAACATTAGCATTTTCTTGAGGTTCAATCCTACCTACGGCAGCCCATCTTTGTGACGGACGTGGTGGAGCCGGATTTGGCAGAAGGTCCCGATCGATCACTGCCAATATAATGAAGACATGAATTAATAATGAAGACAATATAAATATATTGTCAGTATTAATTTCACATGTTGATGCAACTCTTACTTTCATGAATCCGCCTTCTCCTATAGAGATACAACAATTGATTCTGGATCAATCGAGCTGCTAAAAATTATATTAGAAGTCGATTATACCATGCATGAAAACAGGAAAACAACTTGACTGTATCATCATCATTGCGTCTACTAATGTATGCATAGCATGAGATCTAACAAAATATCGTATAGAATGTTTCCGTCCATCACATCTAAACAGTTTTGCGAAAGAATTGAACATGTGTGACGGGATTTGAATAATCCCGCCGCGCGACTGCGCACCTCGCTGCTCTGCAGCGCCCTAACGTTATCGAGGCCTAAGTTCATTCGCGGGAGTTCAGTCCCGTTTGACCGCGCGCCCACGCAACATCGACCCCACGTGAAAAACACAAAAAAAAGGGACGCCACGATAACCAAACGCTCAGGTAGGCTTGCTTTTGCCTTTTTCTTTCGTTTTTCTACTTTTCTGAAAAAATTTGGAATTTTAAAAGGGGAAAAATTTGAGTTGCGAACACGCGGCGCGAGTTCCGGAAATGTGCAGATCGGGTTTTTTAGTTTTTTTTATGTGTGGAATAATTATGGGGAGTTAGCCCGAACAAAAGAGGAAAATATTCGCTTTGCAAGTGTGATTACGTCGTTCCGTTGGAATGTGGAAGAAACGGATCGATAATCACGTCATACAATAGGACGGAAAGTGATTGCTCGCGACTATAAATTTACTGTAGATATAATAGAAGATTAAAATTATTTGGGTTTCGGGGATTTTTGTTGGAAAATTATATTATCTCGACCGGAAAGTCGAAAAACAAATTTTGAGTATTAATGGAAAGTTTTTGTCGTCGTAAAAATGATGTGCTCTCGACCGTAATGTCGATCAAATATTTCGAGTCTTTGAGTGAGACTTTTGTTTTATTATAAAATATTTCGAGTCTTTGAGTAAGGCTTTTGTTTTATTATAACATCATAGTGCCGACCGGAGAGTCGAGAAACTTTTTCGGCGATTCTCTGACCCAATTTTTTGTGTGAAAAATTATGTTTCGACCGAGAAGTCGATAAACTATCGCTTTATGTGCAGTTCCGAGCTGTGTCTCTTGGATTTTGTTGTGTCTCTTTGGATTATTATGGGATAAATTTCGGGGTAAAATTGAGACAAATCTCGATCGCGAAGTCGATAAACTATCGGTCCCGGTTGACTGAAAATTCAGTGAATTAATAAGATTTACCGATTTTGTTGGGATTTAGGATAGTTAGAAGGTCTCGACCGCAAAGTCGGTAAACTATCGCCTTATGTGCGATTCTGATTTTGTTTTTTTTTTTGGTGTCGCTTTTATGTGTTACGGGAAGAAAAGTTTCGACCGCGATGTCGGTAAACTAGTTAGTTTTAGGTTCGATCGCGATTTTAGTTGATTTGGTTCTTTCGGGTTGGAGTCGACCTGATTTTATGGGATATCACGTGAGCTTCGTGTACTTCAACTAATGGGAATTTAAAAGTTTTGGGGTTGTATATTTTGGCGAGAAGTAAATATAGAATTTTGAGAAATGAGTCTTTCGAGTTTATGCTTTATTTAGGTGTTTTTTTTTAAGACCAATTATCCCCTAACATCTCGATCCACCCCCATCTACCATAAACACCTCCTGAGCAGCGCGGGACATACCGCTTCCTTTCCCTTAGGTTTAGTTTAGTTAAGTTAGGTTAAGTATTCGAGATAAGTCGAGTATGCGGTTACGCTAAGTGACGATAACTCCTTTTCCATTTTAATTTTGGTATTTCGAGAATTTGCGTTTAGCGAGATTTTGCGTTTTGAGCATTTTGCATTAAGTTAGAAACTCTCGCGTTGTTGGTTCGGCGTACAAACCAAATGGCGCGCAATTTTAAGGTTAGGTTAAGGAAGTTTTTTTTTATTTTTTTGTTTTTCACTAAGGGAAAGTGACGCGAAGGTGCATGATGTTTGGTTCAGGCAAAATATCACGTCACACATGATAGGTTTCATTGTTTCATGTCTCTCGTTATGGTACATTACTGGTGGACGTAATAACGTTACGGTACGTTATTTGCGGAATTCAACAAGTTTTGTGCATGACTTGCCACTGGAACCATGTGGCTGTACTTTAATTCTCCTAGCTCGATGCTCCGTTGCCTTTCCACAAGTTGTATTGCAAGACGACGAGGAAGATCAATGGGATCGTCGGGAGTCGACTGAAACTGAAATATTTCTCAAGATGGAAAAACGATTGAAATCATGAGTAAAAGGTTCTTGTTATTTGCGGATGAAAGCATTGTAATCAGACAGATTTTAGTATCCGCTTTTTATGCTACTGCTCTTAAAAGCAGGTCTTGTCTTTGAAATAATAATAATATGATTGGAATTTTCTAAGTTTCTCACATGCAAACTTGATATTTCTACGAGAACATATTACTTTGGTTCACTCATTTTAGTTTGACTAGTCCGAATATACGTTTTCAAAACCGAATTTTTATATGTTTTGCCTGAATCTGCTATCGATGAGGTTGAAGGAAAATTTCCTCAACAAATGTGTATCAATTATGTATCACAATCACACCATAATTATGTATGATTGACCTTCTTTGTTGATACAAAGTAGAGTTAGTTGGGTTAAATTTGTTTACACTGAATACAAGTGCAAAAGGAAGAATGATAGATTATTTATTCTTAAACCTTCAGTAGTCAGTAAAATATATCAATGTTCACCTAGATTCACAATTTCAGCATAGTTATCAAAAAAATTGTTCAATATATTTAATTGACTTCCCCCAATGAACTATGAAACATGAGGTTTTTCTTTTAGCGAACTTGAATATGGGTAAGTTGGAAGTTGTAGTTGCCTGAAGCGTGTTGGATGACGAGTTGACTGGAATGATTTTCCCACCAAACGTGTGAATGCCTTTAGGAAGTTCACAAAACACTAGCAATCGTGTCTCCTCGATTTCACTAGGTGTCAAAAATTATGTCGACATTACAGATATGCTGGTCATAATCGCTATGACAATAACTCGGTGACAACAGTTAGCGGTACCATCAACCCTTCAGAAAAAGTGGGTTTTTTATGGACAATTTTGCGAGTTTCTACTTAAATCTAAAAACCGCTGCAGAACAACGACTGTACACGAGATAAGTCATCACGTCTGCCAAACAATACTATCTTAAAGGCCATATTCTGCTTGAGACTGAAATATGGAATAACGGAACAGCGTTTCTTGTAGGTACAGGTGAAACCATTTCTAGGACCCCACGGAATGTTGGAATTTTCTTGAAAGTTGGCTGGAGGATCACATAGTCCATACAGTGCCGAAAAGTTTCCTTGCTTGGATTTTCTAGACTTGATTCAGCCAAAAATGGCGGAAGTCGGCCCCAGCCACATGGGTAAGTGTCCGGTGCGCCCCCTGAAGGGATGCTTAAACAACCGCTACCCGGGCGTACAAATGAGAGGGACGGAGACAAAGCAGGCACAAAACAACAAACACAGGCATTGACTCAGGATTTTTCGGGGATCATTTTGGTACCCTTAAGACAGCAGCTACAGGCCGAAATGAACAAGTTCGATTTCGGGATCATTACAGTAACTTCCGTATCGGGAAGTCAATCAAATGAGACTTTTTTGTCTTCATTTTTTTAAATCATTCACCTTTGAAACTTGATTTTAGTAAAAATTTCGAAAGAAAACGATACTAAAAAAGCATAAAATTTTCAACTTGTTGCTATTGTTTCAATGGAATGAATGGAAATTTATAGTTGGAAACGTCGATTAAATGACTTCAGATTATTTCACGTAAAATCATTCAGATTATTTTACGAAAGTAAATACATAATTAAGTAAAATTCTCTGAAACTAATGAACATTTTTTAATTTCTTTTGTATCAAAATGTGCGCCTCAACGAGATCCAGGGAATGGTCGAAGAACACCTAGTAGGTTGCTCACAAGAAATCGGACATATTTCAATTTTTCTGTCTTTTACAGTTATCCTTGCTTTTTGCACTCTAGCGTTTGCAAAAATTGGGATAAAAACTTGAAATTTGAAACAGAGGTTTCTTTTGTTGTGGTGAAGAACGCTGTCAAATCGCGATGTGATCATGTCATTAGTTTTCTGGATTTTAATTTTTTCATTTTCACGGTTTTTATTTTATTTCTCGATAATTATTGAACCGATTTTGTTGTTTTCTTTCCAAAATGTGTGCCTTAACGAGGTCTATGATATGGTTGAAAAACATTGAGTCAATTATTTTGGGTAATATGAGATATTCCTGTGTTTTCACTTTTGACTTTGGTTTTACTTTTTGCGTTTGTTCGCACTCTAGCGTCCGCAAAAATTGTCATAAAAACTTGAAATTTGGAACAAAGCCTCCTCTTGTTACGGTGAAGAACCCTATTGAATGACGATTTGATCGTATCATTAGTTTTCTAGATTTCAATTTTTTCATATTTATGGTTTCTTTATTCCTCCATTCTCGATAAGTATTCATCCCATTTTATTTCCAAAATATGAGCCTTAACGAGATCTATGAACTGGTTGAACAACATTGAGTCAATTACTTTGGGTAATATGAGATATTCCTGTTTTTGTTTCCGCTCGTCTGGAAAAAGGTCTTTCAATACTGGAACATTTTGATTTTGTGTGCAATTGAACCATTCGGAAGCTTACCACCAATGAATTGGGGGCAATAAACAAAAACGGTGACATATTGGACACAGTCGAATGGGGGACCCGAGGACCGCCGGCTTGTTTTTTTATTTCAACTGTTTAATTAATTTTGCAATGTAAAAAATAAAAACTTCGAAATACTTCATGGTATAACAATAAAGATAAAATAAAAATCAGTCGAATTTCGGTTTTCATTTCCAATTATGAATTTCAGCTTTCAATTTTCATTGTCACATTCAATATCGATCTGAATTGTCAATTTCAGCTCATAATTTTTAAATCCAGTTTTCTCAAATTTTTTGGTTGCGTGCGGGGAAAAAGTCAAAAAGCACTGTTTCGTCAGTTGGACTTTAATGCAAATCAACGGTAATTAACATGTAATGGAAATCAACGGTCCGGCCGCTTGTGGCCGGGAACGCACTAGTGTAGGATAATAGAGAAAAAGGGGGGGAGGGGAGGAATGACTCCAAAATTACAGCATAAACCCGATATCTGCAGGGAAAAAGAGAGTGTCATCGTCCATTCAGAATGTTGTCCAGGGTTGGGGGATATCTAGGCATGATCTAGAAACATAAAATGGATGCTATTTGGAGTACTTACTGATATATCGGGGTTGATTTGCTCTGCACCTGGCCAGATTGAAGACCGGCCCGCGTCTGCCTATTTATCCTTGATATTGCGTGAAACTCTCTTTTTTGTTCGTCCTGACGGTTCTTAGTTAGTCTTCGTGAAATCGGGAAAGCGACTTATGTACGAATTTGGGCCCCTTCACCATTTCCGTCCTTTACAAATTGAATAATTTGCTGGAACACTGCATTCGTCTATGAATTTCCTGGAGGCGTAAGTTCCAGAAAGCTGATCTATTCAGCACAATGTTCGCAAGGTTACAGCACGCAGAATTGTTCTTTATGCAGTTATAATTTTGAGGAGATGATGGGAATGAGGGAAGAGGTGTTGTATGTTCGGAGATTTGGAGATAAAGGTATTTTCCAAGAATCACTCACGATTAACTGTCACCTCGAGATGTATTTCACTTTAGAATTTCCAACATTGTCTCTACGACAAGAGACTAGTTAGGTTGAATTTCGGTTCAATACTAACTCTAGATTTCGAAGTTTGTTCTCAAAACTGAGTTTTCTAAGTTGGAGGGGGTAAACTATAATCTGAGTCAGAAGAAAGTGCATTTCTCCAGACTTAGGTAGAAAAAATTCTGAAAAAGGCGGCACGAAATCTCATTGGATGGCATTTGCGGGAAGTTTCAGGTATCCTACCTGTAGTGGTGGGACATGTGGTGCATCACCTTTGAGTTACAACTGGTACCTGAAATGTAGAGGTGTAGTACAGGTAAGCAGGTACTAAATGAAGAGTCCTAAAAGGTATTAAAAAGTAATAAAATAATAAAGGGACCAGGGTAGTGACGGAGATGCAAAAAAATATAACCTGGGGGAATCTGCGCAAATGGGTTTAGTTCTAGTAACGATTCTTTTACTATGTCTTTTTAGATGGATAGTTCAGAGCAATTTTTGATCACGTAAAATTTGAGGATAGCCTCCCTTTTGCGTATTTATAAGAGAAGAGAGAGATGGAATGTTGTCAATACAGCAATTTCTTGAGCACTTGTTCAATTATTTGTGAATTTATCAACGACGGTCTCTCCAAATGGAGAAGTTTATGAGTTAATCTCCTATAAAGAATATTTGGAGACCAAATTACAAAACCTTGAAAAATGAGTGGGGAAATCTGTGTGAAATTTTAGTGACAAAGAATAAAAAACTATGGTTTGAAATTTCGATTAAAAAACCCGAATTCGCGTGTTCGGCACGTAACACAAATTTTCCTCTTTTCAAGTGGGTTTTCGAGCATTATTTCTCCGGAGCCGCATTATTTCTTCCTTTGTGTCGAAGCGGCTGCCCCTGTTATTCGCTTCTGTTTGGCAGCAAGAGTTTGAGAGGGCGGGAGGGGGGGAGACAAGATCGTCGGCTGTAGGGCTCGAGAGGTGTTCCTTTTCTCTGCATGGGGTCTGGATGGGAAGTTAGCGGTTAATCATTGTTCTGCAGCCGGGGAGGTGGGCTGCTTTTAGTGCGGCCATCGGGAGATAAGGATTGGGGGAGAAAGGAACCCAATCGCGGTGTAACTTGAAATTAACCTAAGTTTAATCATTCATTTATTTGAATCTAATCCATATTAATTTATCTTAGTCTATTAATATCTTTTCACAATACATAACTTTGTTCTCGTTTTGGGAATGAACTGGAATTTCTCCACAACTTCGTACCTTCAAATAGCTGTTCGATAAAGTGGACTGTAGTTTTGATTAGTGCAAAAATAGGAGCCGCATTGGTGACCTGAAATTGGTGGTGACATTTTGGGCAAATGATTATGATCGCTCACGGTTGATTTTCATTATCGTTTATTATAAAATTATAGGTCCTTAAATTGAAAAATGTGGATATTAACAACAATGCTTCTCAGAGCAACTTTCTAATTGATTGCATCTCGATGTTGAGATCTTCATTTGATTAACCGTCCATATTACTATTAATCGCACTCAACATTATCGTTTATAACTGGCGAGTTTACGGTGATTAATCTATCCAAATTAATGATACCCAATTTTCATTACTGGTGATGTAACTCAGTTGATTATTCCCTTATAATGGTTGGGTTGACGATCGTATAGGAAATTCTATATGTTGATATGATCTCGTGATGGCAATCCCACCACTCAGCTCCCAATAGCTTTAGATACTCAATCCCTCTTGCTAAACGGAAGCTTTATGGTGGGTGCATGTACAACTACTTGTGATCAATTACTCCAAATATCCTAGCTGGGTGACTACATTTCCTGTCCTAAATTTATTGATCACTGAATCACGATTGGTGATGCAGCTCTGTCCCTCTCCCATGACTTTAAGTGATTTGAATTGATATCTGCCACGTGGCGATCATTGTATAACCTGATTCACTAACTATTCATTTGATCCCAATTTTGAAATAATAATGTCCAAAAAACTTTACTAAAATCATATACTACCTTGATTGACCCTTGTGCTAATTGATTGATTATCACTAATTATCAAATGAAGTGGATGAAGTACCTGCTCGTGGTAAGCAACTCAATAGTTGATTCCAGGTTATGTCGTCCTTGCCTTTTAGTTCTCCACACTAATCAGGACGATTTCAGTGATCCTTCCTGATGATTGGTACTCAGTGATGAGTTTCTCACAAAAAAACTGGTGATAAATTGACTCAAAAACTAACTGGTTTGTTCTCTATGTGACCTGTGAAAAGTGCATGTGTGACCTCAACTCGTGGTAGAACAATAATGGCCGATTAACCGCGCGGGATACATCGATGCAAGCATCGATAGGTTACTCGATGAAGAAGGAGAGGGCTAGCATTGATAACTGATGGGCCCTTGGTGACCGCACTCCCATTGGCTCATCAGTGCCGGCTCAAGGGCTCGGCGTCCTTTTTGACATTTTGCACCCGCGAGGTGCTGCCAGCTCGTCAGTGGCATTTCGCAACAGTTCTTTACAATCTACGGAATATTTTTTCGAAAATCGTTGAATCGGGTGGTAATTGAGGCACCTGAAAGGTTTCAAATAAAAATACATGAAGGTTAATGTATGATTCTAGATATGCACGGTGGGCAATCTTTATGTGAGTGGCCATACTACGTGGTGAAAACTCTGGCATAACCCACCTGTGGCAACTTTGTCAAACAATGTAAGTGAGATCTCGTCAAACTACTTGGGGAATAACCTGTCATTTTGTCTGAGAAAACCCTTATCAGAGTACCTGAGCGAATCGATTCCCGGTTTAAATACGCATTCAAAAGTGACACATTCGGGTGCGGTAGTACACATTTTAGAGAGGTGACCTCCCCGAACTCATTCCTACTCGGACCCCCCCCCCCCCCCATTCGGGTGCGCTAGTACACATTTTAGGGTGGTGACCTCGTCGAACTCATCCCTCCTTGGAACCCCCACATTCGGGTGCGGTAGTACATATTTTACGTGGTGTGTGTTATGTTATTTTTCTATTGTGTTATTTAATCCCGCCACCATTTCCTATCAACTTTATTAGCATTTATAAGTCATTCTTTATAACTTATTTTTAATTGATGTATGTATGGTGTTTTTTTTGTATGGCGTTGTTTTTGCATGGTGTTATTGTTGTATGGTTTTATTAACTTCCCGATAGGGAAGTTATTGTAATCACCCCGAAATCGAACTTTTTCATTTCGGCCCGTAAGTGGGGTCTTAAGTGTACCAAAATGATCCCTGACATATTCTGAGTCACTGTCTGTGTGTATGTGTGCCCGAAATTTTGGTCGACGATTTCTCATGAATGGATACACCAATCGGAGCCATCGAGGTCTCAATCGACGCGTCTCAATGCATCTCAGCCCTGATTAGTTTTTGATGGCTATTGGTTGAGAATACATATTGTTATTAACAATTTCAATTGTTCATAACGCTATATCTCGTAAACGGTTGAAGTTAGGAAAGAAAATTATTAATATAAATTATTCCTCGTACCAAGATCTACACTTAATATTAACTGACTTTTTCCAATAATGTGCATAATTAAAGTGGTAGAGCCGTTAGAACTGAATATTACTTCAGTTCATTAATGGAGATTAGATGGCATCAACGATCGCAAAAATTGGCCTCTCGAGTAAACACGGATCGACTGAGAATATAATACTTGTATATCGCTTTTGTGTATCAATGCTGCCATGGAACGTCAAGTCGAGTGAAGCCAGAGATACGGCTTCCTCATGAACTTCTTCAACGTAGTTGTTGTATATTTGTGGTTTTAAAATGCTTCAATGAGACTTAGAAGCTCTAATGAGAAGTAAATGGCCTTCACGTGGAAGAGTTATCTCTTGATTATGAAAAAAATCACAAAAGGCAGCGACATATAGAGAAATGAAAAAAAAATCAGTAAATACTGAAGTGAGAAGTCTCGTAATTTTGTGAAGCAGACATGAACTCGAAAACTCGAGGTACCAAATCGGGAAGTTTCCATTGTGTCCTCACTGAGGGCACAAATACATCCCACCCACTAGTTTTTTTTTAACTTCCCGATTTTTCGGGAAGTTATTGTATTGCTCCCGAAATCGAAATTTTTGTTTCCGCCTAGGAAATGGTGGTTTAAGTATACCAAAGTGATCCCCAATGAATTCTGAGACGATGTATGTGTGTGTGCGTATCTGTATGTACGTATGTGTACAAATTTTGATCCTGGATTTCTCCCGAATGAATATCACGATCAAAGTTATCAAGGTCACCATCGAAGCGTTTTCATGTATCTTAGAGGTGATTAGATTGTGGGTGAAATTGAGCGGATTACACTTTGGATGGGATTCATGGAGTATATGCAATGTTATTAACAATTTTAATTGTTTATAATGTTCTATTGCATAAACTATCAGAGTTAGCGCAAAATTTATATCAGAAAAGTTGTTCCGCATATAGAAATACGTATTTCATGTGGAATGACTTTTTTCGACAATTTACATACTTAAGGAGGTATGACCGTCGCAACAATTATGTCTGTAATGAGTGACCGAATGAACACAGCGCTGTCATGACAGTCCCAATCGACGCGTTTCCGTGGAAAATCAAACGGGTTACACTTTGGATGGGATTACTGCCGTATGTGCAATGTTAACAATTTTAATTGTTTATACTGTTCCACTGGGTAAAATATAAAGTTATCGGGAAACTTCTTAAAAGAGAATCATTCCTTATATGAAAATACACCTTTTATATATGACACATTTTATATGACTTTTTTCATAATTTGCATAATTAAGGAGGTTGGCTGAGCAATTCAACATGCGGGAACAATGCATATCACCAGGGTTGTTCCTTATACAAAAATGCACACTCAATGTGATACTTTTCAATATTAGTTAGAACATATCGCGAGTTGAACTGGAATATGCATGGCAAATGGATATGTCGATAATTGCGGGAATGATGTCAGAGAACGTGATAATTAAGAAAGTACAGAGGTAGGAAGGGTAACTATGCGAATGAAGTCCAGTTGAATATTTGTATGGGGCTTAAAAATCAAACTGAAGAGATCGCGTGCAGTAATGATTAGATGCCAGTTCAATTATTGATACCACTGTTAGGTTTGTTCATCACCATCGTTGTGTTCTTATATTGTGCTGAAATACCAAATTGGGAAGTTTTGTTTGTGCCCCGTATGGGGCACACACATTTGTACACCACTAGTTTGTGTTATTTTTGCTTGTGTTTTTTCAGTTTTTTTTTTGTTCGTGATATCATTTCTCAGTGTTTTCTAGACGTGCCACTACACATACATACGCATATACACACATACACATATACACATGTAACTTTTCCGTGATTTGGTTTATGGCCCGTTCTAATATTTGGAAATTGTTTTTGACCGTTGGTGTTTATTTTACTGCAGACGGTTTTTGGCCTATTCGGTCTCCGCCTCGTAAATGTGAGGTGTTTATATACAGATATCCTCGAAGAGTATATCCCTTCATATTGAGAGAGCATTGCCTTTGCGCAATGTTTCGCTCTCAGTTTTTTTATAACTGAAAAAAATTTGTTTCCAATTAATAATTATTGAAAAAGTTCAATATGCATAAATCAGAAAAAGGAATGCCCGAACCGATCGACCGGGATACGAACCCGGGTCTTCCCCCTATCCGGGTGGTTGCTTTGGACCGCGAAGCTATCGAGACACTTTTACATTCGCAATTTTCCGATTTGTGTACATTTACCTTTTCCTTGATTTAGTTTATGGCCAGTTCTAATATTTGGAAATTATTTTTGACCGTTGGTGTTTATTTTACTGAAGATGGTTTTTGGCCTATTCGGTGTCCGCCTCGTAAATGTGAGGTGTTTATATACAGATATCCTCGAAGAGTATATCCCTTCATATTGAGAGAGCATTGCCTTTGCGCAATGATTCGCTCTCAGTTTTTTTATAACTGAAAAAAATGTTTCCAATTAATAATTATTGAAAAAATTCAATATGCACAAATCAGAAAAAAGGAATGCCCGAACCGATCGACCGGCATTTGAACCCGGGTCTTCCCACTATCCGGGTGGTTGCTTTGGACCGCTAAGCTATCGAGACATGGTTACATTCGCAATTTTCCGATTTGTGTACATTGACCTTTTCCTTGATTTAGTTTATGGCCACTTCTAATATTTGGAAATTGTTTTGGACCGTTGGTGTTTATTTTATTGAAGATGGTTCTTGGCCTATTCGGTCTCCGCCTCGTAAATGTGAGGTGTTTATATACAGATATCCTTGAAGAGTATATCTCTTAATATACTTTGAAAGGATTTTTTTGACCGTAATGATAGATTCGATAGAGGGATTGGCCTATTCGGTCGATGCGATGAAGCACTGTGACATACTTCGATTAAATAAGGTAAACACCCAAGTTATAAGGCCCAACGTTTCGAACACCCTATGCGGTGTCATCTCCAGGGGCAATTTTATTCCTGCGACAAAGGAGAGAGAAGTTGATATTAATGTCAATTGCGGACATAATTGTGTCGTTCAAGTAAGTAAACTAAATAAATATATAAATACATGTTTTTTGTGAATTCTAGATTAAAGTAAAATGACAGGGTCTTTAAATTCGTTACCTTGTAGGAGAGAGTGAAATTTGATTCTATTTATATCCTGTCATTGTTGCGTATCGGTATACTTTATTGTCCCAAGAGCCCGATGTAAACAGACACCAGTAGTCTTCAAGACCTCGTTTGATACTGAATTTGAATATCAAATTGATGGTAGGCCCCTGTTGTGATAGAGGCGGCCTCTATGTGAAACTTTTCAGACTGTTTTAAAAAAATTTTTTGTGAATTTTATTTTAAGATATTGAAAATGTGAGATTTTTTTGTTTGCATTATTTGAAATTTTTTAAATCTATAAAGCTTTATATTTTTTTGAGAGAGTTATTGAAGACGACCTCCCAGTAGATTCTCCTGTTATATATTAAAAAAAAAATTATTAATCCAGTGGACTTTGTGTATGACTACCTAAACAACTAGGCACAAACTCGAAAATAAGATTGATATGGTTATTGTTAAATTATGTAAGTATACTGTTGTAAACAGTCGATAGATTGTTTACATCAGTCCGGAAATTTACAGAGTTGTCAAACTGTTTTTTGATGTGGAACATTTCTAAAATATTCCGTTTTGTTCTGTTATTTTCTGTATCTAAAACTTTTACTGAGTCAAAATTGAAAGTGTGGTTCAAGTCTTGACAATGTTTTGCCAGAACTGTTAGGTCTGTTTTTTCGTTTAAATTGACGCTACGTTTGTGGTCATATATTCTTGTTTTCAAACATCCACCAGTTTGTCCAATGTAGGACATACCGTAATCATTGCAGTCTAGCTGGTATATTACATTTGACCGGAGGTCAGGGTTTATCTTGTCTTTAGTTGGTATTAAACTCTTTGAGAGTTTACTCCTAACTGAGTGGATCAACTTGAATTCATGTTTATTCAATAATTTCGTTATTCTTTCCGATAAATCTCTTGCGTAAGGAAACACCATGGTCTTATGAGAATCAAACCCTATGTTGTTATTGCTGACCGAGTTAGGGGGATTTTTTTGTGTAAGCTCCGTAATCTCTTGTTAATGTAATAATTAACGAAATCTTGTCGGTAGTCATTGATTTCAAAGACCCTGTCCAAGAACCGCAGATTGTTATGGATGAACCTGTTATCCTCGAGGTAGAAGATCCTATCTACGAAACCGTAAATAATTGCAATCTTTTGGCTCATGGAGTGGTTGGAGAAGAAATTTAGAATTCGTCCAGAAAAGGTTGGCTTTCTGTACAAATAAAAATTAATCTACCTCTTTCCCTAATCAAACACAGATTCAAAAATGGGATTGCACCATTATTTTCGGTTTCGTGTGTAAACTGTAACCGTGGATGGAAAGAGTTGAAGGCATCAATCAAATCTTGAGTCCTGTCAGACGGCAGACATACTAAACTATCATCAACATACCTGTAATAAAAAAGCGGTTCAAAGTTTAAGTTCTTCAAACAGCATGTTTCTGTCAAAACGATCTCCAAATATTAGAACTGGTCATAAACTAAATCAAGCAAAAGTTTAATGTACACAAATCGAAAATTTGCGAATGTAAGAATGTCTCGATAGCTTAGCGGTCCAAAGCAACCACCCGGATAGTGGGAAGATCCGGGTTCGAATGCCGGTCGATCGGTTCGGGCATTCCTTTTTTCTGATTTGTGCATATTGAATTCTTTCAATAATTATTAATTATTGCGCAAAGGCAATGCTCTCTGAATATTAAGAGATATACGCTTCAAGGATATCTGTATATAAACACCTCACATTTACGAGGCGGAGACCGAATAGGCCAAAAACCATCTTCAGTTAAATAAAAATTTATGGTTGTATTTCTATTCACACTCAAGCTACAAAATTCATAAAAAATAAGCAAAAGAAGTTGACGGAAAAGGTTTGTGTTCTTTTATAATAACAATTTTCCGTTTTGACATTTTGTAGTATTTATATGCGTTCTCGAACTACGGCTATGTGAACTAGGAGGAATACCCAAAAAGAGGATGAGTTTTTCGCTTCGTATTGTATTAAAAATTTTCCTCTACACATTTTCGAGAATGCCAGAAACATGCACTGAACAGAGCAAGTAGCACGTTGTATACAGTAGAGCTCCCTTAATTCTCCGCTTCCTTTATTTTCGCTGTACTCCCCTCACGACTTGTCGCCCCGCAAAAACCTTCTCCCACTCCCCGTACTTTGGCTATCCTTGTTTTCGACGTCATGCGCTCCAGACTGCGCAGCGTCTCAATAGTGGGACCGAGCATTCATGAAACATAACCTATTTACTTTTGATACATCCGCTCCCGACAACCCCCACCACGCCAACCAATCAGTGGGCAGAGTGGGGGGCTTCCTTAATTTTTTTCTCCACGAAATTGCTTCAAGGTCACCCCCGAGCTCGGAAAATGAAGGGAACTCTACTGTAGTTCAATTCCAACAACCCAACCTACCCATCATCATATCCCGTATAATATCACAGAGTATACCCTACCGACTCGTATACCAAAACGCTCAAACAATGCGAGATACACCAGACCCACGAAGACGAAAATATAGAAACTCATATAGCCAACTACAATATCGCGCAGAATACCCAAACCTCTCCCCAGCCTCTTGATAATAGTTGTACCTCTAAGACACGCATTCCCTGGAACCACCCGAAACAAGCTTTCAGTGCGATATGACAAGTCATTGGTCACTTGACGGTCCCACCCCAGGCGAAAGACATCCGCCAGAAAAGCCGGACCTCTGAGAACTGCCAATGAGTCAGACCAAAGATCACACTAGAGAAATTACTCACTCTTACCCCTTATCTACAGTCCTTCAGAAAATGTACTTGCCGCACTGCCGTAGTAGTCAAAGAGTATTAGCTTATTCCTTCGGATAAATAATATATGCCGCGTCAAATTGAATATCTCGTTGGGCAATTCACACGTAGTTTCCATTGGGCTTCGAGTCCAGAAAGTGCCGAGACAAGGGCCCCTGCGACATGTAGCCTTGAGCCAGATCAGGAAACTATAGAAGGTTATGTGCCTAAAGAACTCAACCGCGCAATCTCAAAAATGACAACCATTACGGACCAATGCAGTATATTTGAGACCGACCCCGACTTTTGAGCTCTCGTACAATAAAAGCATCATGAGTGCATCAGTGTGGCTGATAAATACCATCAACTTAGCTACCATGCAGGTTCCTGACCTTCACATCGTCCACTATCGTGTGAGTACTGTAGTACAGTACTCATCAACTCATCTCGTTTCGCAATGCATATGAGTTCATCATACTCACTATACGAGGATTACTGCTTTTATTGTACGAGAGCTCGAAAGTCAGGGTGGGTCTCAAATATACTGCATTGGTCCGTAAAGGTTGTCATTTTTGAGATTGCGCGGTTGAGTTCTTTAGGCACATAACCTTCTATAGTTTCCTGATCTGGCTCAATTCTCGTTACACGAGCTCTCGAAAACTTTACTTGGATTATATGCATTGCCGGTAGGACATCGAAGTGCTAATATGCATTTCAAATGCATGAACGAAAATACTCTCTGACCACCGATCCCCATCCCTACAATTTATTGTTATTACCTCAAACAGACCCAGCACCAAACACCCATCGTCCTCGTATAGTGAGTATGATGAACTCATATGCATTGCGAAACGAGATGAGTTGATGAGTACTGTACTACAGTACTCGCACGATAGTGGACGATGTGAAGGTCAGGAACCTGCATGGTAGCTAAGTTGATTGTATTTATCAGCCACACTGATGCACTCATGATGCTTCTATTGTACGAGACCGTTGGCGCGTGCTTCGCACGCGCATTTCCTATTTGCGCCGCACTGACTGGTGTGGCGTTAGTTTCGGTCTTACGGTTTTCGATAATTTCGATATATATCGATAGTTTCTTTCGTCTCTCCTTTTTACTATAGGATAAAGTTTTAAATAGATACACATCTCTTTTCAGAGAGTTCAAGCATGACCGTTTTCGTATATATTTCTTTACAACACTTACGATGTACAATATATGGTGGAAGGTGGGAGACGTGCATATGTCTTATGTGATTTGTATGATGTCTAATATCTCTTTAATGATCGATGAGACTTGAGTAATATGAAAAATTGTAACTAGCTGTGCAATCACGCACGCAGAGATAATTCAAAACTAATAAAATGGAATGTGAGTGTGAGCTTCGACGGGTCGCATCTATAACTTCCCGATAGTGGGTGT
Organism: Asobara japonica; assembly: GCA_026005395.1. Lineage (NCBI taxonomy): Eukaryota > Metazoa > Arthropoda > Insecta > Hymenoptera > Braconidae > Asobara > Asobara japonica. The sequence continues at coordinate 162,047 of BQMI01000458.1, read as the reverse complement.
GTATGTGTGTGACGATATACGTATGAAGTCAAGTTGTATATCAGTAACGCAAATTCAACTATTAACCGATTATTATGATTTTTTATCGATATCTCGTAAAATATGATGCCTAGCAGAAAAAGTAATACAAAATGAAATATGTAGTTTCATGAACGGAACAACTTTAGTTTAATACTTTTTCTCATATCTATCATTGTTCTCGAACTGCAGCGTTATAAACAATGAAAATGGTTAATTAAGCGATATCTCGTAAATTAGCGCAATTATGGAACAACGTTATTCAACATAAAATATGTATCTTCATGTGGGGAACAACATTCGTTGGAAACTTTTTCCTCTATCTCCCACGGTTTTTGTAATACAACGTTTTAAACAATTGAAATTGTTAATAACAATTGAAGTAATTGTGTTCTAGACTTGACACTCTTTTCCGCTCTCCACAACGCCTAGATGTAATTTTTGAAAAAAAAGCAATTCAAATCCGTCCAGCTGTTCAGGAGAAACCGTGTCACAAAAAAATGTTCACATATGTACACAGACACACACATTTCATTAACAGACGGGGCTTTGGCGTGAGTATTTGTTTTGAGTCGGTGTCGTGCGGACGCATATCTACCGCTCTCTGCGAAATATAAATTTCTAACGTACAGCGCTTATAGTACAGTGAAATTCTAAATCGAGTAAAAGTTTTGGCACAAAAGTGTCAAACTTAAAAAACCTCAAAATTCCCTTGGCTCCAAAAAGGAAAGCCAAAATGAGTCCTCCGATGGAAGACCCAAAAAAAACGAAAAAAACCGTTACGAAACCTTCGCCTAGTGCGAGTTCAGTTCCCGCTCGCCTCGCCAAACCCTCCGACACTTCTGATGGACCTCAAGAGACTCCAAAACAAATTTCTGTCCCTCCATTAATCATCGAGAATGAAAAAATGGAGACAAAAAAATTAATCAAGTTTCTGCAGAGCAACGCCACAGATAAAAATTTCAAGACGAAATTTAATGGAAGTACCACGATCGTCCATCTACGAACGCTCGAGGACTACAACAAAATCGCAAGTATCCTGAAAAGGCAAGATATCAATTTTTTCACGTTCGGTCTTAAAAGTGAGCGACCGAAAAAATATATTCTGAAAGGGCTTCCAAGCAGTTTTTCACAAGATGAAATTCAAGCCGAGTTATCAAAACACGGCATCAACGTACTTTCCGTTCGCCAGTTCGTGAAAGTAAACAAAGACGGAGACACCAAAGAAAACAGGCCACTACCGATCTTCGCTATCACAGTTGGCCCGGAAACAACCTTGAGCAGCTTCGCTGAAATCAAAACGATTTTCTACCACACATATAAGGTAGAAAAATATGTAAAATCCCAGCAACCTACCCAATGCTTCAGGTGCCAGAGATTTGGCCACACAAGCCAACATTGCAACCTGAACCTGAGATGCGTCAAGTGTGCGTCAAACCACGACGTAAAAGTCTGCACTTCCAAAACCCTGAAGTGTGCAGACTGCGGACTCGCCCACACAGCCAGCTACAGAGAGTGTTCCATGCGCCTAAAATCCATGGAAGAAAAAACGAGCCCAATCGGCCAGGCCCAGCATAGCGCCATTGGAATTGCCCGCTACACCTCACTCGGCCACGATCCAGAATCTGGAAAGGAACATCCAGTTCCTCCAGTCTCCTGCAGTCCCAGTGCCAACTCCGAGTTCTACTGCCAACACGTCCAGGCCCACCTACGCTTCCTTCTTCCCGACGGCGGAAACCTCGAGAAGGAATCTTATTGCACCCACTGCTGAACCTAGGACCATCCCAATGGAAACACATGTTCCCGAATCTCATTTAAGTAGAAATAAAAACTATGTAATTACAGCGAAGACAGTCCTTGACGAGCTAACAACCCTTAGAATCCCCGAAATCCTTTCAGAGCTTGAAGAGATGAGCTGTAACTCCAAACAGCCCTTATACCAATTGATAGGATCACAATCATCGCATCCTATGTCCACCTGTTCTTACCCTCCTCAAACACACCTACGATTCCCCAGCAAACATAACCAACATATGAGCAATTAATATTTTTGCGCTCAAGCCTAATCTGGACGAGTTATTACCCATCGTCCACAGAAATAACATCAAAATTTGTCTGATTTCAGAGACTAAGTTAAACAGCAAAACGAAGAAAATTAACTTCCCAGACTTCTCGCTGATCAGGGAAGACAGAACGGCCAAAGTAGGTGGTGGTGTTGCAGTTTCGATCCACAAAACCTTGTCACATAGAACTCTTCCGCATGATCTCCTGTCGCTCACCGAATACGTGGGAGTAGAGGTCCAAGTAAACAATAAAAAAACGAAGATCTACTCGATCTACAATCCACCGGAAATCTCAATAGAAACAAACCTATTGAGGCACCTATTTTCCGATAGTACTCCAACAATTATTGTTGGAGACTTCAATGCGAAGGACATTGCTTGGACTTCTGCTAGGCCAAACGAATCAGGTAAGATTCTCTCAAATTTTTTGACGGAAAAAAAAATTAATCTGCTCTTTCCAGACGTTCCTACACACTACCCTCATAATTCAAACACTCCTAGAACTATTGACCTTTTATTAACAAACAACATCTCTATCATTAATAATTTCACCACACTTTCCGAATCCCCATCCGATCACCTGCCATTGTTTTTCTCCCTATTTGGCCGACCAACCTCACCAGAATCATCAAAAATTTTAAACTACGCGAAAACCGACTGGAACAAACTCAAGGATACCTTAAATGATGAAGAGTTCTACACCAAACCCTACTTGTAACAACACTGAAGCAATAGATCAACACATAACACATTTCACCCAAGTCATTCAAACAGCCCTGGATTCCTCCACTCCCATCCGCTCAACCAAATCCACCCACACTCCTATCCCACCCGAGATAGCCTCATTAATAAAGCTGAAAAATTACATTAGGTCAAGATGGCAAAAAACCCGAAATCGCTACCTTAAATCCGAACTCAATCAGCTGATAAAAGAAATCAGACTTAAATTAACCGAATGGAAACAATCATCTTGGGACAACAAACTCAGAAACATAAACTTAAAAGATCACTCTATTTGGCGCGTAGCAAAATATTTTAATAACACCGGTAAAGGAAAAATCCCCACACTAAAGTCAAACAACACACTCCACACAGAAGACCACGACAAGGCAAATACACTCTGCATACACTACGCACAAATACACGAAATATCGGCCTCCCGAGGCAACAAATCCTTTGAACAACAAGTCACAGGTCATGCGAGAAAAACTATCCTCAAAGCCCCTATCGAAACTCCCATAAAATTCCTCACGAATCCCCGTGAAATCACTTCCGCTATCAAAAAACTAAAAAATAAATCTGCCCCGGGTGTGGATAATATTCCCAATATAGCACTAAAAAACCTCCAAATTAAAGCAATAAGTTTACTAACAAAGATATACAATGCATGCCTCCTCAGACAATATTTCCCGGAACTCTGGAAAGGAGCGGTGGTCATTCCGATTCTAAAGCCCGGTAAGCCCCCTTCGCATCCGGTGAGCTATAGGCCTATTAGCCTCCTACCGGTATTGGCTAAACTCTTTGAGCGAATAATTTTAGCTCGTCTCAAAAAACCCATAGAAGAGTTACAACTAATGCCTATCAATCAATTTGGTTTTCGATCAGAACACTGGACCTGCCACCAGCTGGTTAGAATTACGAATGATATAAAATCCGCGAAAGACCGGAAAGAAGATACCGTTCTTCTTCTCCTGGACAGCGAGAAGGCCTTTGATTCTGTTTGGCCCACAACTAAACTTATATACAAATTCGAAGGATTAAATGTCCCTAAATATCTATGTAAAATTTTACTATCATATCTCTCAAATAGATATATCCGATTTCGAGTCGAAACTTCGCTTTCGGATAAAATAGAAATCGCGGGAGTCCCACAAGGGTCTATTTTGTCGCCTGTTTTATTCAACTTGTACATTGCTTCTATTTTTAGCAGAATTCCGAGAAATGTATCCATTGCAGGCTATGCTGATGACATTGCTTTGTACTCAGCTAGCAAATCGATGAACAAAGCTATTAGACGAATAGAAAATGCTGCTTCTCTCACAATCAGTGAATTAACGAAATGGAAAATTCAAGTGAATGCTGCTAAAACAGAAGCAATCTTATTTACTAGCTCCAAGGCCAAGCCGACTTTAACTATTCATAGCGATAAGATCACACCAACCGACTCTGTAAAGTATTTAGGCTTACACATCGATTCCAAACTCCTGTGGAAAAAGCATATATCTGAAATCAAGGTCAAGACTAAAGTTATCCTAGTAAGATTGTATAATTTGCTAAAATCACCTAGCGCATCATTTGCGCTCAGTGAATTCCTCAAACTTACTCTCTACAAAGGGATAATTAGGCCCATTATCACCTATGGTTGTCCTGCCTGGCACAATGCAGCGAAAATGCACTTGAATCATCTTCAAGTGATTCAAAATAAATTCCTACGAATAATAGGAAATTTTAAAAGAAGAACGACTATTGTGGAAATACACGAAACGCTCGGCATGACAACCATAGGCGAATTTATCGATAGAATAAATGAGACATTTAAATTTAAGCTACAATCCCATCCTAATCCCCAGCTCCAAAACATCAATATTGACATAAAATCCAATTGGTCCCGCTGACCACCTGTTTTGTCCCACCTTTCCATATATCCTTTTCTCTCCCGCCCCTCATGCACCCATTACTTATAAGGTTTTTTAGAAGTCATTTTTCCTTATATCGAGTCATCATGTGAATAATCACAAATGTCTGTAATAATGAAAAATTAGGTTACACTTCTTTCAAATTAGATATAAAGCCAACGACTGGTGATCTAGGACGTAGCACTTAAGATATTAATACTGTATATAGTATGAATATATGACAAATGTTAATAAACAATTTTCAAGTCAAGTCAAGGGCTTTGGCGTGACAGTATTTGTTTTGAGTCGGTGTCGTGCGGACGCATGTCTACCGCTCTCTACAAAATATAAATTCCAAACGTACCGAGCTTACAGTACAGTGAATTTATAAATCTTGTCAAAGTTTTGGCACTAAAGTGTCAAACTTCAAAAATCTCAAACTTCCTCTGGCTCCCAAAAGGAAAGCCAAAATGAGTCCTCCTGTGGAAGACCCAAAAATAACTAAAAAAACCGTTATTAAACCGTCAACTAGTGCGAGCTGTAAACCCGCTCGCCTCAACAAACCTTCAAACACTCCTGTCGGGCCACAACAGGCTCAAAAACAAACATCAGTGCCTCCAATAGTTATTGAAAATGACAAATTGGAGACCAAAAAATTAATCAACTTCCTGCAAGTCAACGCTTCGGACAAAAACTTCAGGATGAAATTCAATGGTAGTACCACCATCGTCCATCTACAATCCACGGAGGATTATAATAAAATCACAAGTATCCTGAAAAGGCAAAATTTACATTTTTACACCTTCGGTCTAAAAAGTGAGCGTCCGAAGAAATTTATCATAAAAGGTCTTCCCGCCAGTTTTACTGAACACGAGATTGAAGCGGAAATATCCAAACACGGCATAAAGGTATTATCAGTCCGGCAGTTTGTGAAAACAAACAGGGACGGAGACAGCAAAGAGAGTAGGCCACTACCGGTGTTTGCAATTACGGTTGGGCCTGACGTAACCTTGAGCAGCCTCGCTGCTATTAAAACCATTTTCTATCATACATTTAAGATAGAAAAATACATCAAAACCCAACAACCAACGCAGTGCTACCGGTGCCAAAAATTTGGACACGCCAGTCAGCATTGTAATTTAAATCCCAGATGTGTGAAATGCGCAGGCAATCACGACATCAAAACCTACACCAGTAACTCCCTGAAGTGCGCAAATTGTGGTTTAGCTCACACAGCGAGCTGTCGTGAGTGCGCCTCACGAACCAAATTTGTGGAGATTCATGAAAAAAGAGTCCAACCACCAGCACCAAAAAGAGCAGAGCGGGAACTGCCCGCTACCCCACACTCGGCTACGATGCAAAACCTGGAAAGCAACATCCATTTTCTCCAGTCTCCTCCAGTCCTCGAGCCTACGCCAATCTCTACTGCCACGAAGATGTCCAGGCCATCCTACGCTTCTTGTTTTCCAACGACGGAAACCTTAAGAACGAATGTTGACGGACCCACCGCTGAACCTATGACCATTCTGATGGAGACTGACGATCCGGAATTACATTTAAGTACAACTAAAAACTTTATTAATACAGTGAAACAAGTCCTTGATGATCTAAAATCCCTTAGAATTCTCGAAAACCTCTCAGAGATTAAGAACATGATCTCTAAAATCCAAAGAGCTGACACCCCCCTTGATAAAATCACAATCATCGCATCCTATGCATACCTGTTCGAATCCACCGCTGAACCACCCACGATCCTCCAACAAACATAATAAATATCTTAGCCATTAACAATTTTGCGCTCAAACTCAGTCTGATACCGGTACCCGCAAAACACTTTGAGCGAATAATTCTATTACGTCTCATAAAATCTATCGATGAGCTACACTTAATACCTACAAACCAATTCGGTTTCCGTTCAGAACACTCGACCCGCCACGAATTGGTCAGAATCAGAAATTCAAATAGATATATTCAAGTTAGAGTCAAATCACTACTTTCCGTTAAAACTCAAATTGTCGCGGGAGTCCCGCAAGGGGATATCCTCTCCCGTGTACTATTCAACCTATACATCGCTTCTGTTTTTAACAGAATACCTAGAAATGTATTCATTGCAGGCTATGCTGATCACATTGCTCTGTACTTACCTAGCAAATCGATCAATAAAGCTGTTAGAAGAATAGAAAATGCTGCTTCTCTTAAAATCAGGGATTTAAATAAACGGAAAATTCAAGTGAATGCTACTAAATCAGTAGCAACCTTATTTACTAGCTCCAAGGCCAAACCGACTTTAACTTTGCGTAGCAATAAGATTACCTCAACCGTTTCTGTGAAATATTTAGGTTTACACCTTGATTCCAACCTCCTGTGGAAAAAACTTATATCTGATATCAAGGTCAAGACTAAAATTATTCTAGTACCATTGTATAATTTCCTGAAATCTCCAACCCTCAGTCAATCTCTGAAACTTACGTGATACAAAGGGTTAATCAGACCTATCTCTTATGGTTGTCCTGCCTGGCACGATGCAGCACAAACCCACTTAAATCATCCTCAATTTGTCCAAAATAAATTTTTATGGATAATAAAATGGTCGGCATGCACAATACACTGGGCATGGCAACCATAGGTAAATTTATCGATAGAATAAATTCGACATTTAAATTTAAACTACAATCCGATCCTAATCCCCAGCTCCAAAACATCAACATTGATAAGAAAGCAAATTGGTCTCACTGACCACCTGTTTTTGTCCCACCTTTCCGTATATCCCTTTCTCCTCCGCCCCTCATGCGCCCATTACTTATAAGGTTTTTTAGAAGTCATTTTTCCTTCTACCGAGTCATCATGTAAAAATTCACAAACATTATAAAAATGAAAAATTAGGTTAAACTTTAATCATATTAGATATAAAGCCAATGGCTGGTGATCTAGAGCGTAGCACTTAAGATATTAATACTGTATATAGTATGTATATATGACAAATGTTAATAAACAATTTTCAAGTCAAGTCAAGGCTTTGGCGTAGTGGGTAGAGTGTCTGCCTACTATTCTAAAGGTCCCGCGTTCGATTCCCGCTCACTGCAAATATTTTTTCTGAAAAATATTTTCTCACGGACTCCCACCGATGGCAGGAACATTCCGTGTGTGCTATCGGCGGTATCCATGAAGTGAGACCGTGAGCCGGGACCGAACGCGACCCGCCGCGCGGGGGGGGGGGGGGAGGGAGGGTTCCATCGTAGACGCCCGCCATCGTATCACAGGGGTTTCTGGAGGTTTACCCTGTGATTGGAAATACGATGAGCTGAAATAGCGAAGTCGGCCCCAGCCGCAATGGGTGGGTACTCTGATCCGTAGTATTGCCCATGAAGTAATGCCTAACAGCGGTTACGTGGGTGAATACGAATAGAGCAAAAGTAGAAAAAAAAAACACATTTCATTAGAGAGGGAACAAATGAAAGGGATGGAGAAAAAAAAACAGACATTTCATTGAAAACGTGTCAGGATGATGCCAAACGTCGAGAAAAGTGAAAATTTCATCGATCCGACACTTTTCATTTTCGGGGTCATTACAATAACTTTCGCTATCGGGAAGTTAATAGAAAAACATCTTTGCTTTTATAACAATCTCAAATATGCTGGAAATTATAAAGACGAATTTAATATTATTCGAGAATTCGTCAAAAAGGCCGCGTTGATCGAAGAGAACCTTCAAACTAACGTTTATTAACAGACATGAATGCAGAAAGGATTCGATATTTTAAGTATATTTTTATGTAAAATGCCATCGATCTGTTACGATACTGGAGTATACAGGGTGTCTCAGAAGTATATGCCGATTCCGAACAGGGGGGTTCAGGGGGTGATTCTGAACAGAAAAGTCTTTTTCCACGTTTTGATCACAAGCCCCCTGGAGGGTTATTGTGGTGACTAGGACAACCAATCACGCGACAGCTGTACGTCCGTGGGACTTCGGGCAGCAGTGTGTATGACGCCCCTTCCATCGAGAGGGAGGGGAGTAGCGATCCCTTCCCACTGGTGAGCGAGAAAAGAAGGGACTGTTACCTCTCTGTCTCTTCCAGAAACACAGTGGACATTTCATTTTTTGGGGGAACAATGAGGGTTAGAATAGAAAATATTTGATGATTTCAGGGGGGTGGGGCAAAATGGGGTTTGGGGATCTTTTACGGTTGAAGAGGGTAAAATGGGTTCTTTGAGAATTTGTAAGATTTCAGAGGGGCAAAATTTTACGGAAGGTTAGCGATGTGCCCTCCGACGGCTGCAATGCAAAGTTTCTCTCAACTGACAAGATTTTCCCTCATACGTTGTAGGTCCTCGACGATGATACTAGCCACTGCATCGTGCAGCGGTGTAACCATATCCTCCTGGTTCGCAGGATTGTGAGCGTAGATCCGAGACTGCAGAGTATCCTATAAAAAAAATCGAATGGGGTGAGGTCTGGAGACCGCGGAGGTCAAGCCACAATTGGCTGGCGGAGTCTACCCCTGTCCCTGTCGTTCCGGTTCCTTATCCAGCGATATGAAAACCACTCATTCAGTTGGTCGACTACTGCCACACACGTATGAGCTGGAACCCCATCGTGCTGGAATCAAACATCTCTGAAACCAGGACCGTCACCGATGATATTTACAAGGTGATCCTGTAAAAATCTTGCATAATTGCCACCCCGAAACGAAATAAGAGGAAATTGATTTATTAGAAATTGATTATTCCTATCAAGTATCATACAAAGTAAAAAAAAAGAAATGTTCTCAGTGATTATTTCCTATTGATTCACCGTCTGGTTTATACTGAACGGTGTCCTGGAAAGTTCACACTGCCTATAGTCTTCTTGTCACGCCATTCGAAGTGAATTAATGACGAAATTAATGGTAGAACAATGAGCCATTATTGTATTTTTTCGCGGACTGGAGAAAAAATACTCACGTTGAGACCTCCTGGGAAGTCACGAATGCGAACTTCATCACCGATAATTCCTCCCCAAAGTTTCATACTCTCTCAACGATACTTCAAGTTGCATTCTTTGGTGAGACGAGGATTTTCAGTAACCCAATGATGTTTATTGTGCTAGTTGATACCCCTTTCTTACGAAGGGTTTCTGATCTGTCGAGCAAAAGTTGCGTATGAAATCCGGATCGCGCCTTCTGTCAAGGAGCCATCGGCAGAACTCCACACGCTTTGGAAAATCCTCTGTGTTCAGCTCCTGAACGAGGGTGTATTTGCATGGATGGAAATCTCAATGCTGCATTACACGCAGACAGTTCCACGGTTCATCGTGCTGGTTCATCGGATGCAATTCTTCAGATGGGCATTTCTGGAGATTCTTCAACGCACTCGAGAATGGCCTCCTCTAACTGCAGGTTACCTGCTCGTCGTGGACGCCCTTCGCCGTGCCTTGGGAGGATATTGCCATCTCTCAGTCATTGAAAAACATCCCCGTAGGTACGAGAATCAGACACCACATGATTTGGAAACTGTTCCGCGTAGATCCGTATAGCGACCGCCCCAGTACCCCCCCCCCCCCCTGCAGTACCATAAACTGCAACCATATCTACATACTCTGCTGCCGTAAATCGAACCATTTGCGCGATGTGTATCACATGGAAATCGCAATACGAATGACCACGTCAAATAAGAGAATCACCTTGATCAGGAAAGTAAGTGAATGGTAAGTAAAAGGATGGAATAAACGTAGTCCAGATGGCCGTTGGGCTCGCTCGCGATTTATTTATTTTGATTGACAATATGAAAATAAACAGTACCGAATGTACAAGTGAGCCCGCAAGCGACTTATTCATTTGGTTTTCCATACAAAAATTCGTCAAGAGCTTTTTTCATTTGATTGCATTGTCCTTCATTTACGAGATAATTACAATCAAATTTTTGAAGGTCAATTTTGCGTTGGAATTAATTGGACACGTTACCGAATAACCCACTAAGCCCCTATTAATTAGTACATTTTCTCCGAGCGCCTATTTTGGCCCCATTTATTTTGACAAGATTCTCAATAAAACGTCAAGATCCTCAAAAAATATTATGTATCATGTTTGAAGAGAATCGAGTTTGGCCTCAGTGAATCGGACAAGATCTCCAAAAACCTATTGTACCCCCTGACATCTCACAAGATCTCGAGTAACCATTTTGCCCTTATTCCATCTTGAAGGATCCCCAAGAACCCATTTTGCCCACCCCCCTGACATCGTACAAGATCCCGAAAAACACATTTTGCCCCGCACGAAATCTTACAAGGTCCCAAGTACAGTAGAGCTCCCTTAATTTTCCGCTTCCTTTTTTTTCGCTGTACTCCCCTCACGACTTGTCACCCCTCAAAAACCTTCTCCCACTCCCCATACTTTGTCTATCCGTGTTTTCGACGTCATGCGCTCCAGACTGCGCAGCGTCTCAATAGTAGGACCGAGCATTCATGAAACATAACCTATTTACTTGATACATAGTCCGTTTATTTCTGCTCCTATTTCCCCTTCCGCTCCCGACAACCCCCACCACGCCAACCAACCAGTGGGCAGAGTGGGGGGCTTCCTTAATTTTTTTCTCCACGAAATTGCTTCAAGGTCACCCCCCGAGCTCGGAAAATAAAGGCAGCTCTACTGTAACCCATTTTGGCCCCCTGAAATCTTAAAAGTTCCTCCAAAATCCATTTTGCCCCCCCCCCCGAAATTTCACAATGTCTCGAGTAATCCATTTTGCCCCCTCCCCTGAAATCGTAAAAGTTTCCCAAAAACCCATTTTGCCCCCTCAAAGACAGAGTCAGCCTACCAGGGAGGGGGGCGTGGCCGACCCCACCAACCGGTAGCTCCCGCAGAGCTACCGTAATTAGCACCACCGCCTCGGGGTCGGTAGTCAGAGAGAACCCTCTGTCTAGACTATCGCCCCAGGATCAGCTCCCCTGAGCGGTCCAAGAGGGCCACAAGGACTGCCTCCACCACGACCACCACTACCAGGAAGTACTGAGGGGCTGCACGAAATATAGAGGGTCCCAACTCCACCTAGAGGACCCACACCGTTGCCCACCATTACGACGATGGCCACCCTGCCGACCGCCACGATCAGCGCCGTCACATGCGCGGGGCCCTCAATCAGCTGCGGCGAGGGCAGGCCGGGCCCTATGGTCACAGCAACCGCTGTGATGGACCCGGCCATCACACGACTTATTCTCCACGCCACTCGGTCTACCGAAGCCCCGGGTGGCGCTGAAATGTGATTAGGGCCGCCGTAACGCAGACCCACACTACCCAGCCAACTTCCCTTATTAAGGACGTGGCGAGGGGGGGGGGGGGCAACTGGCTGGCACGCCCACCCTCATGGAAAAAAATATATGTCTAAAATATATGAGACGTATGTGTCATATATCACAATATAATTCGCATATAGAAGTCCGACAAAAAAGTTGTATATATTCCTCTATATGTATAAGATATATGCTGGAATATATCTCTTATATATGATGCATACATTTGTCATATATTTCTGCATATATATTTTCATGTACTAGTCAATGTATCCTTTCATACATACGTCATACATGAGGTCATGTACGAGAAGTATATGGTGATACATTTATTCATGTATGACATATATGGCAAAATATCTTTTCTAGATATATGGAAATGTATAAAAGTACTTCGTATACGATGGTATATAGGTGTGATATATTTTCCCGTATATGGTTTCATGTATGACTAAATACACCCCATCATATACAATCAATATACGTAAGCATATATGAGGCATATATAACAATATATGTCATCATGCATGACAAATTATAAGTTAAGAATATATGAGAGCATGTATGAAAACATATATGAGCACATATATAAATAGGAGTGCGGCCACTCAGGAGTTAAATCCGTCATACCTTCTGAATTATGATGATCATAAAAATTCTCAATTGAAAATTGCCAACTTACAACTGCCAATTGAAAATTGCCAACTGCAAATGGCCAATTGAGAATTGCTAATAAAAAATTTCTAATTAAAAATGGCCAATTAAAAATTGCCAATCAAAAATCTCTAATTAAAAATTGTTAATTAGAAATTTCAAACACTGAGGGAAACATATACTTCGGCCCAACAATTCCATTTTTCAGAGTAATAGGCATTCCTAAAAAATGAAATTTCGTCGTTGCGTTCAATCTCTGACAATTACAATTAAATGTAATCATGTGAATCGCTTAACTCCAAACAATTATATGACAAGTGACCTGGGTTGAACATTATTTTTATTAATTTGAAAATAAAAAATTAATTAATTCGGGATTCTTAATTATTACTGTACAAATTCACCTAAGATCCTCTGTCTCATAAGTATCACGTAGAGTTATATGATTAACATCATTGGTACTTAATTGATGTCACTTGGGTTTCACTAAAACAATAAAATTAATTTTTTTATAAATATCTATTTCTCTGAAACATGGTAATATTGGGCCGAAGTATATTTTTCCCTCAGTGAAGTAAAAATTGCCAATTAGAAATTGTGAATTAAAAATTCCCAAATGAAAATTGCCAATAAAAGACTGCCAATTAAAAATTGCTAATTAAAAATGGTCAATTAAAAGTTGCCAATTAAAATTTTCGAAGTAAAAATTGTCAACTGAAAATTGTCAATTAGAAATTGCCAATCAAAAATGCCCATTAAAAATTGCCCATTGAAAATTGCCAATTAAAAATTGCCAATAAAAAATTGGGAACTAAAAATTGCCAATAAACATTACCGATTAAAAATGACAAATTAAAAATCTCTAATTAAAAATTGCCAATTGAAAATTCCCCATTAACATTTCCGAATTGAAAATTGCCAACAAAAAATTGCCAATGAAAAATTTCCAATTAAAAATCTCTAAATAAAAATTGCCAATTGCAAATTGTCAATTGAAAATTCCCAATTAAAAATTACAATTAACATGTCCCAATTGAAAGTTGCCAATTGAAAATTCCCAACTGAAAATTGCCAATTAAAAATTGCTAATTAAAAATGGTCAATTAAAAATTTCAAAGTAAACATTGCCAACTGAAAATTGCCAATTAAAAATTTCCAATTGGAAATTGCCAATCAAAAATTGCCAATTAGAAATTGCCAATAAAAAATTGCCAATTGAAAATCGCTCACTGAAAGTTGTCAATTGAAAATTCCCAACCGAAAATTGCCAATTAAAAATTGCCAATTGCAAATTGCCGACTGAAAATTGTGGATTGCCAATTGGAAATTGCACATTCAAAATTGAGGATTGAAGATTAAAAAAAGTCAATTTTCAATTGTCAATTTTCAATTGTCAATTTTCAATTGTCAATTTTCAATTGTCAATTTTCAATTGTCAATTTTCAATTGTCAATTTTCAATTGTCAATTTTCAATTGTCAATTTTCAATTGTCAATTTTCAATTGTCAATTTTCAATTGTCAATTTTCAATTGTCAATTTTCAATTGTCAATTTTCAATTGTCAATTTTCAATTGTCAATGTTCAATTGTCAATTTTCAATTGTCAATTTTCAATTGTCAATGTTCAATTGTCAATTTTCAATTGTCAATTTTCAATTGTCAATTTTCAATTGTCAATTTTCAATTGTCAATTTTCAATTGTCAATTTTCAATTGTCAATTTTCAATTGTCAATTTTCAATTGTCAATTTTCAATTGTCAATTTTCAATTGTCAATTTTCAATTGTCAATTTTCAATTGTCAATTTTCAATTGTCAATTTTCAATTGTCAATTTTCAATTGTCAATTTTCAATTGTCAATTTTCAATTGTCAATTTTCAATTGTCAATTTTCAATTGTCAATTTTCAATTGTCAATTTTCAATTGTCAATTTTCAATTGTCAATTTTCAATTGTCAATTTTCAATTGTCAATTTTCAATTGTCAATTTTCAATTGTCAATTTTCAATTGTCAATTTTCAATTGTCAATTTTCAATTGTCAATTTTCAATTGTCAATTTTCAATTGTCAATTTTCAATTGTCAATTTTCAATTGTCAATTTTCAATTGTCAATTTTCAATTGTCAATTTTCAATTGTCAATTTTCAATTGTCAATTTTCAATTGTCAATTTTCAATTGTCAATTTTCAGTTGTCAATTTTCAATTGCCAATCCAAAATTGGCAATTGGCTCTTTTCAATTGACAATTTTTAATTGGCCATTATCAATTGTAAATTTCCAATTGGTAATTTTTAATTGGCAATTTTTAATGGACCATTTTTGATTAGCAATTTTCAATTGTCAATTTATCAATTGTCAATTTTTAATTGGCAACTTTCAATTGGGAAATATGGAAATTTCATCCAAAATTAAAAAAAAAAATCAACGTCCCACGTGACTGGCACGGGGCGAACTACCAACCGCCTCGTTCCGGTAGGTGGCGTATACTATATATACTTTCTGTATCTGAAATTTCTTCTTGTAGTTGATAAAGTGGTTGATTTTTTTCCTTCAATAATGTCGCGTCGCGGCCTTTTGGACAATTATGGCATATATATTATGTCAATTTCTGATCAAAACTTGAACGAGGCTCAAACCCCGAGTGTCGGAACTAGGTCACTTTTCTATGTTGCACCCACCTTATTCCCATCGTGGTTTTCCAGCCTTGATCAATCGTGGATCAATACTCTCATTCCATCGTCACTTCTCACCTTCGATTTAGTGATGTGCAAGTATATAGCTATATGTATTCTGCATATGTGTAATAATATAATTCACATATATAACCATACATATCATACATTCATCATTTAGAAGAAAATATGAATTATATATAGAATATCATATATCTACCTCTATATTCTAATGTATAAGTATCATATATAGAATTATATATAGTCATATATACCATATATAATGTCATATATGGTCATATATGTCATATATGATGCATATACAACCACTTTGGTATATGTAAAAATGTATGTCGTATATGTTATTATATATGTCATATACTTCCACATATATTGTGCATATATTAATTATGTATAACACCATGTACTGGTGCCCCTCGATGGGTGCATCACCAACCTGTGGAGCAGATGGCTCCGAACGACAGCGAGTTGGCATGCGCGGTATCCCGCATAGCAGTGGCGCCTGGGCGCCATCAGCTGATAACAGTTGCAGAGAGGTCTTCCACCGTGGAAGACCTTGAACGTCTGGCGAACAGCCTAGCGGGGTTCTTTCGAGCTTCGTCCGGCAAACCATTGGCCCAGAGACCCCCAGGCATGGGGCGGGGGGGGGGGGGGGCAAGAGTGGAATAGGGCCGGAACCATAACCCCGGTGCGCGTAGTGAGAATAACGCTGCGATGCTCGTCGGCAGAAGTGAAGTGTCGCTTTTCATAAGAGAATGCGGCAAGTCGAGGAGGCCAAATCCATCCGGGCACTCTACAGATGTTCACCAAATACTGAGTGAATCTGATGGTTGACCAGCTGGATGGCATTTCCGCAGCATGTACTCTCTTCCGAGGGCTACTGTGGAGGACGCAGTGATTGTGTGGCAGAAAGGGCCGGAGGAGGACACGGATGCGTTCAATACACACCTGGAGAAACTTTTTGAGGTGGCTGAGATGAATCGGGCGTTAAGGAGAGATCATGAAAGCTCTCCGGGTCCAGACGGAGTGACCTACAGCGACCTCAAGAGGGCAGACCCAGGATGCTTGGTCATCCTCAGGTAGGAATTGACAACTGACCCAGGCTAGTTTCAAGCCGGGCAAACCCTGGCCAAGGCTGGGTAAACTAGCCTCTACCAGGCCTGGAATGAAACATGGGGCCAGGCTAGGACTGAGGTATCCCTCACTCTTGAGACTAGCCTGGCCCACGGCTGGCATTTAGCTAGAACCAGGATATACGCTTAACATAAAAAAATAATTAATTTAATTAAGCTTGCACAAATGTTTTGTTAAAAGAGTGATGAGTATGTTAATCTCATTGTCTCATCGAGTGTAGGGTAGTGAAAAAATAGAAAACCAATTTCGACTATTAGTTTGCGAAATAGGAATATCCAGATCGCTAGGTGTTTCTTGTCGATCACCCATCTTCCTGCGGTCCATACTCGTTGGTTCTTAACTTCAGTGATCGCTGGATATTCGAGTTGTTCCTGGGAAAATTGTTTATTAACATTTGTCAGATATACATACTATGTACAGTATTAATATGTTAAATGCTACGCTCTAGATCTCCAACCATTGGCTTTATATCTAATTTGATCAAAGTTTAAACTAATTTTTCATTATTACAAATATTTGTGAATTTTTACAGGGTGATTCGATATAAGGACAAATGACTTCTAAAAAACCTTATAAGTAATGGGTGCATGAGGGGAGGGTGAAAGCGGGATATACGGGAAGGTGGGACAAACAGGTGGTAAGCGGGACCAATTAGACGTTTTGTCAATATTGATGTTTTGGAGCTGGGGATTAGGATGGGATTGTAGCTCAAATTTAAACGTCTCATTTATTCTATCAATGAAATCACATATGGTTGCCATGCCGAGCGTATCGTGTATCTCCAAAATAGTGGTTCTTCTTTTAAAATTTCCTATTATTCGCAGAAATTTATTTTGGATAACTTGAAGATGATTCAAGTGGATTTTCGCTGCATTGTGCCAGGCGGGACAACCATAAGTGATAATCGGTCAAATTAACCCTTTGTAGAAAGTGAGTTTTAGGGATTGGCTAAGCGCAGGAGATTTTAGCAGATTATATAGTCTTATTAGAATAATTTTAGTTTTCAGCTTAACTTCGTCTATGTGTCAATCAATATGTAAACCAAAGTATTTAACAGAGTTCACAGGAATGATTTTATCGCTACGAATAGTCAAGGTGTGCTTGGCCTTGGAGCTAGTAAATAAGATTGCTTCTGTTTTGGCAGTATTTACTCGAATTTTCCATTTCATGAGCTCACTGCTTGTAAGAGCAGCCGCGTTTTCGACTCTTCTAACAGCTTTGTTTATCGATTTGCTAGCTGCGTACAGAGCGATGTCATCAGCATAGCCAGCGATAGATACATTTCTAGGAATTCTGCTAAAAACAGAAGCAATGTACAGGTTAAATAGTACGGGGGAGAGGATAGACCCTTGTGGGACCCCCGCGACTATTCCAATTTTTTCCGAAAGCGCAGTTTCGACTCGAACTCGAATATATCTATTTGAAAGATATGATAATCAAATTTTACATAAATACTTAGGTACATTTAAGCTGTTGAGTTTATAAATAAGGCCTGTGGGCGAAACAGAATCAAAAGCCTTCTCGCTGTCCAGGAGAAGAAGAACGGTATCTTCTTTCCGATCCTTCGTTGATTTTATGTGGTTTGTATTTCTGACCAGCTGGTGGCAGGTCGAGTGTTCTGAGCGGAATCCAAATTGATTCTCAGGCATTAGTTGTAACTCTTCTGTAGGTTTTTTGAGACGAGCTAAAATTATTCGCTCAAAAAGTTTAGCCAATACTGGTAGGAGGCTAATAGCCCTGTAGCTCACCGGATACGAGGGGGGCTTTCCAGGCGTGAGAATCGGTATGAACACCACTCCTTTCCAGAGTTCCGGGAAATATTATTTGAGGAGGCATGCATTATATATCTTTGTTAGTAGGCTTATTGCTTTGATCGGGAGGTTTTTTAGCGCTACGTTGGGAATGTTATCCACACCCGGGGCTGATTTGTTTTTTAGTGTTTTGATGGTGGAAATGATTTCACGGGGATTTGTGAGGAATTTAATTGGAGTTTCGATAGGGGTTTTGAGGATAGTTTTTTTCACATGACCTGTGACTTGTTGTTCAAAAGATTTGTTTCCTCGAGAGGCCGATAGTTCGTGGATAATTGCGTAGTGTTTACAAAGTGTGCTAGTCTTTTCATGGTCTTCTGTGTGGAGTGTGTTATTTTACCTTAGTGTACGGATTCTACTTTTACCGGTGTTATTAAAATATTTTGCTACGCGCCAAATAGAGAGTATAATTTTTGAGTTTTATTCAGGATGCTATTTCGGTTGGGAGAGGGGTATGGGTGGGTTTGGTGTAGAAATCTCAGCATTTAAGGTGTCCTTGAACGATTTCCAGTCGGTTTTAGCATAGTTTAATATTTTAGATGATTCTGGTGAGGTTGGTTTTCCAAAGAGGGAAAAACGCAGTGGGTGATCTGATGTTGAATGATAGAGATGTTGTTAGTTAACAAAGGGTCAATAGTACTAGGAGTGATTCGTTCGACCTAGCAGAGGTCCAAGTAGTGTCCTTCCCGTTGTAGTCTCCAACAATAATGGTTGGAGTACTATCGGAGAGTAGGTGCCTCAAAAGGTTTGTATCTAGTGCTTCGCTGTATTAATATAATTTTTAGTGGTACTGAAATATGATTCTGGAACAGGTGTCTCCATTGGGATGATCCTATGTTCAGTAGTGGGTACGGCAACGTTCCTTCTCGAGGTTTCCACGGTTTGGGAGAAAGAAGCGTAGGTGGGCCTGGGGTGTTGGCAGTAGAAATCGGAGTGGGCACTGGAACTGCAGGAGACTGGAGGAATTGGATGTTCCTTTCCAGATTCTGGATCGTGGCCGGGTGAGCTGTGGCAGGCAAGTGAGGTGTAGCGGGCAATTCCACTGGCGCTATGCTGGGCCTGGCCGACTGTGCTCGTTTTTTCTGAGTTTCCATGAATTTTAGGCGCATGAAACACTCTCTATAACTGGCCGTATGGGCTTGTTCGCAGTTCGCGCACTTAAGAGTTTTCGAAGTGCAGGCTTTGACGTCATGGTTTGACGCACACTTTACACATCTGAGGCTCAGGTTGCAGTGTTGGCCAAAACCGTTCACACCGGAAGCACTGGGTCAGTTGCTCGGATTTCACGAACTTTTCTATTTTGTAAGTGTGGTAGAAAATAGTTTCAATAGCAGCGAAGCGGCTCAAGGTTATTTCAGGGCCAACCGTGATAGCGAAGATCGGTAGTGGCCTGTTTTCTTTGGTGTACCCGCCATGGCTGTAGATTGTCCCAAGAGAGGTTGTTAAATCCCAATGTGACTTGTTAATCAGGGTATTACCGAGACTTGAGGGGTGTCCTGGCTACAGCTTGTTCCTAGCTGGGTTCAATCGACCCTTGGATACCACTCGTAATTCTAGACTGGGACAAGCTTAGTCGCCAAGCCTCAATGTAAATTACAAATCTGAGTTTTACCAAGGCTCTAGACGAGTCTTGAAAATAGCCTGGCCCACGCTTGGCAATCCAATATCCTGGTTACCAATTCTGGGCCTAGGCTGGTCCCCAGGGACTGGTCTACAAGCCCTGGAAACCGGGTGGCAACACCATCGCTCGAAGCAAGGGCCAAGCTAGGTGTACCAAGGCTTGGTATCCGAGGCTGTCCCAAGCGTGTCCCGGTTGTCGAAGCTTGGCACTTCCCACCTGACTCAGTGCCGTCTACTATGCCTGCCTCAGACCTGCAGCATTCCCAAGGCGGTGGAAGGCTTCAAACACGGTACTCATCCACAAGGGTGATTAGCCATGGGAGACCTTGTTGCGAAGTTATTTGCAGCAGTATTAGATGACCGGCTCACCGAGTTTGCCACAGGGGGCAGAGGTTGGGAGATGAGCAGAAAGGCTTTCTCGAGTTCGAAGGTTGCGCGGGACACGACTATGTTCTCCAACAGATCATAGAGCACTGGAAAAGGTCGGGCAACGAGCTGGTCGTTGCCTGGTTAAACCTCTCGAATGCGTTGGGTTCTGTCCCATACAACTGCATCGAGAATGAACTGAAGGGGCAGCTGTTACGGCGTCCGCAAAGAAATTTGTAAAGTCCATGTATCTTCAGACACAACCCGGGTGAGAACAGCAAACAGATTTACGGATCCAATCCGAATTGACACAGGTGTCAAATAAGGGTGTCCGGCTAGCCCAATTATATTTAACCTGACGCTGGAGTCGCTTATCAGAGCTACTTCCGGCAGCGGGGCTGGATATACAATTGGGACCAAGCGTTGGAGTAATCTAGTCTACGCCGATGACCTTCCGTTGACAGCCTCCAGCAAGGACAAGATGGATCGCATTGTTTATCCAACTCTATCGCAAAAAGTTTATATTTTTTAAGAATCTTTCTACATTTTAAAAATTATGAAAATTTGTAATATTTAGAAATTTTTGAAGAGTTTGGAAAGTCCATAATTTGAGACATGAACCAAAACTTTGGGTATAACATATACGGAGGAACGATCGGGAAGTTATTGGTTCGATCCGTAGACGGTCAGACCCACATCCCGTTTATTAACTTCCCGATAGGAAGTTATTGTAATCACCGAAAAAATAAACAGTCTTAGAATTATGAAATTTGTACGTTTCTCGACGTTTCACATGCTCCTGATACATTTCCAGCGCGGATTATGCGTATGTGTAGATGCGTATGTGTAGATGCGTCCGTATCCTTTTTTTGGCAAACGGTTCCGGCAAAACCGCTGAATCGATTTGAAGTTTTTTTTTATCCACCCGTCTTTGGTTGGTAATTAGATGGTAGGTAATTACTTCACCAACAGAGTTCTTAAGTATGACACAGAAGTAGGCCCCAAAACATATGAGGTGACTGGACGTGTACCTCAAGGCGCAGTGTTAGGGCCCCTTCTGCAGAATATCGTGTACGACGATCTGCTGAAACTGGCATTGCCGACGGACGCAAAGCTCGTGGCTTTTGCAGATGACGTGGCTATGATCATCGTGGAAAAATACCTATTCACGCTTCAGCTTATCTTTGAGAATGTTTTTAACTAGATACTGGAATGGATGGACTCGATTGGTCTACAATTTGCAAAGCATAAGGCTGAGGCACTACTCATCATGAGTCGAAACAAACTGGAGACAATCACGCTGCATGTCGGCGAGCACGAAAGAACTTTCCAGCCCTATATACGGTACCTAGGACTTATGATTAATGCCCGATTCAGTTTTAGACAACAAGCCTAACATGCAAGTAGTAAGGCGGGTGCAGTGAGGACTGCCCTTGCAAGACTCATGCCGAACATAGAGGGCGGAAACAGAGTAGAGGCTCCTGTTATCATCAGATGTCACGTCGGTTTTCACATATGGTGTCCCTATATGGACTGATCCACTACGAAGTCAAGCAGCACGACGGCGAGTTGTTCCAGTGTATAGGCTGAGTGCCCTTAGAGTGGCTGGCGCATACCGGACAGTATCCAACAAAGCAGTGTATGTCACTGCTGGGATGATACCTATCGAGGTT
This sequence comes from Asobara japonica, assembly GCA_026005395.1. Lineage (NCBI taxonomy): Eukaryota > Metazoa > Arthropoda > Insecta > Hymenoptera > Braconidae > Asobara > Asobara japonica. The sequence continues at coordinate 140,135 of BQMI01000458.1, read as the reverse complement.
CTAGTAGTGGAGCGTAGGCCCTTCCACACACGCAAAAGATCAACTGAGCTGAGCCCAGTAGAACTGAGGAGAGAAGAACGTAGCCACCGCATCTAGCGATGGTAGCTACAGTGGGACGCCTCGAGCAAAGGCCGGTGGACTCATCGACTTATTCCGAAGCTGGATGTTTGGCTTGACCGATTACATGAACAAGGCAATTACTACCCAACCCAAATCCTCTCAGAACACGGGTGCTTTCGGGAATATCTTCGCAATTTCAAGCATGAGGATTCCCCGGATTGCCCAAAGTGTCAGAGAATTCAGGAAAATGCGGAACATGTTCTTTTTGCGTGTCCGCGTTTAGACGTCCAACGATCTATATGGGAAATTATACTACGCGTCTCGTTCTCGATGATTGTTAACATGTAGTACTGTCAGGTCCGCTCAACTACACAACTTTAAGAGTTTAAATAAGAACATTTCTTCCCGCCTGTATGCGTCGGGCCTCGCGTGCGCGCGCCCTCTGTCCCCTCATATTGTTCGTTGTGCGATAAACTACAGACGTTTTGAGTCGTTGTTCATACTTATTTTAATATTCAGAGTTTTCAGGAACATTTTCCTATTGCAATGGGAAAATCTAAAAAACGCTCTAGATTACGGTCACATGAACGTGATAATGATGAGAGTAGAACGAGTAAAAAATTAAAATTCATGCAGGAGCAAATTGATAACCTCACAAAGGGCTGGCAAGAATTTATTCAAAGCCAAAACCCCACTTCACGTGTGGACCAAGTAAACCAACAAGGTAAATAAAATATGAATGAAAAAACGTATGATTTTCCACACGAAAACATACTATGGGAAGCTCCATACGAGCTAATCCCTGTTCCATACGAACACATAGACAATATCGTCTCCATTTACATTTTTCAGGCATTAACGACATCTGTAACAAAGAGAATGTATGTGACAATAAGTACATCGAGCCTGAGATTGTTCCAACACAATCAACACAATCGCCTAACAAATCAGATAATATCCCTGACATGCCACCATCTGAAGTGTTGGACTATCCAGAGCACAATCTGGATGAGAATTTCTTAAAAATGCTAGGAGAAGAAATTCCTTCAACAGACACACAAGTCAAGATCGATGAAGGCGTCAAAAAATGGCGGAAAAAGTGGATGCCAAAAGGTTCGTCAGAGGATAACAGGAAAGAAATTCTGAAAAAATATCCAAGAAATGGCGAATTTATGATGGAAGCTCCAAAGGTTAACCTCTCCATTCAGCGCCACATGTCAGACATCGCGAAAAAACGTGATCAACATTTCGCTAACACTCAAAATCGCATCGGAACAGCCATAGTGACCTTGAGTGCTGCAGTATCATTGGGAATGGCTGGTGAAGAGATTGACTACGTACAGCGAATGCAATATCTTTGGGACACTCGAAAGTTATTAGGTGAGACTTATCACCAATTATTGGTGGCTAGAAAGTCATTCATCACGCCGATTCTTGATAGAGAAATTAAACCGACACTCGATGCGACTATCTCCGCTGAATGGTTGTACGGTGAAAATTTAACGGAGCAAGTCAAAGATGTTAGAGCCATTGAAAAAGCATCCGCCTCACTAAAGGCCCCAGAAAAACCTGGGACTAAGAAAATTCCACCCAAACATCCAGCACAGGGAAACTGGAGAGGCCCACCGACGAGATACGGTCAGGTGGGCAATTTTTCTCAGAGGAAATTCACGAACATGCGATACAAGCCCAGATCCACGACATCTCGCCCATCGCAGAAAACCAGTACGGAGTAAAATCGAACATCGAGCAGGACACCCAGGAAGTAAATGAGGTAATTTCTGTTGCGGGTAGACTACGTCTTTTTTACACCCAATGGAAAAATATTACGAGTGACAAATTTATTCTTCAATGCCTAAAAGGCTATGATGTCGTCTTCAAAACGCCGTTTCAATTTACTGAGCCGAGGCAACCAAGGTGGTCTACAGATGGAAAAGAAAAAATTAAGGAAGAGGTGAAATCGCTATTGTTGAAAAATGCAATTGAAGAGTGTGTTGATTGTAAGAACCAGTTCATTTCGTAGTATTTTTTAGTTCCCAATCCAAATAGGTCAAATAGATTCATAATCAATCTTAAAAAATTAAACAAATTCGTAGACACAGATCACTTCAAAATGGAATATCTGCGATCAGCAAAAAAGCTATTATCACCTAATGATTATATGTTTACAATAGATTTAAAAGATACATATTTTCTGATACCGGTTAGTGAAAATAGCAAAAAAATTTTGTGATTTATGAACATAAGTAAGAGTGGCATCGATATCGAAAGCTTGAGTGCGTACAGCATAAAACATGCAGCAGTGTCGGCTGCTTATAGTAGAGGAATTGATGTTAATACCATTGTTAAAACCGCTGATTGGTCTCAGGGCTCACAAGTATTCGCCCGTTTTTCTAATAGACCAATCCAAGATCCAGTAGACAGTTTTGCTCTGGCAGTTTTGGGGGAAAAGTCAGAAAGTTGAGATATGTAATGAATATATATACACATCCTGACCGACAGAAATAGTCACACTCAGTATTTGTTTTGAGTCGGTACCGTGCGGACGCATGTCTACCGCTCTCTACGATATATAAATTCTAACGTACGGCGATTAAAGTACAGTGAATTTTTAAAGTCTTGTTAAAGTTCTGGCACCAAAGTGTCGAACATAAAATCTCTCAAACTTCCTTTGGCTCCAAAAGGAAGCCAAGATGAGTCCTCCTTTGGAAGACCCAAAAAAAACGAAGAAAACCGTTATCAAACCGTCAATCAGCGTGAGCTCTGACGCCGCTCGCCTCATCAATCCTCCGACCACTCCTGAGGGCCTCAAGAGGCTCAAGAACGAACCGCAGTGTCTCCAATAGTCATTGAAAATGGCAAACTGGAGACCAAAAAATTAATCAACTTCCTGCAAGTCAACGCCTCCGATAAAAACTTCAGGATGAAGTTTAATGGAAACACAACGATCGTCCATCTGCAAACGACGGAGGACTACACTAAAATTGCAAGTATCCTGAAAAGGCAAAATTACAATTTTTACACCTTCGGTCTGAAAAGTGAGCTTCCGAAGAAATTTATCATAAAAGGTCTTCCCGCCAGTTTTAGTGAGCACGAAATTGAAGCCGAAATATCCAAACACGGCATAAAGGTATTATCAGTCCGGCAGTTTGTGAAAACAAACAAGGATGGAGACAGCAAGGAAAATAGGCCACTACCGGTGTTTGCAATAACTGTTGGGCCCGATGTAACCTTGAGCAGCTTCGCTGCTATTAAAGCCACTTTCTATCATACATATAAGATAGAGAAATTCATCAAAACCCAGCAACTAACACAGTGCTTCCGGTGCCAAAGATTTGGACACGCCAGTCAGCACTGCAACCTAAACCCCAGATGCGTGAAATGTGCAGGCAATCACGACATTAAAGCGAAATGCTCGGCATGACAACCATAGACGAATTTATCGATAGAATAAATGAGACATTTAAATTTAAGCTACAATCCCATCCAAATGCCCAGCTCCAAAACATCAGTATTGACATAAAATCCAATTGGTCCCGCTGACCACCTGTTTTGTCCCACCTTTCCATATATCCTTTCCTCTCCCGCCCCTCATGCACCCATTACTGATAAGGTTTTTTAGAAGTCATTTTTCCTTATATCGAGTCATCATGTAAATAATCACAAATATCTGTAATAATGAAAAAATAGGTTACACTTCTTTCAAATTAGATATAAAGCCAACGGCTGGTGATCTAGAACGTAGCACTTAAGATATTAATATTGTATATAGTATGTATATATGACAAATGTTAATAAACAATTTTCAAGTGAAGTCAAGTCAAATAGTCACAGTAGTGGTGTGCGGCTCGGGCGGTCTCCCAAGTCAAGCGACGTTTACGTTCGTTCGTACTTGGATGATGACCGCTTAGCCCCTCCCCATTCGGTGTGCACGATTTCTGGGGGCCTATTCTCGAGTCGATCCGTCAGAGATTTTCACGTAAACCGAGATTCGTTCACTGACCGCCCATTTGTTTTACACACCGCCCATTTGTTTTACACAGGCAGTTCACGAGCGGATCTACGTTCACGTGAAACTTTGGGGTGGATTGTTTCGAGAATAAGCCCCCAGAGCGGCAGGTACGAGTGTGGAAACTCGGTGTACACCTCTAGTCAGAGTGACAGCGGTGTACATCGAATTCTTGGATATCGGCCGGCTATACTACCCAGGTTTTCCATGGTTTTCCTCGGGTCTAGGCAAATGCTGTATAATTAGGGAAAAAGACGGTTTCCATGAGCACCGCAGGGGATGGGAACAAAAATCGTAAGTGAGAGATATATGGGGGAAAAGGGGAAGGGAACAAAATGTAAAAACCCGAGAGGGTATACATTATCGAAATAAAAATAAAATAAATATGTACACATCCTGAAAACACAATTAATAAAATAGTTTTTGTTATCACAGACGCTAAAAGTCTACATGTTAACAATCATCGAGAACGAGACGCGTAGTGGTATGGGACGATCAAACGAGCCCGCCGAAAGCGGGCGAAGTTCGATCTAAATTATACGAAGCGTCTCGTTCAAAGATGATCCTTACCCTCTCAAAAAAAAAAAAAACCCCCGACACCCAGATCATCTGCAAGACGAGTGGTGATAACAAGAAAGCTCTAAAATATGAGGGGAGAGAGGGCGCGCGCACGCGAGGCCCGACGCATACAGGCGGGAAGAAATGTTCTTATTTAAACTTTTAAAGTTGTGTAGTTTAGCGTACCTGACAGTACTACATGTTAACAATCATCTTCGAACAAGACGCTTCGTATAATTTAGAGCGAACTTCGCCCGCCTTCGGCGGGCTCGTTTGATCGTCCAAATAGCGTGTGGAATAATATGTGGAAGTTATGCTGTCATCAGAGGCAGCATGGAACGCGACAAGCGATTCCGCAATGGAGCTTCTGCAGGAGCTACGTTACGAGGAGCAGGTTCGGATAAGTCCAGAGAGAACGGAGGATCTTCTTATCATGAACGACCGGAAAGGATTCGCTACTGAGGAAGCCGCGGCTGTAATCTTAAAGTATCGAAATACGTTTAACGCACAAATAATTGAGAGGAATTTTAAACGTAATTCGGAAGTTCAAAAGGTTCATCTGTTCATCATCTTTCCATTTTCCTTAATCCAATTATAGACCTCTTTTGTAGATCTTACTTCCCCCTGCAAAAAACGTCCTTGTGAAAATCCCCGTATTTTCATCTATTCACCAGATACCTGATTTCTGATTTCTAACGGTAAGTTGAGTTAAACCGGCTTACCGCTTCACTCTTTCTCTTTTGTTTAGCGCTATACTACTGAATTGATTAAAAATTCTGTTAAATGATGGCATAGCAAGCCCGTCGAAAAATCACAGGATTGATCATTAAATATACCGTTTTCGCACAGTTTGTCCAGATTTTTGGAATAATGACGGATTCTAACATATTTTGATGAGAAAATATGACATAATCTGTTCCATATGTCTAAAATCACGCGAATTTGATGACGATTCATGGTATAATATGGGGAAATCTGTCTATTGATTATACTTGTCTATCTAAATATTTGAAATATTTGTGAACAAATATTATCAAAACGGAACGTTTGATGACAAAATTCCACATAAAATGTCGAGCGTAATTCCACGAGGGAAATGATGAAAAAATGAGGTGCCTAGCTCAAAAATGAGTATGCGGGTCTGCCTTTCAATTTGGAGCATGCGGGGAACGATCATCAATCTTTCAACGTAAAATCTCAACCTTTAAAGATGTACTCCAAATCTTGCATTTTAATTTTTTTTTCAAATTTCAAACACCTAATCTCAAGTTTGAAATTTTGAATTACAAACTTTCCGTTTTAGAAACTGAAACCATATCAATATTTGGATTTCGGATATCATTTTGCAAATTTCAAATGGAGACTTTCATATTTTTATTTTTCGATGGATCGGCAAGTTATTGTAATGACCTCTAAATCGATTTTTTTTTGTTTCCACAGGTGATTGGTGTCTTAAGTGTACTAAAATGATCCGCAACAAATTCTGGATCGATGTATGTTTTTTTTTTCCTCCGTCCCTCTCATTTGTACGCCCCCGGTAGCGGCCGTGTAAGCATTCCTTCAGGGGGCGTACCGGACACCCACCCATGCGGCTGGGGCCGACTTTCGCCATTTTTAGGCCATCGTATTTCTAAACACAGGGTAAACCTCCAGAAACCCCTGTGCTACGATGGCCGGCGCCTATGATGGAACCCACCCCCCCCCCCTGCGTCGGGTTAGGTTCCCGCTCGGCCGGGCGGTCTCATTTTACGGGTACCGCCGATAGCACACACGGAAGTTCCTGCATCGGTCGGAATCCATGAGAAAATATTTTGAAAAAATATTCTCCGGCGGCCGGGCGCGAACCTAGGACCTTCGGAGTAGTAGGCAGATACTCTACCACTACGCCAAAGCCCCGACAATGGATCGATGTATGTGTGCGTGTGTGTGTATGCATGTGGCCAAATTTTGATCCCGGATTGCTCGCAAACGAATGAAGCTTTTGGAATAATGAAAATTGCAATCGAAGCGTCTTCATGTAACTTAGAGTTGATTAGATTTTTGGTGAAAATTGGTATAGCCTATATATTGTGAATAACAATTTGAATTGTTCATAACATTCTCCTCCGCGAACGGTTGGAGGTACAGTACAACCCCGTTTATCCAAGGTAATGTGGGGAAGGGGTGCCTCGGATAATCGAAAATTCGGATAACACGGAAGACATAAAGGATTTAAAAAATTTCAATTGTTTTCTACATATTTTGAAAGGTGAAATCAAATTTAGTCGTAGAGGTATACAAAATAGGAAATGTATTGACATAGTCTAATATTTGGTATACAAAACATGGCTGAATATAAAGTGCAGGTCACTGATGAGGTTTAACAAAATCTGTAATTGACCTCCGCCTCAAATTGCTTATTCCCTTTTTAGCTGCAATATCTCGCCAGCGTTTGATGAAGAGGAGATCACTTGCAGTGCTTTCTGGCTGCTCCTCAACATACTTAAGGACTAATTTAAGCCCATTTAGTCCTTGTTCATGGCTGACTCGCGGCGATTCTCTAGTTTCTTCGTCTTCTACGTCCTCCTCAATTTCTTTTTCAAAATTCACGAGATGACCGATCTAATCGTCAGTCAATTCTTCTTCGCGATCATCACCACCAACCCATTCATCAACATCGTTTTGATTGACGTCCTCGCAACCAGGAATTTGCGTGATAAAGCTGTACAAATCTACATTATCTGCAGCATCGACTGTTTCATTTGTTGAAGATAAGATTGTTGCCCATGATGGCTTGAGATTGCAACTAGTGACAGCATCCCAAGCTTGTGCTGACCAGTAAATGACACTTTTCATATTAACCGCCAGCAAACACTCCTTAAGGCTACTTCCGGTAGTACTTTTCTCCAGAATTTCTTGAAGCAAAAAACGTCGATAATGACGTTTGAGTGTTTCGAGTACTCCTTGGTCCATTGGTTGTCCAATAGAAGTCACGTTTGGTGGAAAAAATTTGACAATGATGTCTTCACTTCTGAGAATGGATTCATTCGGATGCGATGGAGCATTGTCAAGTAACAGAATGGCTTTTCTCGGGAGACCCTTTTCTGTTAAACACCTCTCGACCGAAAGTACGAATTGTTTGAAAAACCATTGTTCAAATAATTCACGACTCATCCACGCACTTTTTTGATGTCCGTAGTATACTGGTAAAGCCTCAGGTTTGATGTGCTTAATTGCTCTGGGTTTCGCTGATTTTCCGATACACATTAACGGAGGTTTGTGTGCTCCAAAGGCATTACTGCATGCTCAAATGGTAACCCTGTCTTTATTCTTCTTGTATCCTGGTGCTACCGCCTCTTCTCGTGCTGCTAGTGTCTTAGAGGGCATCATTCTAAAATTTAGACCTGTCTCGTCACAGTTATAGATTTGGTCTCGCGAGTATTTTTCTTCAGCGACAAGTTTCTCAATTTTTTTTTCAAATTTCGTTAATCCATCCTCATGAGCTGACATTTTTTCCCCGCAGATTTTCAACTGGCGAATACCGTGTCTTTTTTTCCACCGGTTCAGCCATCCGGTATTTGCTGTGAAAATATCGCATTCATCAGGGAATTGTTTTGCAAGCACCATAGCTTTTCCTTGTAAAATGGATCCTGAAAGAGAGAGAGAGTAGAAAAAAAAATTTCAGCAAATTTATATTTCAATCTTCGATTTGACGATACAATTCTAATGTAAAGCAATCGTACGTACCTGATACCGGCAGTCCCTTTTCTCTCATTTGCGTGAACCAGAGGAATAAACTCTTATCAGTTTTATCAAACTCCGCGCACTTCATTGTTTTACGACTTGACCCTGCATCACCCGACTTTGACAAAAATTGTTCTAGATGGGATCGATTTTTTCGCCAATCGCTCACTGTCTATTGTCCAACACCATCATCAGCCGCGACATGTCGAATAATCTCTCCTTAATGCTTCCAGTTTTTTTCTAGACTCACTACGGTTTTTTCCTTTTTTGCGACATGCCGATGTTCTCTCATTGATTGTTGAAGTCGAACTGTCAATTTGGAGTTCGAAACAAAAGAAAAACGCGAAAAACAAGCATATTCCCGCAAAAAACATGTTGTGACAGGCATATTCGTCTCCTTCCGTTTTATCCGAATTTTTTCGTATTATTCGAACCCATTCAGTAGCCCGGTTAACGCGGAGGGCTGGATAACCGGGTTCTACTGTAACGTAAAATTTATATGAGAAAAGTTGGTCCCCAGACGAAAATACGTATTTGATATAGAGTAACTTTTTTCGATATTTTGCATCATTAAGGAGGTATGACGGTCTCAACAATTATGTATGTAATGATTAAACGAATGAACTCAGCGCAGTCATGACGGTCTCAATCGAAGCGCTTCCATGCAAAATCGAGCAAATTACACTTTGGGTGGGTTTCGTGCAGTATATGCAATGTTATTAACAATTGTAATTGTTTATACTGTTCCACCGGAGAAAATATTAAACGTATCGGGAAAGTTCTCAAAAGAGAATTATTCCTTATATGAAAACAGACCTTTTATGTGTAATTACTTTTTTCCATAATTTGCATAATTAAGGAGGTATGGTCGTCATGCACTTGAACGATGGGCACAATGCATATCACGCGGTTTGTTCCTCATACAAAAATGCACATCCCATATGACTTGTTTTAATATAGGTTAGAACATATCGCGAGTTAAACTAGAATATATTTGGCGAGTGAACATGTCGACAATTGCAGGAAAACTGTCGAAGAGCGGGATAACAAAGTAAATACAACGGTAGATGGGGTAACCAGGCGGAGGAATTCCAGTTGAATAGTATGATGGACTTAAAAATCAAACTAAAGTGATCCTGTGCAGTAATTCTTAATCTCAATTTCAATTATTGATATCATTGTTAAGTTTGGTCATCACAATGATTGCGTGTTTATGCTGTACTGAAATACCAAATCGGGAAGTTTTGTTTGTGCCCCGCATGGGGCACACACATTTGCACACCACTAGTTAACGTCCCGATCCTAGGGAAGTTATTGTTATGGGTCGGAAGATCGAATTTGGAAATTTCACTTGATCTCCACGTTTCATGACCCCTAGAAACGTTTCCAACCATTTTGAGCGAGATGTTTGTCTATGTGTGGTTTTATAGTTATTAACAAATCAATTATTTATATCGCTGCGTCGTGAAAACGATTGAAGATACGAAATAAGCAGGCGGTCCTCGGGTCCTCGGTTGAAATATCTCCAATTTCTTATGAGCAACCTACTAGATGTTCTTCAACGATCCCCTTCATCTCATTGAGACGGACATTTTGATAAAAAAGAAATTAAAAAAAAAAACATTCGTTTCTGGGATATGAGCGATCGAAGAAAAAACAAAAAAAGCCGATTCCTAAGAAACTTACGGACAGATTTCACTGAAATGGCGCCCACACATATATGGACTCAATACCAATAATTGGTAATTTTTTTTCAGATTTTATTCTTAAAATTTAGTCTGTTTTATGTTAAATTTTGTAAATGAAGATTTGCGAAACAAATTGATACATACAGACACTATGCTCAAACTTCGTATTTTGACGTTTCAAACCATTATATATCGTTTACAAACATAATTAGCGAAAGTAAAAATTGACCGATTGCAATGCTTCCATGCGGAAGCAAAAAATTATTGAATTAAATTTGTTCCATACCCAAAAATACATATTTAATGTTATATAACTTTTTTGGCTGCCACCCATAGGTTATTGTTATTAACAAATTCAATTGTTCAGATCGCCATATCGCAAAATCAGTTAGCGATACGCAACAATGTGTCAAATGAAAGTTGTTCCACACGTAAAAATACACATTCAAAATTTAAGACTTTTTTGGCTAACTCCCATAGTTAATTGTTATTAAAAAAAACGATTGTTTATATAGCTGCATCGTGAGAACAATTCGAGATACGAAATAAAGTGTACAATGAAAGTCGTTCCGCACATAAAAATACACATTGGATGTTTCATGACTTTTTTTGCTCACACCAATAGTTAATTGTTATTGGCAAAATGGATTATTTATATCGCTCGATCCTGAAAACGATTAGAGATACAAAACAAAGTGTCCAATGAAAATCATTCCACACATAAAAATGCACATTCGATGTTGTATCACTTTTTTTGCCAACACTCATAGTTAATTGTTATTAACAAATTGAATGGTTTATATCGCTCTATCGCGACAATAATTAGAGATACGGAATGAGGTGTTGAATGAAAGTTGTTCCACACGTAAAAGTACACATTTGATTTTTTATGACTTTTTATGCTAACACTCATGGTTTTTCACAAATTGAATTGTTTAGCTAACTCTATCGCAAGAAAGGATATATTTTTTAAAAATCACTTTATATTTTAAGCATTATAAAATTTCACATATTTGGTAATTTTGAAAAGTTTAAAATGTTCACAATTTCAGACACAAACCGCAATTTTGTATACAACATATACGGGGGAACGATCGGGAAGTTATTGGTTCGACCCGTAGAGGGTGAAACCCAAATCTCGTTCATTCGAATTAAATTCCGTGTCAATTTTATTTCATTACCTCTTTGCGTATTTTAAAAAGAACTATCGATTTTGTTCGCGATTGGTGAATTCGGCTGTCATACCACCTAGGGTGTCTCAGCCTCTCATGTCGGAACACCGTCATTAGTCGGAAACCGCATGTTTTTCGCTTCCTACAAATTGTGAGCAGATTTAGTCACAGCATTTGAGAACGCGATGACACTTCCTCTTCCTTTCCAATTTGTTGGGGCACTTTCTTCCACCGTTACGAGCCTTCACCTGTAATGCGAGGTAAAAACTTAGTGATGGAGAGAAATTCAGGATTGAGAAATTGCGAGGAAGAACATACCAAAATGACTCTTGTTTGCCTAGTGTAGCCTCTACAATTGTTGCACTGCGACCAAGGGCCCCATTGCGTAAATTTACAGTCAATCGTTCCACCCTTGTACTCCTCCGTTGTTTGACTGCCGAGCTGAATGCCATTGAATGCTTCTAAAGTTTGTTAACAAAAATAAATTAAATTTCTATAATCGATCAGTGCTACGGAAGTAATCATGGATATTGCTGAATGTGCATTAGTCAATATGTGCTTGATGGGTATTCAGACCGAATAGATTCGGGTTTGTGTGAAACCCACCATTATATATGCCTTTGGTTCCTTTATTTTCAGCTACTTCAACCGATACTGACAATATTGTGCATTGTTCACTATCAGTCTTCGTATGACATATAATAAGAAACAATAGTACTGTTGAAATTAAATTTCTAGATATGCGATTCCTTTTCTATTTTTAAAATAGAAGCACATTACGAAGACGATGCAATGAGGGCTAGCGTGACTTTGAACTTATAACCAGAACGTGTTTGGTGTGAGGTTCGCTCAAAAGTATTCAAATTCCACCCTTTATCGGTAGATGCATATTCCGGTATGTCCATTTCCATTGCGGATAAAGTTTAAAATGAGGAAGCGGAAAAGGTGACCGCACCGAGTTGGTTTTGATCTTCCTGATTTTATTAGTAAATATCTTGTAACCTAAGCGAAATAGTGAAGTCTCATTGTTTAACATTTAAAGTGCACGACAGATGTTTGACAATTTCCGTGCTCTCGAATACATTACTTAATTTGAGAAAAACGTTTATGTTTTCCATATAATTAAAATGAATGAGTGATTAAAATACTACTTGAATACTAAAATAGATATGTTGAACTATGGAGGATAAAATTTTTGTGACAAAATATTCAATAGTAGGTGAGCAATCAACCTTAAAAGTGACGTAGGCGTCAGCGTGACTTGGCACTCTAAAGGTTCATCCTAGATTTCATAGTTGGTTTGATCATAGCTTTAATTGCGGGTTAATGTGACGATATGACTTGCGAGATTCCCCTGGCGGTCGGAACGATTACAGAATCGACTTGTGCAGTATGTCGATTAGTTTTCGAGTACAAGTCGATTCTGAATTGAAATATTCGACCCAGGACCGATGAAGTACCGGGTCGATTGCCGGTCGACTCGAATTTATTTTTCCCCCCAAACCAACTCAGGATCCACCTAACACCAAGTCGATTATCTAAAAAGAAAGAAAAAATAATTAATAAATAATGATAATATTTTAGAAAAAAAAATTAAGCCCAATCCACTAGCAATCGACTCGGTAATTAGTCGGTCGTGGGCCCATCATTCCAGAAATCTGGATCGATCTGTAATCGAAACATAATCGAATAGTGCATAAGTCGATTCCACAATCGACCGATCCGCCAGGATCGAAAATAAAAACTGATGCGTCCCGGCGATCTAGGAACTACGGAATAGCCTAGATGTAGCATAGATGTATGCAGATATACGTTTTTGGCCGCACAAGTGTGAAAATGTTGAAAATAATGTAAGGTACTAAAAACTACATTAATATCTGAACTGATTAATGTTTATTCATGTCGATTGATTCATTTCTTGATGAAATTGATTAAATAACAGTTTTAAAAGTTACTAGATCAACGTGGTGGAAGGGGGGGGGCGGGAGATGGATGCCGCTGGAAATTAATGTAATTATCATTGTTATTAACCCCTCAAGTACGGCGCCCATACCGCCCGATGTGCCCACATCGGCCAGCCGTCTCCCATAGACTAGAAGGCGCTCGTCAATACCCGACAATTTTTATACAGAACATCAGAAAATTTTGAAGCAAAATCAAATTGCATCGTATTGACAAACTCATGTACTTCATGTGACAATTTTCTAATTTTAGAATTCCGATATCTATCATAATAAGGGAGAAAACTAATTTCTATGAATCACGGGAGGAGTGACATGTAGATCTGGGCCCATAGGACAAGCTCTCGGCCGTACGTGAGGGATTAACTTCCCGATCTTGAGGGAAGTTATTGTTATGGTTCCGAAAATCGAAATCGGAAATTTCACCTGATCTCCACGTTTCATGACTGTTATGAATGGTTTCCGACCATGTTGAGCGAGATGTTTGTGTGTGTGTGTGTATATATGTGACTAAAATTGTTTCGACTGATTTTTGTTGAACAAATTATCGGATTTGGGTGTTCTTATACTCATTCGATAGGTTTCCGCCTAACAGAGACCTGATTAGATTTTGCCCATAATCGACCCAGCGGTTTTTTAGTTAACAAATTGAATTGTTTATATCACTGCATCGTGAAAATGGTTAAAGACACGAAACAAGTTAATCAATGAAAGTTGTTCCCCGCCACGAAATACACATTTGACCTGTTATGATTGTTTTTGATAACACCCGTAGTTAATTGTTAGTAACAAAAAAAAATGTTTATATCGCAGCGGCGGGAGAACGGTCGAAGATACGAAACAAATTAGTTGATGAAAATTGTTCCACACACAAAAATACATATTTGATGTCAGATCCCTTTTTTTGCTAACACCGATAGTTAATTGTTTTTAACAAATTCAATTGGTTGGATCACTCTATCGCAAGAACCGTTGGAGATGCAAAGTAAAGTGTCCAATGAAAGTCGTTCCACACGTAAAAATATATATTTGTTGTTTTATGACCTTTCTTACTAACATCTATAGTCAATTGTTATTAACAAATTGCATTGTTTGTCTAAGCCTATCGTATGATAGGTTATATTTTTGGAAAATCTTTTTAACTTCCCGATAGGGGAGCTATTGTAATTACCCCGAAAATCAAGAGTGTTGTAGACATGAAATTTTAACTTTTCTCGGCATTTGGCATCATTCTGACACTTTTCAATGAGAGGTTCGTGTGTGTGTGTGTGTATACGTATGTGAGCAAATCTTTGGCGAACGGTTTCTCGTAAACGGCTGGACCGATATTAATTTTTTTGTTCAAAAATTACGTCTCGTCGAGGTGGTGTTCTGAAAGGAGTTTTTTTTTAATCGGCCAGGTAGTTTTTTAGTAACGAACAAAAAACCACGATTTTAATTGTTTATAACGCTTTATTACATGAACGGTAAGAGTTATAGGAAAAAGTTCTCAATGAAAGTTGTGCCCCATGTAAAAACAAAGATTTTGTGTTGATTTGATATGATTTTTTTCGTAACACACATAATTAAGACGACAGCGCTTAATTAATTCGATATGCTCATCGATATGATATCACGTTATAACATAGGCACACACAAATATCGGGAAGTTATAGGTTCGGCCCGTAGAGGGTCAGACCCACATCCCGTTTATTACATTTTAAAAACTATGAAGTTTTTCGTATTTGGAAAGTTTGAAAAGTTTATTAAGTTCATAATTTAAGGCATGAATCGAAATTTCAGATATAACATATACGGGGGAACGATTGGGAAGTTATTGGTTCGACTTGTAGAGAGTCGGACCCACAATTCGTTTATTTTCATCATTCTCATGCCTTTTAAGCCCGAAATAAACACATCTACGCTACTACTGCGCCATTCCGTTTATACTGTGTATAGTGTCTCATCATTGATGTTCTTCGTTGCGAGGTTGACACATAAGCTGTTAGAACGCTTTTTATAATATATTTTGTTCAGTTCGTCGGACACAAAATGTACTCAAATCTGGAATTCACTGGCAATTGTCTTTGTTAGTCATTTCTGATTGATAATTTGCTTTGTTTCTGATAAATCACTGGTTCTATCATTAGTCAAAGAATCACTGCTGATGTACCTTGCTACTGATCTGTATACAAATAATATGGCTTTTCTCACGAACTTGACTGTAAGTTCCGCTGCGAATTGTAGAAGTCGCAATTTCATAGTTTTTTAAATGACAATACCCGAAGAGTTCCGACCTCTGTTGATACAGTAGAAGCTCCCACGTATGCCCTTCTGACGTTGGCCAACATGACGCCTCGGAGGGCCCATGGCTCTCTCATGGTTAGCGCTCTCACTCTTTCACTGCCGGAGTAGGAGCCGTTCTCGAGGTATCCACAAAAAAATCGAGCCGGGACAAGTCGGGAGCTTTTACTGTATAAACGCTCAGACCAACCGTTTGAATATGGTATTCATCAAAATTTCAGTCACTTTGAAGTTACGAAATATTTGCCACTAAAGTCACGAAATACAAAAGAAGGCTTGACCATTTGGCTACTGAATTGAATTAAACATGATTGGTGGAAGAGGCATTTAAAAATGTTTCGTGACCCTTCAAGTGAATATTGACATGTGAATTAATAGAGTTTCACCCTTTCTTTCTCGTTTCCTCTTCTCACTTCTGGCCCTCTGAACGGGGATGTGATAGCTCAGAACACTGCTTAACAACACTTTGTAATTCTTTGGTTTCTGTTGTGCTCCAGACTTTGCTTTAGTGCGGTTAGTACCTTTGTTAGCATGATATGAAAATTAGTTATTGGTGCATGAAAATGGACTACGAAATTGTGTAGTGATTGTTGGAAAAATTGGGGAGCGCACCATTTGAGGGGGAACAATTTGAATAAATAGTGAACCAAATATTGATTTGAAGAATAATGACCTCTAATATGTATGCAGATATGTTTACACGTCTCCATGGTATCAAAGTTATTTCGTCGGTCACTGTTACATCCGGTATACCCGAACACACGGCATTGATTTCTGCCAGGATCGAAATAAACTCGTTGATCAGAGTGGCTTCCGTCTTCTGGATTGCAGTCTCCAGTGGGAGGTGGTTCGTTGCATATCTCTTTGCCATGAAAATCAAATCGTCATATTATATCATTTTTTTACATCCCATGGTAATGCTAATTACAAGTTGGTTTGGGAATGAAAATTCCGAAATGAAGAATCCAGATAGTCAAATAAATATAGTTATCCTCAATTATCGAGGATAAGGGAAAATTCCAATGATCAACGTACATGAGCTTTCCACGTATTTTAATTCACCAAAATTATGTTGCAGTAAATCATTTGCTTAAAGATTAACGGAAGCGTTGTTAACTCCTAATCCATATGGAGTATGAATAAATGAGATCTATAAATGATTGGGCCATTTTGATACCACCATCACGGAACCCGACGAAATGAATGCACCATAAAAACGCATTTGGTTCACTGTGTGGTCCCGCAATGGATAAATTATTATCAGTATTGGAGAGCAAAACTTGTCGCGGAATGACAACCCTTTACGCAAAATATTAAAATTAAATGTCTACGTTCAAGTAATGATCACAAATCAATTACATTCCACAAGATGTTTGTTTCAGTGTAACGAGAGAGACTTTGCGAGGTATTAAATAGAAATAGATAAAGAGAAGGGGCAATATTTATTTTTATCGTAAGAATATTGTGGAAAAGAAAAGGGCACTGGAAGAGAAAAATAGCGACAGCGTGAGTAGGGTTTGCAGTGGGAACCGCTTGGCGACACAAGAACGCTTCCGCGTTCATAGGTCAAGGAAAGAGCCATTCGGTATATGGGGGGTCTCAAATCTGATGGAAAATTTGTCTCCAACCGCGGCGAAGCGATAGAAACCAGTTCCGTCACAGGTACTCGCGGATCTGTTTTGGAAGGTATTCCTTATAGGGGAAGCTCGTTATATTTTCGGGGTAACCTCCTTGTGAGGTGGCTATTGACGGTCGAGACCAATTTGTGGTAATCTCATATGAAGCCATTCGCATTTACCGAAAGAATTTGTCGTAACCTCGTAGGGATTGATTGATGATGATTTATTACTGTACATTATGTTGTACAAAAGAGAAGGACCGGCGGTCCGAAAAAATAAAAAATCAAAATATAGCAAAAAAAAAACAAGATAAAAAAAAATAATAAAAATAATAAGGGAAAAACCAGTAGAAAAAGAAATAAAATAAAATAGTAATAGGCAGATAACAGGCCCACAGTCAGTAACACCAGTTAAAAGCACATAGAGACCGAGGAGATATCAAAGAAAATGAAGTATAACTCATGAAGAAAAAGGCTAGAGAGGAGAGTGCTATGCGAAAAAACTGGCGTTACCTATGCCGAAGAAACTACTGAGAGCCCGACAACAAGTTTTTTAACTGCTCCAGAGATGAAATTCTAGTCAATGGCACATCCTTCCTCCTCCTCACAAAGACTTCACCATCTCGAATGAACGTGGTGAACCCATGCTTCTTGGCAGCATCCCTCACCGCACGCCTCAGATTATACAAATCGACTGGCAAGAACTTATTCACATTTATTGGCGAAGTCGCTAGCGGGGGCAAAGCACCAGATGCGTTAACGAGCTCCGGGTCCAAGGCCGACGAATGCAGCGTCCCAGGGCGTGCCTTAGCCATAACTAGACTACGCGCAAGGTCTCGCGAGAAGATTGTCACCACTATAGAAGTGGGATTATCCATAGTAGCAGCACCCGAAGCTCCAACTGCGACCCCTGCCAATGACGGTCCTCTTCTGGGACGCAGTGATCTAGCACCAGTAATGCTCGTGGACTCAAACGAAGGGAGTAACCCATGAAGCACAGCATACGCCAGTCAACGAGCATCAGCACCAGGAGTGAGTTCTACACCAGAGATCAGCAGCTCAGCAGATGAACGAGCTCTTTCAGCATTAATTTTGACAATGGAGTCAGCAAGCCCTGAGACAGGGAGCCTCAATCGGTCCCACAGCCCTAGCCAGAATCACGCCCACTTCTCCAGCAGGAGGAGCTGAAGATGTAATCTGAGCTAAGAGGTCTGAAACAGTTTCTTTCAGACCTACAATCTCCTGTCTATGCGCCGCAACCACTGATTCCACCGAACGAATCCGTGTCAGGAGTTCAGGCAGCTGATCCAACACATCAAGCTTGGACTTCACTGACGCCAGCTCCAATTGCACCGATTCTATCTTGGTGGTCAGGGAAGTAAGCGTAAGCATAATGCTGGCAAGAACAGCATCGTTTGCTCCTATAGTAGCAGCTGCACAGGACAACCCCGTTGCACCCGCTGGGGGAGGCATAGCTAGCTGAGAACTCTGCCTGGTACGCCTCTGCAATGCCAATGTATTGCTCGAAAAGGCCAGACAAGGTTCGCACTTACGAAGATTGGCCCCATTTTCATTCTGGCATAGTTTGGTTTTTACGCAAACTGAATGATAGTGGTCATCACAGACACAGCAGAGCTGGTCTGACCACATTTGGCACACAGAGGCTTCTCATCAGTGTTCATTGTATCCCAATGAGATTAATTAGTACTTCAAAATGCTCTATGAAAGGTGTATGCTGACGATAAGGACTATAAGATACTTGGCTCGACCGTTTTTGGCTTATCAATGATCACTGCTGAGTATCACTTAATAATAGCCAGCAAACAGGGAGTCTAGCTATACAAATTACAATAAGAATCTCACTGAGTATTAGAACCTACTCAGCGAGTGAGTCGTCGCCTTCATGTTAGTCCGTTCTGCCAACCGCGCCAAGTATCTTGGTCTTGCCTGTGCTAATTATTCTGCTCATAAGTATATTTCACTTGGCGCTTCTTTTATATTTCATTATTTTTCTCAGGTACCAGAGAGATAATCAGCAACACAATATAATGGTGACTTGGCGTTTTTTTAAACAAAATTCATTTTGTTTTTTTTTCTAGATTTCACTCCTTAAAAAAAAACTCAAATAGGCGATTCTCCCATATTGGAATATATTTTCCAATACGTATGCATGCTATATGCTTCACCATAGTTAGCGGGGGTGTGGAAGATAATTAAATCGATCATATTGGTATTGCTTCCTTTTTCAATGGTGAACAATGGTACGTCATTTATGAAACCTTGGTATGCGTAGTATGTGCAAAAACAAATTATGAAAAAAGAACCTATGATTGTCGGGGAGAATTGTTGCGAAAAATCGGTAAAAATCAGTTGTGTAGAGAATTCAATGGTAAACAATAGTAAAATATTATTATTGCTAAAAAAATTTGTTAACTATGGTCAAGTGCAATTATTAATTATTAGAGTGGTCTTTTGAAGGTCGACCCATTTTTCGAGTTTTGTCACATTCAAAAAGGTCACCATCATCTCATATGACGATTAAAATAGCTAATTAATTAATCATGATTTATTAATGAACGTTTCCGCACTTCCAAGCGGTGACATTATCCTGAAGTGATTTCAGAGAGGTGCCTGTATGTGTGTGTGTGTGTGTGTGTAAACAAAAACTTTGTTTAACGTTTCCGGCGGAACCGGAGGGATTTCCTTTTTTTTTTGATTGACGCGTTTCAGTGGTGTCCATGTCTGAAAGGAGTGATTTTTTCAACGAATAATTCGTTCACGTGTTATTAACAAATCTAATTGTTTATATCGCTCTATCGCAAGAACGGTTTAAGATACAAAAAAAAGTGTTCAATGAAAGTTGTTCCCCGCCATAAAATACACATTTGACGTTTTATGACTTTTTTTGCTAACACGCGTAGTTAATTGTTAATAACAAAAAAAAAATTTTCTATTGCAGCGGCGTGAGAACGGTTGAAGATACGAAACAAATTAAGTAATAAAAATTGTTCTACACACAAAAACACATATTTGATGTCGTTTAACTTTTTTTCCGAACACCGATAGTTAGGTGTTATTAACAAATTCAGTAGTTTAGATCGCTCTATCGCAAGTACGGTTGGAAATACGAAACAAAGTGTTTAATGAAAGTCGTTCCACACGTAAAAATGTTCAATTACTTTTTTTTTAACACCCTTAGTTAATTGTTAGTAACAAATGGTATTGTGTATTTAACTACTTCATATTAAGAATGATAAATTTTTTTAATATTTAGAAATTTCGAAAACTTTATCAAGACCATAATTTGAGACATCGACGGAAATTGTGAATGTAACATATACGGCGGAACGATTGGGAAGTTATTGGTTCGACCCGTAGAGGGTCACACCCACATCCCGTTTATTGTTTAACGCATCAAACTCAAAATTTGGAGTTCATTTTGACAGCTAACCTCAGTCACTAGAGCGCATTTTCCGATTTCGGTCTCTGTCAGTTGGCCCACGTGGCCTTACCCCCACTCCTCGTTCAGCATAGACTCGCGAACTGTAGAACCCATCATTAACAATTGCACTTGACCATAGCTAACAAATTATTTAAGCGTTAATAAGTTTTTCCCATTGAATTCTCTACCCAATTAATTTTTTTAATATTTTTTGCACCAATTATACGTCCTTTTTTATAATTTGTGTTTGCGAAAACTACGCATACGAAAATTATATACATAACGTACCATTGTTCACCATTGAAAAAGGAAGCGATACCAATATGATTGTCATAATTATCTTCCAATCCCCCGCTAACTATGGTTCACTTATCCGTGGAAATGAACTGCGGCGCCATACCGTGGCCGAGTCATCTAGCGGTTTGGGGGTCGGCCAAACGCCGAGAACTCGAGAGCCTCTACTTTATTCAGTCAATTCTCTTTGGCGCGTACAACCTGACGTGAATGCAAACTTCAGGTTACAGGCAACTTGCAAACCTGATTCTGTGTAAAGAACTTGTGAACCGCGAAAAATGTAATTAAGAAAAATTCAATGGTATGTATCTACGTTAATACAAATCCAAAAAATAAAGGGATACGAGTGGAACGGGCATATGCGATTTATATAAAAAAAGCGACGTACCTTTCCGCGTAATTAGTGTCGATTCATTTTGAATGGAATGTTTTTATCAAGGCGTAGTGGTGGGGGTAGTTGGGAAGTGTATAGATACGCAGCAGCTCTCGGCCGATTGGTCTGTTTCTGAGATGAGATGAAAAGACAAGAGGGAATGGACAAATAGGTGAAAAAAATGATTACTTGGCCGACACGCTGCCGCGTATCTCGATCACACAGTTACTGGCAAGTTACTGGCGGTGGATAAAGCAGTACACCTAGTGATGGCGCCAGTGACAGTCAAGCAGCAGTGATGGTAAGGCAGTTCCACGTCGCAGCAGAGATAACGTAGTTCCTCACGTCGCCACAGATGTCTCAAGGTGTAAAGGAGTGGTCGCAGAAATGA
Organism: Asobara japonica; assembly: GCA_026005395.1. Classification (NCBI taxonomy): domain Eukaryota; kingdom Metazoa; phylum Arthropoda; class Insecta; order Hymenoptera; family Braconidae; genus Asobara; species Asobara japonica. Next base: position 118,563 of record BQMI01000458.1, on the reverse strand, counting down.
CGGGTGAGTAGAAAGAGATCGGAAGAGGCAACAATGGAGGTTATGTTGTGCAACAACCAAATTTGCGAAACCCAAAACAGGTGTATTGAGCCAAGCAGAGAAGCAACCAATAGCTAGTGATTATGTATCCAGCGATCGGTTGCAAAAAAGCGCAGGCAAGGTCTCTAGAACAAAAACCGCCCGGAGGTGAGAAACAGCGAAAAATATGTGCTCAAGGTAACAGGTAAAGAGCGTGTGTGCGTGCTACTTACAGAGAGAGAGAGAGAGAGAGAGAGAGAGAGAGAGAGAGAGAGAAAGGGAGATAGCCATTGAAGGACTGGGGACGGATTTGGGAAGGGAGTAATCTCGTTGCAAACGCTCTGAAAATTTGAAAGCTTGGGGAGCGCCGAAAGCGGTCTCCATAGCGGTAAAAGTTTGATAAGATAAATCCGAAAGTAAGGTTAAGAGTTCATTGTCTCCCAAAATACTTACCAATAAGTTTCTATATATGCAATCTCCCTTGTGTTGAAAAATGGAGTTTGGTGACTGTCATTACTGCGCGAATTATAATTTTTTTGTTTCCTAATTAAAGTTAGAAAAGAGAGCAGGAAAAATTGACAAGCCACGGGCGGTGTGGGAAAATTGCAGTATTTGTAAACCAACCGATCCCTAAGTCGACCTGCCTATATCCATCGATTGCTTTTTTTTCCTTGGCATGGAAATTTATAATTTAGTATAAATTAGTTGAAAACTCCGAGCAAATAGTTGCCCTTTGAAGGAGGAAAGAAAATTGAAATGTTGTTGCGCCAGAAAAGATGAGGTTAAAATTTTGCAAATACCGAGTGAGGTCGTCGTTAAATCTAAAACTAGAAATCGAGATAAACCGGGTGAGGGTTAGGATATGAACGATAACGGTTGTTTAGGCCCTCGCTAAAATACTCGATGAACGACCAGTTGCGGAGAATTTCTGAAATTTGTAGTTCACCCTGGATAGTTAACATTTGCAAAACAATACGGGAAAGTTTTGATAAAAATTAAAGAGCAGTTGAGAAAAGAAATATTAAAATTGAAGGGATAAAAATAGAAAGATTTGAAATTCGGTGATCCTGGTAGCTGAGCATTTGGGGAAAATTTGACATCCTACGAGAAATTGAGAAATAAATTAATATTGAGAGGAAAAGTTTGTTACATCAGTATCCTATTTTAGGTAGATCTCCAGGAACACAAGTAATTTTGTTCTACGAACATCTTCAATATGGTTATCATGACATAGGCAATTGGAACTATTGATATTGTGACCATGGTTTCTTGCGGCATCATCTAACTTATTAATATTATGTTCATCTGGGAAATACAGATATTATTTAACCATTCGGCACATTGGGTAAACCTAGACTCAACCTCTTGATGATACCTGACCAGTCAAGCCAAACAAATAAGGAATATATTCTGCAAAAAGGGGTTTTTAATTGTAATCACATTTACCTTCCGCCTTTTCCTTTGCGATGCTGCAACTCGAGATTTTCGCATCGCATGTAACGCTCTGTTGAGTGCATTTCGTCGGTTCAGACGAACTGCCATCTATCCTTAATCGGGAGCGCTGCTTAATCCCATTACCGCAAGTGGCTGAACAGGGAGTCCATAGTGACCAAGGATGATATTCTCCTGGACATTCTCTGGGCTTTTGAGGGAAAAATAATTATGAAGTCGTTTTTTTATCATTAGTTCTAACAATCTATTGCGAATTTAAGAGAAAAAATAGGAAATGAGTCAACCAAGGGATTAATTGTCTTTAATTTGTTGATAATGTATTGTCACATTTTCTATGTAAATCAATGAGGTTTGTCCCAGAGTTCTAGAATATGATTCAGCCGCTTCAATTGAAAGCTAATTATTAACTCATCAAATCTGTGAAGAATGAGTTTCATCTGTGTCCGGTCTTACAGTAGGGCATGTGAAGGATTATGGAGAAGATGGTCGGAGTGGTCAATCTTTGGCCCCATGTCTAACAAAAATTGGGAAGTCAGGACGTGGTGGATAACCTGGTATATAAAATCTTTCTTTTTAACGTTAATCCTCACAAGTTGGCCCTACAAATACACTATTTTTTACATTATTAGCGTGGATCTGAAATTTAAATGCTAGTGGACTTCAAACTTCAACATGGAGGTATATAGTCTGGTGATTTGTGTATTTCAAAAGGTAATGTTTGAGTACGATTGTAATGGGTGAACCAATATTCTTTATCTTTTTTTCGCTGAATTTATGTGGAAGTTTTAAACCATCGAAGAGCCGTGAATACCTCCGAGGGTTCATGGATATGTTTATTTAGCGCATTGATTTCAAATTCGGTGAGCTGATTGAACACAGGTGAGTTTATAGCTTTGACGGTTCAAGAAGGCTCTCTATTTTTTCTTTTATCTTTACCTCGGCGTATATTTGATGATGATCCTGGAGAGAAAAGCGTTCGGTTTGATCATATACTATGTGTTCTTTCCGGGTTGATCAAGAATAAATTGACATATTGGAGTATTCTTTTATATTCTTCCTAGCTTTAACTTTTCTAATCTTAGAGTGTGCCGTTTGTGAGAAACGTCTAACCTTTGGATATGGCCAGGGATATACAATATTTACATACAGCAAATGAAAATCAAAATTATACTATTAAAATAATATAACTAATATTATTAAAATAATAATAATTAATATAATATAATAATATAATTAAATAATTATTAATGTATAATTATTTTTTTCTCTCAAATTTCGAGCTATCTTCAGTTTCATTTAATAAATGCCTTCAGGACGGGGAGACGGTGCTACTGATCGAATTTGAGAGCGCAAAGTCTCTATATGCCCGGTAGCAGTATTTGTTTTGAGTCGGTGTCGTGCGGACGCATGTCTACCGCTCTCTGCGGAATATAAATTTCAAACATACAACGCTTATAGTACAGTGGAATTCTAAATCGAGTAAAAGTTTTGGCAAAAAAGTGTCAAAATCAAAAAGCCTTAAAATTCCCTTCGCCCCAAAAAGGAAAGCCAAAATGAGTCCTCCGATGGAAGACCCAAAAAAAAAAGCAAATAGCCGTTACGAAACCTTCGACGAGTGCGAGTTCAGTTCCCGCTCGCCTCGCCAAACCTTCCGACACTTCTGATGGACCTCAAGAGGTTCCTAAACAAACTTCTGTCCCTCCAATAATCATCGAGAATGAAAAAGTGGAGACAAAAAAATTAATCAATTTTCTGCAAAGCAACGCCGCAGATAAAAATTTCAAGATGAAATTTAATGGAAGTACCACGATCGTCCATCTACGAACGACCGAGGACTACAACAAAATCGCAAGTATCCTGAAAAGGCAAAACATCAATTTTTTCAGTTTCGGTCTTAAAAGTGAACGACCGACAAAATATATTTTGAAAGGGCTTCCAAGCAGTTTCTCAGAAGACGAAATTCGAGCCGAGTTATCAAAACACGGCATCAACGTAGTTTCCGGTCGCCAGTTCGTGAAAGTAAACTAAGACGGAGACACCAAAGAAAACAGGCCATTACCGATCTTCCCTATCACGGTTGGCCCGGAAACGACCTTGAGGAGCTTCGCTGAAATCAAAACGATTTTCTACCATACATATAAGGTAGAAAAATATGTAAAATCCCAGCAACCCAATGCTTCAGGTGCCAGAGATTTGGCCACGCAAGCCAACATTGCAACCTGAACCTGAGATGCGTCAAGTGTGCGTCAAACCACGACGTAAAAGTCTGCACTTCCAAAACCCTGAAGTGTGCAAACCGCGGACTCGCCCACACAGCCAGCTACAGAGAGTGTTCAATGCCCCTAAAATTCATGGAAACTAAAAAAAAAACGAGCACAGTCGGCCAGGCCCAGCATAGCGCCATTGGAATTGCCCGCTACACCTCACTTGCCTGCCACACCTCACTCGGCCACGATCCACAATCTGGAAAGGAACATTCATTTCCTCCAGTCTCCTGAAGTCCCAGTGCCAACTCCGATTTCTACTGCCAACACGTCCAGGCCCACCTACGCTTCTTTCTTTCCAACGGTGAAAACCTCGAGAAGGAATGTTGTCGCACCCACCGCTGAACCTGGGACCATCCCAATGGAAACACATGTTCCGGAATCTTATTTAAGTAGCACAAAAAATTATATAAACACAGCGAAGCAAGTCCTTGAGGAGCTAAAAACCCTTAGAATTCCCGAAATCCTCTCAGAGCTTAAAGATATGATCTGTAAACTCCAGAAAACTAACACCCATTGATAGGATCACAATCATCGCATCCTACGCTCACTTGTTCTCATCTTCCTCAGATACATCTACGATTCCCTCACAAACATAGCCAATATATTAGCAATTAATATTTTTGCACTCAAGCCCAATCTGGACGAGTTATTACACATTATCCATAGTAATAACATTAAAGATTGTCTAATTTCCGAGACTTAGCTAAACAGCAAAACGAAGAAAATAAACTTTCCAGACTTCTCGCTGATCAGGGAAGACAGTACTATTGACCTTTTATTAACTAACCACATTTCTATCATAAATAATTTCACCACACTTTCCGAATCCCCCTCAGATCACCTACCACTGCTTTTCTCCCGGTTTGGAAAATCAACCTCACCAGAACCATCTAAAATATTAAACTACGAGAAAACCGACTGGAAAAAGTTCGAGGACATCTTAAACGATGAGATTTCTACACCAAACCCGACTTGTAACAACACTGAAGCAATAGATAAACACATAACAAATTTCACCCAAATGATCCAAACAGCCCTGGATTCCTCCACTCCCACCCGCTCATCTAAATCCACCCATACCCCTCCCCCACCCGAAATAGTCTCCTTAAGAAAACTCAAAAATTATATTAGGTCAAGTTGGCAAAGAACGCGAAATCGCTACCTTAAATCCGAACTCAATCAGCTGATCAAACAAATCAGACTTAAATTAACCGAATGGTAACAATCATCTTGGGACAACAAACTTAGAAACTTAAACCTGGAAGATCACTCTATTTGGCGCGTAGCAAAATATTTTAATAACACCGGTAAAAGTAAAATCCCCACACTAAGGTAAAATAACACACGCCACACAGAAGACCATGAAAAGGCTAGCACACTTTGTAAACACTACGCAATTATCCACGAACTATCGGCCTCTCGAGGAAACAAATGTTTTGAACAACAAGTCACAGGGCATGTGAAAAAAACTATCCTCAAAACCCCTGACGAAACTCCCATTAAATTCCTCACAAATCCCCGTGAAATCATTTCCACCATTAAAACACTAAAAAACAAATCAGCCCCGGGTGTGGATAACATTCCCAACATAGCACTAAAAAACCTCCCGATCAAAGCAATAAGCCTATTAACAAAGATATATAATGCATGCCTCCTCAAACAATATTTCCCGGAACTCTGGAAAGGAGCAGTGGTCATACCAATTCTCAAACCTGGCAAGCCCCCCTCGTATCCGGTGAGCTACAGGCCTATTAGCCTCCTACCAGTATTGGCTAAACTTTTTGAGCGAATAATTCTAACTCGTCTCAAAAAACCCATTGAAGAGTTACAACTAATGCCTACAAATCAATTTGTTTTTCGATCGGAACACTCGACCTGCCACCAGCTGGTCAGAATCACCAATGATATAAAATCCGCGAAAGACCGGAAACAAGATACCGTTTTTCTTCTCCTGGACCGTTCTTCTTCGATGTGGAAGAATCACACATAGACGAAATTACGCTAAAAACAAAAATTATTCTAGTAAGATTCTATAATCTGCTAAAATCTCCTGCGCTTAGCCAATCCCTAAAACTCTCTTTATACAAAGAGTTAATCAGACCTATTATCACGTATGGTTGTCCTGCCTGGCACAATGCAGCGAAAATCCACTTGAATCATCTTCAAGTTATCCAAAATAAATTTTTGCGAATAATAGGCAATTTTAAAAGAAAAACCACGATTTTGGAAATACACGATACGCTGGGCATGGCAACCATAGGTGAATTTATCGATAGAATGAACGAGACATTTAAATTTAAGCTACAATCCCATCCTAATCCCCAGCTCCAAAACATCAATATTGACAAGAAATCGAATTGGTCTCGCTGACCACCTGTCTGTCCCACCTTTCCGTATATCCCGCTCTCCCCCACCCCTCATGCACCCATTAATTATAAGGTTTTTTAGAAGTCATTTTTCATTATATCAAGCCATCCTGTAAATAATCACAAATATTCTGTAATAATGAAAAATTAGGTCAAACTTTAATCAAATTAGATATAAAGCCGATGGCTGGTGATCTAGAGCGTAGCATTTAAGATATTAATACTGTATATAGTATGTATATATGACAAATATTAATAAGCAATTTTCAAGTCACGTCAAGCTTAGTTGGAATAATGCGCGGCGCGATACTGGGAGTCTCGGGTTTGAATCCTGACTGGGACTATCAGGATTTTCTTCTCTCAAATTTCGATCTATCTTCAATTTAATTTAATAAATGCCTTCAGTACGCGGAGACGGTGGCACTGATCGAATGTGAGAATGGAAAGTGTCTATATGCCTCGTAGCTTAGTTGAAAAGGTGCCCGGCGCGATACTGCGAGTCTCAGGTTTCGACTCCCGACGGGGGGATATTTTTCTCTTAAATTTCGATCTATCTTCAGTTCAAGTTTTTTATTAAGTTTTCAGTACAAGTTTTATAATTTATATATTAATATAATTAATATTATTGCAATTATATTATTGAAATCCTAGTAGGTAAATAACTGAAAATCACACTTGTCCGAAGGTTTCACCCGGATGTTTATAGAATGATAATGGTGTGGTTCGGCTGAGTGCATTGCATAGGCAGGAATACTAAACCATTAATTTTGTTCTGCGTGTTTGTTCAGGTTTCCAAATACCGTATGGGGAGGCCATTTATAACTTGATCTGTTATCTGTTTGCGGATTATGTTTGCGACAAATATTCAGAACATAGTCCAGCTGATTGAGTGAAAATTTGTGATTAACTCGTTGAATTTGTTCAGCATGGGTCCGATTCCGGCGCGTTCGTGTGGTAGTACATACCAGGATTTATTCTCTTATGTTTATATTTTCCCATAACTATAAGGAAAGTTATATGTATGGGAATTACTGTGCAGGCTCGTCACGAGCGTTCAAATTTCGACGTGTCTCATTAATGATAATATTATTCATTTCTAGAATTAACATTTTTTTTTGTTTATATGAAGAGTGGAAATTACACATTGGAGTTGCAAGGATGGAAATCTTCAATTTATAATATGCCGAAATGATCTCAATATGAGGTGATTAAGAATCTGGGTCGTGTTATATAGTTTCAGTAACAATTCCCCTACGATTCAATTTTCACCTAACTCTGGTAGTACGCAGGTATGATATATTTAACTCGCAGACATAAAAATAACCGTCTGATGGCACTGAGAAATGGCGCAGGTAAGAGTTTTCAAAAAAAAGTCTGTTTTGCATACTTGCACATTTCAAAGTTAACCATTTTGTGCTCATATCTTTCTCTGACGGTAGCGTGATCAATTTATTTCGACGATAGTTCTCTAAAAGTCGAATAGCATCTCAATATTACATGTCTTTAAGATGAATATCTCCTTCCCGTCATCTCAATACTTCCTGGTTTCTCTGAATATTACAGTATTTAGAGCTCTCAGGAATAAATGTTTTTGCGGAAAATGAGAAGATGGAGACTTCCCGCATTACGATTGGTGATTATTTAAACACTAATCAATTCTAGAAAATATTGAATAAACGTTACAGAGTATGCATGTCATACTATGCAGGTTTAAAACAATGCTTTAATTATTGTTGAAGGTCAGCAAAAAAAAAATAAAATCATATTGGTCCAGCGATATTCCGGTAATTTCATTAAGGATGTGCGACCGCTATGCGTCAATTTTATAACTTCCCGATTTTTCGGGAAGTTATTGTAATGCCCCCAAAATCCAACTTTGTTATTTCATTACCTAACTAGGGGTTTAAGTATACCAAAATGATCTCCGTCAAATTCTGAGTTGGCGTCTGCGTGTGTGTGTGTGTGTGTATCTATGTATGCATGTATGTCTATAAAAATTTTCGCAACGATTTCTCATGAACAAATGAGGCCATGGAAGACTTCAAGGTTGCGTTCGAAGCCTTTCCATATAACTTAGAACTGATTAGATTTTGGATGACATTGGTGCAGTATATATATTGTTATTAGCAATTTCAATTGTTCATAATGTTCCATTGCATAAACTATTAGAGATAGCGTAAAGTTTATATGAGAAGAGTTGTTCCCCATACCAAAATACGTATTTGATGCAGAGTGACCTTTTTCGATATTTTGCATCATTAATGAGCTATGACCGTCTCAACAATTATGTATATAAGTATGAGTGAACGAATGAACTCAGCGCAGTCATGACGGTCCCAATCGAAGCATTTCCATGCAAAACCGAGCGAATTACACTTTGGATGGGGTTCGTGCAGTATATGCAATGTTATTAACAATTGTAATTGTTTATGCTGTTCTACCGGGGAAAATATTAAAGTTATCGGGAAACTTCTTAAAAGAGAATTATTTCTTATATGAAAATACACCTTTTATGTGTAATGACTTTTTTCCATAATTTGTATAATTAAGGAGGTATGGTCGTCTGAGCAATTTGAAAGATGGGCACAATGCATATCACCCGGTTTGTTCCTTATACAAAAATGCACATCCAATATGACATTTTTCAATATAGGTTAGAACATATCGCGAGTTAAACTAGAGTATATGTGGCGAGTGAATATGTCGACAATTGCAGGAAAACTGTCGAAGAGCGGGATAACAAAGTAAATACAACGGTAGATGGGGTAACCAGGCGGACGAATTCCAGTTGAATCGTTTGATGGGCTTAAAAATCAAACTAAAATGATCGTGTGCAGTAATTATTAGTCGCAATTTCAATGAGTGATATCACTGTTGAGTTTGGTCATCATAATGATTGCGTATTTATGCTGTACTGAAATACTAAATCGGGAAGTTTTGTTTCTGCCCCGTATGGGGCACACATATTTGCACGCTACTAGTTGAATCTTTTGACCATTTACCCCAACTTTTTGGTTCCATTGGCGGGAAAAAATGGACGATTTGTGCATAACATTATTATTAATGGCCTCTCGAAATTTTATCACCGTAAACATATTTTTGAGTCTTTCCTCTACGTTTGTATGAAAATTCATAAAACTTTAGACAAAACGCTGAAAACTGGGTCTGCGACAATTAAATTTTAGGAGTCGATAGATAATAAAGCTACAGAAAAATTGTATATTTTTTTCCCTCTGTCAACCAAAAATTTGGGATAAATTAGCAAAAAATTGACAAAATCGAGAAATAGCGGTCGAACATCTTTAAGTGTCAATTATGTTAAACGTATTATTCTCCTCGCGATAACTCTTATATTACAAATAATGTGGGTAGATTCAGGTATCAAAAGCTGGCACGGCCAAAGTATCACACTCAAATTTGGTAAATAGTAATCGAAAGTGCTACTTTTTAAATAATTTTTTCTGCAAAAAAAAATTTTTTAACCCTTTTTTTTTGTTTTTTTTATGGCCGTGTCAGAATTTGATTAAGCTGGCATGGCCATCGATAAAAGAGGGTAATGAGTGTTTTTATCATTATATAAAGGGTGTGTAAATTCAGGAGCATCGAGAAGGATTTTCCTCACCCATCAAAACTTCAATTAATCATTAATTAACAATTTACGCATAATTAACCAAAACTAATCCTCCAGGAGAGTAACGATTTCAAGCCTGACATTCAGACATCTCAAAAACGTCAGGAATCTCCCCAGAATACTCCCCTGGAATTTCCTCACCCCCCGAAATGACAAAATAATCGATCAGCAATTTATTAATAATTAGTCTATAAACTAATTATGATATAGCTTGATTACTCGGGCTCCGAAGATGAGCAAATTCTAAAACTCCACACACTGCTTCAGAATACTCTCCCGGAATTTTCTCACTCCTCCCTCCCCCCAATTTCAAAATAATTAATCAACCATCCATGATTAATGGATCAGTCTACGAACTAATTAGAAAATGGTTTGATTCCTTGGGCCCAGAAGATGAGCGAATTCTCAAACTTCAGGAATCTGTCCAGAATACTCTCCTGGAATTTCCTCACCCCCCGGAATTACGAAATAATCAATCAGCAATTTAGTAATACTTAGTCTATAAACTAATTATGATATAGCTTGATTACTCGGGCTCCGAAGATGAGCAAATTTTAAAACTCTAGGGAGTACTCCAGAATACTCTCCCAGAATTTTCTCACTCCTCCCTCCCCCCAATTTCAGAATAATTAATCAACTATCCATGATTAATGAGTCTATGAACTAATTATGCAATAGCTCGATTTCTTGGGCCCCGACGATGAGGACATTCTAAAATTCCAGGGACTTCTGCAGAATACTCCCCTGGAATTTCCTCACCCCCCTCCGAATTACAAAATAACTGATTAACAACTCATTATTAATTAGTCTATGAACTAATCCTTTCTAAAAACGGGGCGAAACATTTTCTGTCACCGTTTTATGCGGGTTCATATCTAGACATGTCTTATTTCCTGTCTTATGTTATTTCAATACTAATCATAGACATGGACAGATATTTTTAATATATATATATTGTAACATATGAAAACACGTTCAGTGTTCCTCGCCCGAACTGCCCGCGGTCTAAGGGGGGGGGGGGGGGGAATTAGGGAATTGAGCCAACGAAGAGTCGGATCACCCAGGGCCACCTTGTATTTAGAATTATGTCTTATTTTTGATTATTTTCTGTCCACTCAAAATTTCCGTTGTCACGTTCACCGCGTTACTGCGGTGGAGAATTGAGGAGAAGAGGGGAAGACAACAGCGAGTGAGGAGCAGCAGGGCAACCAAGCATCGGCCGAGAACCAGCTGCCCACCATCGCGCCACATACACACACATCGACGACTACCACACTTCCAAGGCGATGTTCCCGCCAACTGAGATGAACCTACTGTTCATGCTACTCCAGAATGGACCCGGGAGATAAACTGTGGGTACCACCGCTGGAGCCTTATCTACTCAATGGACTGTTACCATGTTCACCCAAAATTAGCCGTCACTATCGACTATGGAACAATTTATATTAGCAATAAGTTAATTCGCGGGATCTATCCCTAGCTGAAGGGCGTGGCCTATTTACAACCGCCAATGAGGACACAATAAGTCCTCCGGGAAGCGTTGGGTATTGCCGAATTTTGCGGTAGTCGAGAGACTCTTCGTTGGTCTTTTGTGGTGGTGTGTTGCACACCCAGTACTCTGTATTTAAACTTTCTATTACAAATTGTTATTTGGCCGTTATCATATTTGGTGGCAATTAGCCTGTAACGTGCATCTTCACGCCTTTCGCAAATCTTCCTAGAGGACCTGAAGTAGCCGATAACCGAGGGGATTATTCTCGCGTAAATTCGGTGAGCGTGAATTTTTCTTTGTGAGTAACCGCGTGATTTTTCCACTTAACGCCCGTCGCCATTTTGGGATGGTTTGAGATAGAAGTAACTTGTAATTGCGACGTGGCACTCACTGGCGTCTAGCCAATTTATCGGTATGTATGTATATGTTTATTGATCCCCTAAGGGTTACAATGACTTCCGCCCCCTCTCTCATCTTTACACATCAATCCTGAACATACGGACTTTTAGGGCTTCCGTCCCCTTTACAAAACTCTTACAAAGGGCAACCTTAACCTAAACTTAACCTTCACTTTACCTTCTAATACATTCCTCTTACCCAACTAAATCAACCATAATCAAACCAGAGCAATGAGTCAGGGAATCAGGGGGGCCTCCGTTTCCGTGCTCCTCGTGTTCTTTTTTGCACAATCGTCCCCTTCGAGTCCTACCCACACGCCCCTCTAACCCCCCAACCCTCGCCTCCTCTCATCAACCCTCCAGCCTCCTATTCTACCATTCCTCTTCTGCCCCCTACCTCTATCGGTTCCTTTCTCACTCCCCCATTCTCACCTGCTATTCTCCCTCCTCTCTCCCCTTCCATCCCCACTTTCCGCCCTTCCTTAACTAAGCACCCTTTTAATTCGCACTATGTCCATACTTCCTCCTCAATCCATACTCTCTCCCTTGTATACCTTACCCCTTTACCTTTAGCTCTCCCTTCCCTCGCTTTCCGTTCTATTGCCCACTTACTTCTTCTCTCCCTCCATGTCAGGTCGTTTTCAATCCTTTCTCTTCTCCCCTTCAGCTTTCTCTTTTCTACCATCACTTCCCTCTTCGCATCCATATCTTTCAAACTCACCCACACTAACTTCCTCTCATTCCTTCCATCCCCACTCCCTAACACTCTTGTGTCCTCAATCACTCCCTCCACCCCTAACGAGCTCAACAGCCCCTGCGCCTCTTCCCTACCACTCATACTCATCACAGGCATACCCCTTATTATCACGTTCCTCTTCCTCTTATCTCTCTCCTCCTTCTCCTGTTTATCCTCCAACACCCCCACTCTCTTTCTCCATTCCACCGCAACCTCCTGCCTTTGAGAGCCCTCTTCATCTCCACCCACCTTCTCATCCAAACGTACCTCCAAGCTTCCTACCCTCTTTCACTTCCTCTCTCCTCTCTTCTTCCATCATCCTGTCATTCTGACCCTTCTCTCCTAACTTCTTCCATATGGTCTTCTTCTCCTCCTTCCATACTTTCCCCCATTTGCTCAACTCCTCACTCATTCCCCTTAAACTATCTTCAATTCCCTCTCTTACCTCTTGCATCTCTCTCAAACATCCCATCAACTCCTTTTTCAGCGAACTGATCATCAATACCACCACTTCTATGCCTATTTCACCCCTTTCTTTTTCTATCTCATCTCCTCCGACATTCTCACCCAAACTCACCTCCAACCTTTCTCTCCTCTCTTCAATCACCTTTACTTCTTCTCTCTTATCATCTTCCTTCATTCTGTCCTTATCACCTATCTCCCCTATCTTTGCCCGCATCCTCTCATTCTCCTCCTCACATTCCTTTCCCCCTTCACTCAACTCCTCACTCATTCCCCTTACATCAAGATATAAATAATCATGTAATGATCACTTCGGGGACATGATGAGTTTAGCCATGGAATGGGTATTATGAAGACTTGGTGTGTTTTGTATGTATATCGTCGTAATGGTCATTATGAGGACTTTCGGCTAACATAGATTCCAAGTACTCGAAAAGTGGGTGGATTGAAAATAAAAAAATTGGTCGCATTAATTCTCTCTGGAATGAACATATGATAATAGTTAAAGATAGATGAGTTCATCAATGAGGTTTACAATAACATCTTTGATAGTAAATTGGAGGATGAATTCGAGTTATTAAGCAGAAAGTTCTCGCATTATAAATTTTCAGAATGTTTGTGCATCAACAAGGAGAAGTCTCATGTTCCGGTCAATCTTTTCTTACGAGAACGTAAGGAATTGGCCGATCGAATAACAATATGAATTGAATCTGCAAAGGGTTAGGGCCAACTCTCTATTAAGTTAATATCTATTAACTCTCTATTAAAAATAAAGTAGGTTCCCCCACCATGTTACTTACGTGAGGGAGTCACTTCCCCTACACCCCTGAGAGGAATGATTCCCCTCACGCAAGTAGCATGGTAAGGGAACTTAATTTAATTTCAATAGAGTTAATAGAGATTATCTTAATAGAGAACTGGCCCTTACTATGAGGACTTAATTTGTACAATATCTTCATTACGAGGACAAAGTATCTGTGATATGTAGAGTGTGGAGACTTACTTATGATGTAGGTTTCAAGGACTTGATTATAAATAAATCAAGGGGGAAGTGAAGAGTACCGATGTGGTAATTACATTGTGTTGATTAGGAATAAAGACCGTGGAGCGGATGGATTTTGCTCTATTGAACAGGAGTTGAATAACGAAAAGAGAAAGTAACGCGTTTGTTCAGTTTCTGCTGAAGTCTCTATAGAATTGCAAGAAGTATCAACAAAACAGAAATATATGGGAATTTACTGAATGTGTTACAAATTGTGGATGACTTCATTTCAAAAGAAAATCCAACACGCAGTCGAAGCGAGGAAAAAAATAGCGATTCATGTCATCTTTGCTTTATAATCTTTATTCTTTGAAACGAATGCAATACTAGAACTTTGTTTTTTCTAAAAACATAAACACAAACTTCAGTTTTGTTATAAATCTCAATCATTTTTTTTAAGTAAAGATTCTGTAAGACTATTTTTACAGGCGCAAAATACTGATATTATTACAGTATTGACAATCAAGTTTTGAAAATGTGGATAAAAAAGGAACTCGTTTTGCTGAGTTTGAACTGAAGATTCCAAATATATCTCTTGAAACTCACTAACGATAAACGACTAATGGTACTGAGCATATAAATTAAGCCTTTGACATTTTTTTTTGCGTGTGCAACCACGTTCTCAGTTGTGGCACAGTGCGTGCCCTCAAGGAAGAATTTCCATTGATTAGACCTTGCATCTAATTGCCAGACGGCATTTTTCCAGCTGCCAAGTACTTTTTGAAAGCTGATAAGACAATGCGACGTTCATCTTCAGTCCAACGTTTAGGCGATGGTGTGTGTCAGTCTGGAGTCGTTTGAAAAAGGGAGTACTGGCACTCTTATCGGTAAAGCTCGGTTCTTCACCAGAATAATCTTGCAAGGAATTCAGTGTATTTCTCGAATGATGTTGCGAGGTGCTTGGACCAGCCTGGCCCTCATTATCCGTTTCCAAAACTGGTTGTCGATAAATTTCTTTATGGATTTTCTTATTGTGACCCATGAAATTGGCCAAGTCTGTCACCTGATGATCATAGAGATTGAATTGGATGCAACGCGTGGCGATATGCTTTCTCAGCTGTGTTCCTCTCAAAGCAGTTCGAATCTCAGCTCCACATTTTGCTGAGTATTCTCGCATGAGATCGCAGGCTCGATGATACCGATGACGATTCTTATCCTGCGATGGGAGGCCAAATAGATACTTAGTGTCAGAGGGAACACCTGCCGTTTGGCGATGAGTGATCAAAAGATTCAGACACATCAGAACGTGCCTGTCGACAAGGACCGGCACGCCTCGACCAAGTTTCCCACGAATTTCGAAACGAACGTATTCTCGAGCCAGTTTCTTGCCTTCTTCGCTCAAGGAAGCATATCGATCTTTATCCGCTATTTTATCCAGACCTCGATGGCTGTTGAAATCTTCAAGATATAAGCGTTCAATCTCGCCTGGTCGGCGACGATTGAATATCTGTAGTGACAACAACGTCATTTTTCCTAAGTGGTTCCACGCTTCGAATGAGTATGCTTCAGCTAGCTGAGAGTAGGATTCAACGCGTTCAGAGTTTACAACAGTGTCTGATTTTTTTACGTCATCAGTATTAGGAAGAACAACTTCCTTGCAACGTTTCTGCTACCATTCGATTTATACTGGTGGTGTAGTCCTCAGCCATAAGTTGCAAGAAATCTTCAACTCGACGTTTCTCCTCCTCCTGTTCCGTTTTAATGTATTCAGAACGCAATACTTCTCCAACGTGTTTTAAAAGTGTGCCCAGATTGGAGGCGTTCGCTGGAGTATCGAATGTACCTTGGTCTGGGTGATACCCTGCAACAACTCGCACAGCGACGATTGCAGCATCATAATGACGAGATTGAAAACCCTCAGAAAACTGTGTGATACGTTTATCTGTGTCCTTAATAGCAATGAAGAATCGTCCTAGGAGGCGCAGCCGATGGCGAACCATTGTGTATAGGTGATGAGTGCTGTACTTTTCACACCGTTTATTTGCATAAATCGTTATCAATTCGTCATTACCTATACCTCGGATGACTTCATCCTCACGCAAATAAGGCCAGATGTATTTGAGAGTCATGCTACTCGCCTGTGTTGCTAATTAATTCTTCTGAAATTGAGGGGGAGAGCGGTGAGAAAGTTCCAGGAGAGTATTCTGGAGAAGTCCCTAGAGTTTTAGAATTTCTTCTTTTTGGGGGCCCAAGTGATCAACCTATTCCATAATTAGTTCAAAGACTCATTAATGATAAGTTGTTAATCTATTATTTTTTCATTGAGGGGGAGCGCGATGAGAAAATTTCAGGAGAGTATTCTGGAGAAGTCCCTGAAGTTTTAGAATTTGCTCATCTTCGGGGGCAAAGTAATCAAGCTATTCCATGATTAGTTCATATACTAATTAATAATGAATTCCTGATTGATTATTTTGAACTTGGAGGGGCAGGGGGGAGGGTATGAGGAAATTCCAGGAGAGTATTCTGGAGAGATTCCTGGAGTTTGAGAATACGCTCATCTTCTAGGCCCAAGGAATCAAGCTGTTCCATAATTAGGCCATAGAAAAAATTGTTGATCAATTATTTCGAAATTGGGGGGAGGGCGGAGTGAGAAAATTCCAGGTGAGTATTCTGGAGGAGTCCCTGGAGTTTCAGAATTTGCTCATCTTCGGAGCCCAAGTAATCAAGCTATTTCATAATTAGTTCATAGACTAATTATTGATAAATTGCTGATTGATTATTTCGTAATTTCGGGGGGTGAGGAAATTCCAGGAGAGTATTCTGGAGGGATTCCTGAAGTTTGAGAATTCGCTCATCTTCTGGGCCTAAGGAATCAAGCTATTTTCTAATAAGTTCATAGACTCATCAATCATAGATAGTTGATTAATTATTTTGAAATTGGGGGGAGGGAGGAGTGAGAAAATTCCGGGAGAGTATTCTGGAGCAGTGCGTGGAGTTTTAGAAATTGCTCATCTTCGGAGCCCGAGTACTCAAGCTATATCATAATTAGTTTATAGACTAATTATTAATAAATTGCTGATTGATTATTTCGTAATTCCGGGGGATGAGGAAATTCCAGGAGAGTATTCTGGACAGATTCCTGAAGTTTGAGAATTCGCTCATCTTCTGGGCCCAAGGAATCAAGCTATTTTCTAATTAGTTCATAGACTCATTAATGATGGATGGTTGATTAATTATTTTGAAATTGGGGGAGGGAGGAGTGAGAAAATTCCGGGAGAGTATTCTGGAGTAGTCCCCGGAGTTTTAAAATTTGCTCATCTTCGCAGCCCGAGTAATCAAGCTATATCATAATTAGTTTATAGACTAATTATTAATAAATTGCTGATTGATTATTTCGTAATTTCGGGGGGTGAGGAAATTCCAGGAGAGCATTCTGGAGAGATTCCTGAAGTTTAAGAATTCGCTCATTTTCTGGACCCAAGGAATCAAACCATTTTCTAATTAGTTCATAGACTCATCCATTAATCATGGATGGTTGATTAATTATTTTGAAATTGGGGGGAGGGAGGAGTGAGAAAATTCCGGGAGAGTGTTCTGGAGTAGTCCCTGGAGTTTTAAAATTTGCTCATCTTCGGAGCCCGAGTAATCAAGCTATATCATAATTAGTTTATAGACTCATTATTAATAAATTGCTGATTGATTATTTCGTCATTTCGGGGGGTGAGGAAATTCCAGGAGAGCATTCTGGAGAGATTCCTGAAGTTTGAGAATTCGCTCACCTTCTGGGCCCAAGGAATCAAGCTATTTTATAATTAGTTCATAGACTCATTAATCATGGATGGTTGATTAATTATTTTGAAATTGACGGGAGGAAGGGGTGAGCAAATTTCGGGAGAGTATTCTGGAGCAGTGCGTGGAGTTTTAGAATTTGCTCATCTTCGGAGCCCGAGTAATCAAGCTATATCATAATTAGTTTATAGACTAATTATTAATAAATTGCTGATTGATTATTTCGTAATTCCGGGGGCTGAGGAAATTCCAGGAGAGTATTCTGGACAGATTCCTGAAGTTTGAGAATTCGCTCATCTTCTGGGCCCAAGGAATCAAACCATTTTCTAATTAGTTCATAGATTCATTAATCATGGATGGTTGATTAATTATTTTGAAATTGGGGGGAGGGAGGGGTGAGAAAATTCCGGGAGAGTATTCTGGAACAGTGCGTGGAGTTTTAGAATTTGGTCATCTTCGGAGCCCGAGTAATCAAGCTATATCATAATTAGTTTATAGACTAATTATTAATAAATTGCTGATTGATTATTTCGTAATTCCGGGGGGTGAGGAAATTCCAGGAGAGTATTCTGGAGAGATTCCTGACGTTTTTGAGATGTCTGAATGTCAGGGTTGAAATCGTTACTCTCCTGGAGGATTATTTTTGGTTAATTATGCGTAAATTGTTAATTAATGATTAATTGAAGTTTTGATGGGTGAGGAAAATCCTTCTCGATGCTCCTGAATTTACACACCTTTTATATAATGATAAAAACACTCATTACCCTCTTTTATCGATGGCCGTGCCAGCTTAATAAAATTCGGACACGGCCATGAAAAAAAACAAAAAAAAAGGGTTAAAAAATTTTTTTTTGCAGAAAAAATTATTAAAAAAGTAGCACTTTCGATTCCTATTTACCAAATTTGGGTGTGATACTTTGGCCGTGCCAGCTTTTGATACCTGGTAGATTCACACAATATTCATGAAATATGATAAGCTTTAATGAGCGCCCTGTTACCAGAAAAGAATAGTGTCGAATCAATGTTGTTCATATTCAAATCCTAATTCAAATCGCTGGACGTTAGATGGACATAGCCGTATATAGTTTTCTCTATTAAGAATTAAAATTTTATGCCCAAATATATTTTTCCTCAGTGTATGCAGTAAGATAGTGCATAATCACCGTTAAAATGCTTTGGTTTTAAGAAACACTATGATAAAACATTGAGGATAAGGAGCAATAGCATTCAGGCGTGCTACGACTGCGAATGAAGTGGTAAATTGAGTCAAAGATAGCAGGATTTTCATTATCATCAGTCTTGTAACACTGAATAGAATCCACAAATTTCTTGAAACACAAATTCTGCAATCTACCTCTGAGGTTGACATAATTGTGGCAAGCTTTCGATCCATAACCCACGTCACTATTGGTATAATTGAAGTTCACCCATGATAAATGCGAAAGTATGCAAAATACCTCTCAAGATGCGATTAATTGATGCATCAACTACGATTGTTAGAGATGAAATCTTATCTATTTTTTTTTTCATCAGTGATTCTCTCACCTGCAACCATTCTTCGGTTGCCTGTATTTCCTGGTCATCCTCTTCCTCCGACGCTTCGTGATCCTCAGTATCCTCATTATGCTCATCATGCTCATTATCCTCATTTTCATTTTCGTTCTCGCCCATTGCTTCGGTTACTTCGTCTATCAAATTACAATTTCTTTTCATTGTTGTACGCAGTGCTCTAACTTACCGTATTCGATGTACCATTTTCTTCACACGGCTGATTTTGGCAATCGATCGTCTGTTGAAGCTCCCGATCATTGCTAGCAGCGCGACAGTGTTTTCGTCGTTGTTTGTTGACGAAATTTCGTGATCTGGTTTTAGAGCCATCGCCACAAGAACTTGTACATTCACTCCAATCCGTCCAGTCGGTGAGCTCACACTCCGGAGAACTCAATATTGGTGATTCGACGTCGAAACTACTGCGGGACATGGAATTTCAGTATGATAATAAATGGAATTGAAAAGCCAAGTTCAGAATCTGACTGTTACATTGAAAATAGATCGACAACTGAAGAAAAGATAGTCCACGATCTTCCGGAGAACGGAATTCTAGGTAGTTCGGTGAATTGCTCAATATGTAGAGTTGATTATCTTACGCATTGTGCCTCGGCACGTTTATAAAATTTCTGAGAATCAGTTTCTCTCGTTGAAAGAAAATGTTTCGATTGGTACGTAAAAGAGATGCATGTTCATTTTGAATTGAGCGGCTCGACAATATATGTCCGCGATTGTTAGGGCGCCTCAGGTAATTAATTGGAATTCTTGACATCTAAGGTGCCAGCTTGTTCGCCAATTATTTAGGTACAACTGTCCGTATATTTAAAGAAACTCCTTCGCTTTATTCTCACAGGGTCTACGATTGCCTTTTCACGTAAAGATTGTCTCTTGACTTGATTTGTGAAAATAAAAGAGTTGTCCTTTGAATACACCTGAAATACATGTTGGTGACCATTTACAATCATTTAAACAATACTGCTATTACGAAACCCTTCGTTTTCGATGATATTGAAATGAGCAAAATAATAATTTACTTCAATACAGTTAAGTCTGTCTGAACTGTGTTGGATTCTTAATATGAGAGTTGTGGGGGTGTGCGGTCTGTATGTAGTTGTTTATGCTATCGAAAATATTACCGGACGCCGAACCGTATGGAAAAAGTGTATGGAATAACTTTCATCAAATGATTTGTTTCATATCTTCTCACGATGCAACGATATAAACTATTCGATTTGTTAATAACTAAAGAACCGCTGCGTCGATTATGTTCAAAATCTAATCAGGTTTAAGTTAGGCGGAAACCTATCGAATGAGTATAAGAAAACCCAGATCGGATAGATTGTTTAAGAGAAACCGTTCAACCAAATTTTGCTCACATACGCACACTCACACACACACACACCCAGGTGCTCTCAGAACACGGGTGCTTTCGGGAATATCTTCACAAATTCAACCATGAGGATTCCCCGGATTGCCCAAAGTGTCCGAGATTTCAGGAAAACGCGGAGCATGTTCTCTTTGCGTGTCCGCGTTTCGACGTCCAACGATCTATATGGGAAAAGAGCTCAGGCAAACCCATTAACGCTGGAAACCTTGTGCAGGTTATGCTGTCATCAGAGGCAGCATGGAACGTGACAAGCGATTTCGCAATGGAGGTTCTGCAGGAGCTGGGCCGTGAGGAACAGTTTCGGAAAAATCCGGAGTAAATGGAGGATCTCCTTACCGTGAACGACCGGAAAGGATTGGCTACTGAGGAAACCGCGGTTGTGGTCCCCTACGCAAAGGAGTATTGCTTCGCAGATGTTTCGTCGTGATCTGGGCATACTGCGAAATAGAAGGTTGTAGTTCTACTAGTTTGGGCCAAGGGCTATTGTCCCTTGTTTTTTCTTTATTTTGTTCTTTTCATTTGTAAATTTTTTGTTTTGTTTTCAATAAAGATGTAATAAAAAGAGTGCGGAAAGAGAAAGAAGGAAGCGTGAGAAAGGAGGTTGGCTTCCTTCTTTCTCTTTTTTTATTTAAAAAAAAAAACAAAACAAGCAGGCGGTGCTCGGGTCGCCCCAATCCAATGTGTCAAATATGTCACCGTTTTTTGTATTTCCCCCAATTCCATTGCCGGTAAGCTTCCGAATGGTCCGATTGCACACAAAATGAAAATTTTCCTGTATTGCAAAAGCTTTTTCCAGGCGAACGGAAGCAAAAACAGGAATATCTCATATTACCCAAAGTAATTGGTTCAATGTTGTTCAACCACTTCATAGATCTCGTTAAGGCTCATATTTTGGAAAGAAAATCGGATGAATACGTATCGAGAAATGAAGTAATGAAAAAACCGTAAAAATGAAAAAATTGAAATCTAGAAAATTAATGATGCGATTGAATAGGGTTCTTCACCGCAACAAAAGGAACCTCTGTTCCAAATTTCCAGTTTTGATCACAATTTTTGCGGACGCTAGAGTGCGAACAAATACAAAAAGGAAAACCAAAGTCAAAAGTGAAAAAACAGGAATATCTCATATTACCCAAAATAATTCACTCAATGTTTTTCAGCCATATCATAGATCTCGTCAAGGCACACATTTTGGAAAAAAATAACAAAATCGGTTGAATAATTATCGAGAAATAAAATAAAAACCGTGAAAATAAAAAAAAAATTGAAACCGGTCGTATGGTGAAGTAGGTAAGGTGCCCGCCTACGGATCTAGAGTTCCTGGGTTCAAGCCCATGTACCGGTGGATTTCTTCTGGATTATTTGATTTAGTCAAATAATGGGTACCACAAAAGTAAAAAATAGTTCACCCCCAAAAGTTATAAGACGAGTATCAAAAACTGTTTACAACTGAATGTTCCTACTCTCATCGTGAACGAATAACATCCGTAACTGTGTTACAAAGGAAAAAGTCGTGAGCGTCTAACGACTACAATAAGTTCAGAGCCGGTGCTAAGAACCATTGTAGTTGATGCGTCGATAACAACAAACCGAACCAATCAAAAAAATTGAAATCTAGAAAACTAATGATACGATCATCCAATAGGGTTCTTCACCACAACAAAAGGAACCTTTGTTCCAAATTTCAAGTTTTTATCTCAATTTTTGCGGACGCTAGCGTGGGTACAAAAGTAAAAAGCAAAGAGAACTGTAAAAAAGAGAAAAATTGAAATATCTCCAATTTCTTGTGAGCAACCTACTACATGTTCTTCAGCCATTCTCTGGATCTCATTGAGACGGACATTTTGATAAAAAATCAATTTAAAAAAAAAACGTTAGTTTCTGGGATATGAGCGATCGAAAAAAAAACAAAGAAAGCCGATTCCTAAGGAACTTACGGACAGATTTCACTGAAATTGCGCCCACAGATATATGTACTCAATACCAATAATTGGTATTTTTTTCAGATTTTATTCTTGAAATTTAGTCCGTTTTATGTTAAATGGTGTAAGTGAAGATTTTCGAAAAAAATTGATACATACAGATACTATGCTCAAACTTCATATTTTGCGTTTCAAACCATTATATATCGTTTACAAACATAATTAGCGAAAGTGAAAATTGACCGATTGCAATGCTTCCATTCGGAAGCAAAAAACATACACAGACAAACATCGCGGGAGAACGGACGGTAGCGTTTCTAAGGGACATGAAATATGGGAATCAGCTGCAATTTTCGATTTCGATTTTCGGATCCAAAACAATAACTTCCCTCAAGATCGGGAACTTAACTAGTCGATGGGATGTATTTGTCCCCTCAGTGAGTTTCTGGAAATCTGGACAGGCAGCGATGAAGTGTGCTCCTTTGCAGCCAGCACAGTTTTTGGATGCGAGGAGCGTTGGCGAATCTTCTTCGAATTTTCGGACTGTCACTGGGATTGAATTGCGGGCCAATGGTTGACGCATATCGCCGTTCGATCTCATCCGCCATGCTGAGGAGTTCTCTCATTTAAAATGCCTGAAGGCCATTCAGTGGCTCTCTTGTTGATATCAATATTTGTTCGGAGTGCCGTATTTTAATTACGACATGCTCCGGTGTTGAGGTCGTATTGGGGGTATCATTGTTGATTTGGATGTGGGGAATCCTCATCGTCTGCCTCCTTGATCCTCTCTTCAACTGTTGTGTTTTCTGATGTGTCGGACATGCTGAGTTCTAATGACAGGTGCTTATGTATCTGTCAGATGGTAATGTACCGACCGGTGCTTTCTGGTGATTCACTTTGCTCCGCTAGATCGCGTTTGAATTTCTGGGGGGCTGCGCGAATTGAGCAACGTTTTGATTTCGGAAATGTAAACACTGTGTGTTGTTCCGAAACGGTGATGATCACTATAAGGCTGCCCTTTTTGCTCGTGGAAAATGTCGTGTGAACCCCGTAATTTTCAGGGTCAAAGAGCGTCTCTATTTTCACTGTACCCACAATCCGGCCCGAAGGACAATGTTTGGAGAGGGCCTGAAATCTAGGGGTTGTAGGATTTGGCGGTGAATTTGGTGATATATTAAAGAATGAACAGGCCGTTAATTGTCTATGAGTTTATTCCACCGACTTGGGTATCGCCGAAGGCACTTCAACAACTT
Organism: Asobara japonica; assembly: GCA_026005395.1. Classification (NCBI taxonomy): domain Eukaryota; kingdom Metazoa; phylum Arthropoda; class Insecta; order Hymenoptera; family Braconidae; genus Asobara; species Asobara japonica. The sequence continues at coordinate 94,860 of BQMI01000458.1, read as the reverse complement.
CGTCTGTTCGTTTAACAAATAAATGCAATAACTCCTTCACTTGAACTATAAATTACACGAGTTGATAACTGACTTTAGTTTAATAGCAATGAATAATTGGATGATTTACTTAAGGGTGATTAACTCAGGATAGATTGATATGGGTGATTTTACACACGTCTCATTACACGGACAAACGTTGACTTTAACAGAAAAAAGGGGGGTGTAACTGTCTCTAGATGAATTGCAATGGATAATTTTCTTAATTACAAAAGATGATTGACTCGATAAAGATCTAAATTGGTGAGAGACACGTGTTGCCCGGATAACTTAACCTTTTATTCTTACTCGCACGTTATTGTGATTTGACCGGGGGTGGGGTCCTCGCTGCTGCCCAAAATGCCGATTGGTTCCGAATTCGATCGGACTTGACCGACCATCCATATTGGATCGTCTCCACTTCAAACAGACATTAAATGTGGATATTTGTATGAGGACCAACTTATGTCAACGAATGTTTTCCCTAGCTTCAACCGTTTACGAGATATGGCGTTATGAGCAATTGAAATTATTAATAACAATATACATTCTTAACCAATATCCATCAAAAACTAGCCAGGGCTGAGTGACAGGCCTCGATGGCTTCGATTGGTGTATCCATTCGTGGGAAATGGTTGACCAAAATTTAGGGCATATCCATACATACCAACGTACACACACACACACACACACACACACACAGACAGACATTGACTCAGAATCTTTCGGGGGCCATTTTGGTACCCGTAAGACACCAGTTACAGGCCGAAATGAAAAAGTTCGATTTTCGCTAGCGGTAAGTTAATTATAGCACCACATTATTGGGCATAAACAACATGGTTTCGTGAGCGGGAGAACTACCTCGACGAACTTGTCGCTGTACACCAATTATATTCTCAATTCAATAAGTAGGAGCCAAGATGGCCATGCTATACAGAGTGTATCTGTAGTGCTGGAGAACTTCCGGTTCACCAACATAGCATGACCTCCTGAATACAGAACAAATAATTTAAAAAATCATTATTTAGTAGTTTTTGGAATAATTAATGAAGGCCAATGAGAGGGCCGGGTTATCGCACGGGATAGTGTTCGAGAAAATTCGAAAAATGAACAACAACGTTGCGTTAGAGTAACGCCAAAAGATGTGTGAGAACAGTTCAGCCGCTATGCTCTCGTCAATTTTATATTGATGGCGGAAATAATGAAATGAGCTGAGAGATGACGTGCCTATATTTCAATTTTCTAGTTGAATGGAATTTGTTTACAAAAGAGGTAAACAAAACGACTCAATTTGCACAACCCAGAAATGGTTTATTCAACGAAAATGTAGGAATTATTTGGTCCTATAGATCATTAACCATTGATTCGAATCAAATTAGTTCAAGTCAACCATTTCCTTCTAAGTAAATGAGCGATCAATATGATTTTCAAAGGAAAAAAAGAACTTTGAAATCAAGTGACGGTGAAGGAGTTTTTCTTATTATTTGTGTTATATATTTGACAGAGCCATCGGTGATACTCAAGCCGGTGGAATAAATTCAAGACAATTATGCGCGTGTGCATTTTATTAAATTGTCACTAATTCTCTGCCAAACTAGAACCCCCTAAATTCCAGTCCCTCTCCGAACAAGTGGTCCTTCGAGCCGGATTGTGGGTGCAGTGAGAACATTAGCAAAAAAGTAACACGTGCGAAAAGACATTTTCAAAAGACAATCTTATAGGGACTATCACCGTTTCGGAATAATAGACAATGTTTACGTTTCGGAAATCAAAACATCTTCAGTTCGTGTCTGTGCTGTGAATGCGGATGTGTGCGCGCGCAGCCCCGAGAGATTCGAGCGCGATCTAGCGGAGTAACGTGAATCAACAGAAATCGCCGGTCGGTACATTATCATCTGACAGATTCATAACCTAGCACCTGTCAGTAGAACTCACCATGGCCGACACATTAGTAAACACAACAATTGAAGAGAGGATCAAGAAGGCAGAGAACGTGGAGAGAATTCCTGAGATCCAAATCAACATTGATCCCCCCAATCCAAAAACTGATCAGACTAAAGGACAGTCTACGTGGTGCAGCAGCCAATCACATCACCACGCTCGCCGTTATTGACGAGAATTATGAGAAAGCGTGGCAAAAAGCTGGTCAAGAAGTACGAGGAGCTGAGGATGATCGCGCAGGCTTTATCCAACCGCCTGTTGTCCATGCCAAAGGTCACCTAGCCCACACAAAAAAGCCTAACCCACTACACAGCGATCGCACAGGAGACGCTGGATCACCTACTCGCCACGACAGCCCTCACCAAAGGCGAGCTACCAGAACAGCTGATTGCTCATCTCCTCAGAAAGTCCTTGGATACGCGCAAGCACAAGGGTTTCCCGTCCCTAGAGGATTTTATCACCTATCTCGAGTCGTGCGCGAGGGCTAATGACGCTGACAGCAGCCTCAATGCCACCCTCGACAAACTTAGCACCTCAACGAACCCGAAATGACGAGCTCATGTCGCTTCAACTCAACCAGGAGAGAAAGAAGATTCACCAAAACTCCTTCCACCCAAAAACTGTGCTCGCTGGAAAGAAGCACACTTCATCACTGCCTGCCCAGACTTCCAGAAACTCACTGCCCAGGCAAGGAACACCTTCGTGGGACATAATCAGCTGTGTCACAACTTTCTGGGACTCCATATCATCCAAAAGTGCACGTCCCAGAAGGCTTGCCTGAAATGCAAGAGAAGGCATCCCACGCTGATCGATGTAGGAAGTACATTCACCTCGGACGCACCATGTGATAGCACCAGAGGAAGGACATGGTGAGTGAGTCGAATTATCAAATCACTCGATCATCATTCTCATTGTCTCCACATCAACAGAACCAAGACCATCAGCATCAACTAACCTAGGCAAGCAGAGGAGCAATGAGAAACATCGGGAAGTTAGCAGAAATCACCAATCAGACCATCCCCTAGTGCTGTTAGCCACAGCACAACTTCGAGCAATTTCACCAAGAGACTATGCAATTGAAGCAAGAGCACTGATCGACCAACGATCAGAAGTGTCGTTCATCACCGAAGAGTTAATAAATCAGCTGTATCATCCAAGGAGGTCATCAACCATTGAGTTAGTGGGTATTGGCGGAACCCAATCAGGATACACAAGAGGAGTCGTGTCACTCAATCTCCAGGGGAGTGGAGGAATTCAGAATGTACCAATCAACGCCCACATCCTGAAGAAACTCACCACACGACTGCCATCATTCTCGTGTGAGTCAACCAAGGTTGGATCCCTAGAAAATCTCCAACTAGCGGATCCCAATTATCACCAGCCTGGACCAATAGAGATAATCATCGGAGCTGACAATTATGGGCGGATTATCAGGGACACAGTTGTCAGGTCGAGGTCCACCAACGTTATTGGCCAAAACACAACATTTGATTGGATACTATCAGGTCCAATCAACAATATCACGAGTTGCTCACCCAAACTCTCCTTATCTGCAGTACGGGGAGATACGAACGAGCAGCTCCTAGAACTTCTCCAAAAGTTTTGAGTCCAGGAAGAACTACCACCGCAGTCATCAAACAAGCCATAGTTGTCACCAGAGGAAGTTGCTTGCGAGACTCATTTTCAAGCAACACACAGCAGAGATGAATCAGGGCGCTATGTGGTAGGGCTACCACTGAGGACATCATCAGCAGCCCTTGGAGAGTCAAAAAAGAGGGTTCTCCAGCAGCTCAGCTCAATCACCAGGCGCCTTAGAAGAGACAGACCCTACAAGAAACTGTACTATGAGTTTATCAACGAGTACGAGTCTCTGGAGTACATGCAAAAGGCACCAAGAAATCAAGATCCTCAACAAGTGCCGCATCACGGGGTATTGAGAGAAGACGCGATCATAACAAAACTGAGGGTCGTGTTCAACGGATCTAGCCCGAGCTCATCAGGTGTATCACTGAATGACGTGCTCTACCCAGGTGCCAAGCCCCAGGCTGATGCAATGGAGATACTCAACAGACTGAGAAACCATCGATTCGTCTTCGGAACAGACATAGTTGAAATGTTCCGACAGATTCGAGTCCATCAAGACGATTGGCCCCTCCAAAGAATCCTGTGGGTCAATGAAAAGAACGAGCTCATCACCTACGAGCTGACGAGAGTCACCTACGGACTAAACTATTCACCGTGGCTATCACTAAGAGCTCTTCAACAATTAGCCACTGATGAGGGACACAGGTTCCCAGTAGCAGTCGAGATACTCACGAAAGGCCGTTCTGTCGATGACAGATACGGTGGAGCAGATTCCATTGAGGATCTCCAAGAAATAGCCATTCAACTAAAAAAACTCTGTATGGCAGGAGGCTTCCCCCTGCAGAAGTGGAGCAGCAATTGTCCAAAAGCCCTGCCGGACCTAGGCTGAGCAACGGAGGACACACTCATCCAGTTCGACGAGCCCATCATCAAGGTACCTGGATTGTGTTGGAAACAATCAACCTACCAATTCAAGTACAAATCCAAGGACTTCAACACCGCGAAACTCACCAAGCGAGTTATGTTATCAGAAATAGCACGAATCTTCGACCCCTTGGGATTTATCGCACCAGTAGTCATCAGAGGGAAGGTTTTCATCCATCTTTGGAAATTGAAAATCAACTGGGACGATTCAATCCCCCCAGAGCAAGCAAGCCTATGGATGACCTTCAGAGAAAGCATCACCGAACTCAACCAAACCACGATCCCAAGGTGGCTGAGAACATCACCAGGCACAACGAGAATCCAAATCCATGGATTCTCAGACGCATCAACAACGGCGATGAGCGCTGTGGTCTATCTGAGGACAGAGAGACTCAACGAGAAAGCAACAGCAGTCTTGGTGTGTGCAAAAACCAAGGTTGCACCACTCAAGAGTATCACTATCCCTCGGCTGGAGCTGACAGCAGCGCTGCTGCTAACCCAACTGGTAGCAGCCACTCAACGCATGCTGGAGCTAGAAAATACAGAAATCCAACTCTGGACAGACTCTAGCATCACCAACCAGTAGCTCTAGCATGGATCAACAGCCCAGCAGCAAAATGGAAAGAGTACGTACGAAATAGAGTATAGAAAATCCAGGACACTCTCCCAGAGGCATCATGGAAGCACATCAGCGGCAAGGAAAACCCAGCTGATTATGCATCAAGAGGAATCTCACCAACAGAGCTCTCTAGACATCACCTGTGGTCGTCAGGCCCAGAATGGCTGAGGCAGCCCCCCAGCAACTGGCTAAAATCACCAGCTGAAAGTTCACCAGACACTGTGCTAGAGGCCAAACCAATTCGAGCCAATCTAGCTGTCATCCAGGTCAACGCCTTGGCAGAGTTACTCAATCGATATGACACCCTCCAAGGCACTTCAAGTGACAGTCACCACAGAGCCATCAACAGTTTTAGGAGGCAGCCAACCCCCCAGACACCTGTACTAACGACCAGAGAACTCAACGAAGCCAGGTTGTTCTGGGTGAAAATCAGTCAAACCTAGTATTTCACCAAGGAACTTCAACTTCTAGCTAGGGGCCAGCAACTACCAAAGAGTCACCCCCTAGCTAAGCTGATACCAATCCTCGATGAGAACAACGTCTTGAGACTAGGAGGAAGGCTCAAGAATTCCAATCTGTCTCCAGAGGAAATTCACCCAATTATCCTGCCACACCACTCACGACTAACCACGTTAGTCATAGAAGAATCTCATCGAAGAACCCTCCACGGAGGGGCTCAACTAACTTCGGCACATACACGCCAAAAATATTGAATAATTGGAGGCAGAGGCACAATCAGAGCGTACATCTTACGCTGCGTCATCTGTACCAGGCAACAAGGTCAACGAGCAGAGTGGGTCAGTTACCAGCACCAAGAGTATCGCCATTCAGACCATTTCTCCATACAGGGGTGGACTATGCCGGTTCTCTCCCCATATTGAAATAGAGACCAACGAACGCACAGCTAGCAATGGTACACATTGCAGTTTTCGTGTGCTTTAGCACATCAGCAGTTCACTTGGAGCTAGTCAGCCGACAAACCACAGAGGCCTTCATCGGAGCGTACAAACGCTTCACATGACGACGACGCATCCCAGCAACAATGTACAGCGACAATGCAACAACTTTCGTTGGAGCCTCCACCGAACTAGACAGAGTGTACCTTCGAGAATCACCAGAAAACCAACATCTCCAAGCAGCACTCGCCACAAATGGGACACAATAGAGTTTCTCACCACCCAGGACACCCCATTTCGGTGGCAAATGGGAAGCTGCAGGGAAATCCATTAAATGTCACCTTAAAAGGACGCTTGTACCCTCAACATACACTTATGAGGAACTCAACAGCATCCTAGTCCAGATTGAGGTCTGTCTTCAAGGCCAATCTGCCCCATGTCAGACGACCCAGACGATCTCCAGGTGCTCTCCCCAGGTCACTTCCTGATTGGTAAGCCACTTTAACTGCTCTCAGAGCCAGCTCTCCCACTGGAGGATCACCCAAAGCTACCAAGATGAAAACTGGTCACCCAGAAAGTTCAACAATTCTGGGCAAGATGGTCCAGCAAGTGCCTCCAACGATACCAGGCCATCTATAAGTGGAATCAACGACAGAGGGATATCAAGGTGGGAGACATGGTTCTCATCATTGAGGAAAATGGCCAATCGGTAGAGTCACCAGAGTCCACCCAGGAACCGATGGACTCTCCAGAGTAGCCACAATGACAGTGGCTAGAGCAACAGTCCCCCAAGCAGCAGTCGGATCACCAAGGGCAGAGAGAGCCACTGCGACAATCACCATGCTAACACGAGGTATCGCTAAACTCTGCCTTCTCCCCACAGACCCACCACCAGCAGAGAAACCTCCGGAAAATCAGCAAAATTGATCCATCATCGCTGATGATAAATCACCCCCCAGGATATTCGAAGTGGAGATGATCGAATGTGGATGGTCGGTCAACTCTGATCGAATTCGGAACCAATCGGCATTTCGGGCAGCAGCGAGGACCCCCCCCCCCCCGTAAAATCACCATAACGTACAAGTTACAGTAAAAGTGCAAGTTGTCCGGGCAACAGGTGTCTCTCAACAATTAGATTCATTTATTATTAATTACTTATTAAGTCAATTATCTTCAGTATTTGAAAACTTATCAATTGCGATTCACCTAGAGACAGTTATCACCCCGAGTACAAGTTAAAGTCAACCGTGAAAAGGACGGTTTTTTGCATATCACCAATTTAAAGTCTTTATCAAGTCAATCATCTTCATAATCAAGAAAATTATCCATTGCTATTCAACTAGAGGCAACCAGTGTAGAATTGAAATCAAGTGACGGTGAAGGAGTTTTCCTTATTATTTGACAAAGCCATCGGCGCTACTCAAGCCGGTGGAATAAATTCAAGACAATTATCCGCGTGTGCATTTTATTAAATTATCACTAATTCTCCGCCAACCTACATCCCCTAAATTCCAGTCCCTCTCCAAACAGACATGAAATATGTAGTTTCACGACCAAACAACTTTTCTTTGATACTTTGTCTTGTATCTGTCATCGTTCTCGAAATACAGCGTTATAAACAATGGAAATTGTTAATTAAGCGTGTTGCGAATTGCCACTGCCAAGATGGCAGCAGCTCTCGGAGAAGAAATTGTCAAAAGGGGCGCCGGGCCCTTGAGCCGGCACTGACAAGCCAATGGGAGTGCGCTCACTACCAAGGGCCCATCAGCTAGCAATGCCGGCCCTCTCCTTCTTCATCGAGCATGCTAAGCCGTTTTAACGGCCATTGCGGTTTTACCACTTGTTGAGCGTACATGTGCACATTTTCACGGGTCACAAGAGGAACAATCATTTGAGTTTTTTTGAGACCAATCATCACAACTACATAATTGAGAAAGTCATCAAAGAGTGCAAATCATCAGACGAATCAGTGAATTCATCCCAGTTAGTGTGTGGAGATCAAAACTAAGGAGGACATAACAATACATCAGTGAATGAGTTGTCTCATAAACAGGTACATCAATTAGTATTATACATTTAGTGATAATTACTCAATTGGTACCAGTGCCACTCAAGTTTGTCATACATTTTTTATCAATTTGGCTGGACATTAGCATCAAATTTCGTGGTTACGTAAGAGTAGTAACATCAATTATGTAATGATCGCCACGTGGCACAATTCAAACAAATCGGCATAAATTCATGGGCGAGGGCAGAGATACATCAGCACATGTGGAGAAGTAATAATAAACAATTAGTACAAGAAAATTAAGTCACTCAGCTGGGATATTGGAGCATAACTTCACGAGTATTTGAAAATGCACCCACCATGAGGCTTCCCTTTAGCAGAGGTGGACTGAGTAGCTGAAGCTATTGGGAGCTAAAATTGGTGGGATTGCCTACACGAGAACAGTTCAACATTTATCATTTTCTTGTAATATCATCAACCCAATCACTACACTGGAATAATCAATTGAGCTACATCACCTGTATCTTTAACCGTTTCGGCGTTAGAGCCTTATAAACAATTGAAATCATTTAGAACGAGAAAAGTGAGAGATTGGACAGCTAGTATCTAATCAATGTTGTTACTTACATAAAAAAGGTGTTCCTTACATAAAATATGCGTCTTTTTTTTATATCTCAGACGGTGCAGGAGATAAAGTGTTGAATCTAACAAAGTGACCGTTTCGGATATAAAGTATTAATATGACGATATCACACACACATACACACACAAACACACGCACACACACATACAGACATCAGGCAGTTATCATTTTGGCCCGCAGAGGGTCAAACCCACATCTCATTTTTTTCTTTTCGATTTGGAATTAGTCTTTTAAGTATACTAAAATCCTGCTCGTGAGATTCTGAAGAAATCCCTATTTGTATGTGCGTGTGTGTAGCCAGATTTTTGTCGAACCATCTCTCTCGAACAAAGGGGAGGATCAATGTCATCGACATCACAAACGAAGTGGCTTCATGCAATTTTGAGGAGACTAGATTTTGGATAAAATTCATGCGATATTTATGTTCTTATAAACCATTTCAATTGTTCATAACGCTCTATCACGAAAACCGTCAGAGATAGGAGAATAAGTATAAAAATAATGGTGGTTGCCCACGTTAAAATACACATATTATGTTTAATGACTTTTGTTCGCAACTCGCATAATGAAGGAGGTATGGTCATCTGAATAATAATTATTGTAATAAGTAACCGAACGAAGTCACTGCCGGCATCAAGTTTGCAATCATCATATTTCAGAAATTGGAGCAGTATCTACATTGTTATTAACAAATTCAATTGTTCATAACGGGCTACTGCATGAATGAATACAGTTAAGGAAGAAGTTATACAAGGCAAGGTATTTGCTATGCAGAAATACACATTTTATATTGAATGACTTTTTTTTGCATAATTTACATAATTAAGGAGGTACGGTTGTCTGAGCTCTCATTCATGTAATGACTGAACGCATGAAATCATTCGACGTATTGCGACTGAAGTATTTCCATGTAAAATGGGGGGTTAAATCCTTTGGATAAAATGGGAGCAGTATATACTGTTGTGTACCAGATACGCGAAACTACGCACTCAGCTATCGAATTTCCATTGACGTCAATACAATTTCCCTACGAGTAGACAGGGTCTTTGCGTCGATTTTCCCAATAAGAATTTCGTCTAGACCACATTACACTTTGCTACTTAGAAATTGATCATCGTCCTGGTCACTAATGCCTGGCCTGATAGGCCCAGTAGGAATGCTAGGATATTGTCTTCTGAGGTTCTCCACCTACCAAGGCCGGTGACCGGGTTCTCCAACTGCCGACCTTCCGTTTTTGACCAAAAACCTCAAAGGTATGACGTCCAATTTTCTCCCTTTGTTGAAGAACAAGGAGTTCCTCATTGCCTTTCAACCATGACGTCAATGGAAGTTCCCACCTCTACCAAACATTGGTTCGGGACTATGGTCCCACATTTGTATATATACGGCTCACGTTCAAATTTTATGGCAGTTCTAACATCTACTCTCTGACTAGGATCATCTAGCAGACTTCGAATAAAATGCATCTATCTCAAGTTTAAACTCTTAAGTTTGAGTGCAATACACTCAAACATAATTGCAAATAATGAATGATCTTTTTTGCTTACAACAAATCGATAATTATTTGTAATAAACTGAAGTAATTATGAATCCGTGAGTGAATTAATCCAAGGCCCAAGTCTCCTAATATTCACCCATTACATCCTCACTCCTTCCACTCATTATAGATATAAAACTCATGCCCTAACTAACTGCACAAAGAACCGAATCGGCGTGCAATAGTATCGTGTGACATACTCCACATCATACGAAACATACACATTGATATTAACAATCGAATTGTTCACAACGCAACAACGGTGAGAGATACAGCGGAAAGTATGAAATAGAACGTGTTCGGTGAGTGGAAGCGCACATGTTAACATTGGAGCCTTATGGAGATGCAAACTTAAATTTCTAACTTGGCGATTTAGGGAAGTTATTGTAATCACCCCGATAATGAAGCGTCTCAGAAATCGAAAATTTTCACTTTTCTCGACGTTTCACATCATTCTGACAAATTTTAGATGAGGGTTCTGTGTGTGTGTTTCTCCTTTGATACAAAATTACCTCCGACTGATGTCCAGCGCGGAAGGGAGTGTCAATATTGAAAAAGAATTCCTTCAATTGTTATTAACAATTTCAATTGTTTACAACGCTGTATCCCGAAAACGGTGATAAATATAAGAAAAAGTGTTAAACAAAAGTTATTCCTCTCGTGAAGCTACATATATCATGTTTTATTACTTTTTTTGCTAGGCATCATATTTTACCAGATATCGATAAAAAATCGTGATAATCGATCAATAGCCGGTTTATATCAGCTAATATTCAACTTGACTTCATACGTGGATCGTCACACATACAGACTATCCGGAATTTATAGATGCGACCCGTCGAGGGTCACACTCACGTCCCATCCATTTGTTTCGTATTTTCAACCGTTCACACGATGCAGTAATATAAACAATCCATTTTATGAATAACATTTAAATATGCGTGTGAGGAAAGAAGAAAACCGTTAAACGTGTATTTTTACGTGTGGAACGACTTTCATTCGATACTTTGTTTCGTATCTCCAACCGCTCTTGCGATAGAGGGAGCTAAACAATTGAATTAGTTAATAAGAATTGACTATCGGTGTTAGCGACAAAAGTTATATAATATCAAATATATATTTTTGATAAGTAGAACAACTTTCATTGAAGAATTTATTTCGTATCTTTAACTGTTCTCACGATGCAGGGCTCTAAGCAATTCAATTTGTTAATGACTGAAAAACTATTGGGTCGATTATATTCAAAATCTAATCAGGTCTAAGTCAGACGGAAACCTATCGAATGAGTATAAGAAAATCCAAATCGGATAATCTGTTCAGGAAAAATCGTTCGACATAATGTTGCTCACATACGCACACACACACAGATCAACATCAACGCGAGCAATGCTCGGAAACGTTTCTAAGGATCATGAAACGTGGAGATCAGGTTAAATTTCCGGTTTCGATTTTTGGACCCCTTGCAATAACTTCCCTCAAGATCGGGAATTTAAAAATTATGTGTGTATTTTTAACTTCCCGATTATTCGGGAAGTTATTGTAATGACCCCGAAATCGATATTTTTCCTTTCATCCTGTGACTGGGGTTTTAAATATACCAAAATGATGCCCAACAAATTCTGAATCGATGTCTCTGTGTGTGTGTGTGTGTGCGTGTATGACTGTATGTATGTGTGTTTCCGAAATTTTGATCCTAGGTTTCTCACGAACGAATGAAGCTATCGAGCCCGTCAATATTGGAATCGAAGCGTTTTCATGTAACTTAGAGGGGATTAGATTTTGGGTGAAATTGGTGTAGTATGTATATTGTTATTAACAATTTTAATTGTTTATCACGTTCTATTGCATAAGCTATTAGAGTTAGCGCAAAATTTATATGAGAAAAGTTGTTCCCCACATAATAGTGCGTATTTTATGGAGAATGATTTTTTCCCCAAATTTGCATAATTAAGGAGGTATATGACCGTCTCAACAATTATGTCTGTAGTGAGTGAACGAATGAACACAACGCTGTCATGAAGCTCTCAATCGAACCATTTCCGTTCAGAATCGAGCGGATTGCATTTTGGATGACATTCGTGGAGTATATATGCAATGTTATTAACAATTGAAATTGTTTATACGCTTCTACTGGGTAAAATATTAAAGTTTGCGGAAAACTTATCTAAAGAAAACGATTCCTTATATGAAAATACACATTTTATGTAGAATGACTTTTTTCCATAATTTGCATAATTAAGGGGGTATGGCCGTCTCAACAATTATGTATGTAAGACGTAAATGAATGAACCTAGCGCTGTCATGAAGTTCTTAATCGAAACCTTTCCGTTCAGAATGGAGCGGATTACATTTTGGATGGCCTTCGTACAGTACATGCAATGTTATTAACAATTGCAATTGTTCATACGGTTCCACTGGGTAAAATATTAAAGTTAGCGGGAAACTTATCTAAAGAAAACTATTTCTTATAGGAAAATACATCTTTTACGTGGAATGATTTTTTTCCATAATTTGCATAATTAAGGAGGTATGGTCGTCCGAGCATTTTGAAATACGGGAACAATGCATATCACCAGGGTCGTTCCTTATACAAAAATGCACATCCAGTATGACTTTTTCCAATATAGATTAAAACATATCGCGAGTTAAACTAGAATATACTTGGCGAATGAATATGTCGACAATTGCGGAAAGGATGTCAAAGAGCGCGATCATTAGAAACGCACAGAGGTAGAGAGGGTAACTAGGCGGACGAATTTCAGTTGAATATTTTTATGCGGCTTAAAAACCAAACTAAATCGATCGCGTGCAGTAATTATTAGTCACAAGTTCAATTATTGATATCACTGTTGAGTTTGCTCGTCACCATGGTTGCATGCTTATGCTGTGCTGAAATACCAAATCGGGAAGTTTTGTTTGGGCCCCGTATGGGGCACACACATTTGCATTTCACTAGTTGTATAAGCAATAACATTCATACCATTTTTTTCGTATCTGTAACGGCTTTCAGGACAGCGCGTTTTAAATGATTAAAATTGTTAATACCAATTGAGGGTGCGAACATTGACACTCCTTTCCGGGTTGGACATCAGTAAGAGGTAATTTTGTGTCAAAGCAGAAAGAAATCGATTGAGCCGTTTACCGAGAACAGTTTCCTGAAGAATCACTCACATACACATACACACAATACACATACACACACACAACCGTCAAAGACGGGGCTTTGGTGTAGTGGGTAGAGTGTCTGCCTACTATTCTAAAGGTCCCGCGTTCGATTCCCGCTCACTGCAAATACTTTTTCTGAAAAATATTTTCTCACGGACTTCGACCGATGGCAGGAACATTCCGTGTGTGCTATCGGCGGTATCCATGAAGTGAGACCGTGAGCCGGGACCGAACGCGACCCGTCGCGCGGGGAGGGGAGGGAGGGTTCCATCGTAGACGCCCGCCATCGTATCACAGGCGTTTCTGGAGGTTTACCCTGTGATTAGAAATACGATGAGCTGAAATGGCGAAGTCGGCCCCAGCCGCAAATGGGTGGGTACTTTGATCCGTAGTATTGCCCATGAAGTAATGCCTACCAGCGGTTACGTGGGTGAATACGAATAGAGAAAGAGTAAAAAAAAAAAAAAAAAAACACAACCGTCATTCAAAATTTGCAAGACTGATGTGAAACGTCGAGAAAGAGGAAAATTTTGTTTTGTCTCAGATATCCCAAACATCCGGCAGTTAAGGTTGGGGATTAAGATTCGGGCCCTGGCGATTGTACTTCCACGCAACATCCATGCTACCATTCACTGTGGGATAAACGAATCCTTGTAATGGATGATAAATGAGTGACTAATGGCTATAAATTACTCAAATAGTTCATTTTCAAATGGTTAATAAGTACTAAAATGTTATTTTTTACCTATTTTTAACAGAAAATAGACATCCACGCAACTTACACGCAATATCGTGGATCCCAAATCGTCAGGGGGCTTAAAGTTGAAGGTGGGAGTGGAAGTTGGAGGCAGAGATTGGAGGTTCATGTTGGTTAATTTTGTGCGTTATACAATTTTCAGGTTTGCGAATTTTGATCAATACTTTTTAGATGTGCCGGTGTAAAATTCCCTTGCGAGTCAGTGACAGTCTCATCACGGCAAGATCGACAGTAGGCACGATAGACTTGTGACATCAAACAAGGCAAAATAGGGCTACTGCTTCCTTGTGTGGAAAATGTGAAAGTTCAATAAAGATATGACAGTACATCAGCAAGAACAGAAAAGAAAATTCTTGGAGTCATGTATCATTTAGTCCACTGACATTTCAAAGGCACTCGGTATGTCTCGAACTATATAAATAAAAATGTGAGGGTGGTCTGTGAAAAATGGCATTACTTAATAAGTTTCTGACTATTTCCCTTGAAATTTCAACCTAATGTTCGCCAAAACCCTGTAAAGGTTTCGGTCTACTCAAGTCGATCCAAACATACACATAATCCGGGGAATATACTCTTTTATCCATCCAGCTGCATCGAGGGGGTGTGAAACGAATACTTGCCACAGCTGATTCTCTCTAGCAGTACAACAACAGCGACACGTGACATTCCACACCGGCTCTGTGCTACGCGTGAATGTATATGCTGTATTAGTTACTTTCTATATTGTCTTTTTACTTATACAAGCCCAAATGTTGTATACGAATTACTGAATTACGATTTGATATTTGAAATAAACGGGATGTGGGTATGACCCTCCACGGGTCGAACCAATAACTTCCCGATCGTTCCGCCGTATATGTTATATGCACAATTTCCGTTCATGTCTCAAATGATGGACTGTAGAAAGTTTTCAAAATTAAAAAAAAAAATTATAATTCGTAATATGAAGTTAGATAAACAATACAATTTGATAATAACAATCAACTATGGCTGTTGGCACAAAACTCATGGAACATCAAACGTGTATTTTTAGGTGTGGTTAACGACTTGCGTTACACCCTTTGTTTCGTATCTCGAACCGTTCTTGGGATAGAGGGATCTAAACAATTGAATTCTTTAATAACAATTAACTATCGGTGTTAGCAAAAAAAGTTATACGACATAAAATATGTATTTGTGTGTGGAACAACTTTCATTGACTAATTTGTTTTGTATCTTTAACCGTTCTCATGATGCAGCGAAATAAACAACCCTTTTTGTTAATAACAATTAACTATAACTGTTAGAGAAAAAAGTCAATAAACATCAAATGTGTGTTTTTATGTGTGGAACGCGTTTCGTTGGACACTTTTTTTCGTATCTCGAATCGTTCTTGTGATAGAGCGATATAAACAATTGAATTCTTCAATAACCATTAACTATCGGTGTTAGCAAAAAAAGTTGTATCACATAAAATATGTATTTTTATGTGTGGAACAATTTTCATTGACTCATTTGTTTCGTATCTTTAACCGTTCTCACGCCGCTGCGATATAAACAATCTCTTTTGTTACTAACAATTAACTAGGGGTGTTATCAAAAAAAGTCAAATGTGTATTTCCTGGCGTGAAACAACTTTCATTGGACACTTTTTTTCGTATCTTAAACCATTCTTGCGATAGAGAGATATAAACAATTGAATTCGTTAATAACAATTAACTATCGGTGTTAGCAAAAACAGGTATACCACATAAAATATGTATGTTTGTGTTTGGAATAATTTTCATTAACTAATTTGTTTCGTATCTTCAACCGTTCTCACGCCGCTACGATATAAACAATCTTTTTTGCTACTAACAATTATTTACGGGTGTTATCAAAAAAAATGATAAAAGGTCAAATATGTATTTCGTGGCGGGAAACAACTTTCACTAAACACTTTTTTTCGTATCTCAAACCGTTCTTGCGATAGAGCGCTATAAACAATTGAATTTGTTAATAACAATAGAACGAATCATTTTTCGCGTAAATCGTTCCTTTCAGACCTGGAGAACAGTAAGCCGTGTCGATCAAAAAAAAAAACGTGAATCGCTACGGTGGTTCCGCCGGAACCGTTAAACAATGTGTTTGTTTACACACATACAGACACTTCTCTGAATTCACTTCAGGATGATGCAAAACGTCGAGAAGCGTGAAAATTTCATGGATCTGGCACTTTTCATTTTCGGTGTCATTACAATAACTTCCCTAGATCGGGAAGTTAATAACAATATATTTTCCGGAGTTGAAGATACTGTTAATCATTGACTCCGAAAAAATGAGAGGTTGCAGTTTCCCAATTTGGTGCAAGCATCTTTTATTTGTTCCATAATATGATTTTCGGTAACTACATAAGGTATAACCACTTGAACAATTGTCATAGTTTTGAAAACTGAACCGGAATCGATATCTATATCGTGTAACGGAGTCAAGTTCCCCCTAGAATCGCCCCCTAAATAATGTAGGCTGCATATCTAACTGCCACCGCTAGCCTCCCACTGATCCCATAGATATTCGCCTCATTCCTCGCGTTTCCCTATCATCCCTTGGAGCTACCAACCAGAACCCCGCCTTTCACGGAACCGGCAACAATTTCTGAATGCAAGAACTCAGAAAGCAATCGTCGTATCAAACAATTACAGAATAGAAAAGATGGCTATAAACTCGGTAAGAAAGTTCAATGTGCACAAAGTCGGAAAATTGCGAATGTAGGAAGGTCTCGATAGCCAGTATTTGTTTTGAGTCGGTGTCGTGCGGACGCATGTCTACCGCTCTCTACAAAATATAAATTCCAAACGTACCGCGCTTACAGTACAGTGAATTTATAAATCTTATCAAAGTTTCTGGCACTAAAGTGTCAAACTTCAAAAATCTCAAACTTTCTCTGGCTCCTAAAAGGAAAGCCAAAATGACTCCTCCTGTGGAAGACCCAAAAAAAACTAAAAAAACCGTTATGAAACCATCAACTAGTGCGAGCTGTGAACCCGCTCGCCTCAACAAACCTTCGAACACTCCTGTCGGGCCACAACAGGCTCAAAAACAAACTTCAGTGCCTCCAATAGTTATTGAAAATGACAAATTGGAGACCAAAAAATTAATCAACTTCCTGCAAGTCAACGCCTCGGACAAAAACTTCAGAATGAAATTCAATGGTAGTACCACCATCGTCCATCTACAATCGACCGAGGATTATAATAAAATCGCAAGTATCCTGAAAAGGCAAAATTTACATTTTTACACCTTCGGTCTAAAAAGTGAGCGTCCGAAGAAATTTATCATAAAAGGTCTTCCCGCCAGTTTTACTGAGCACGAGATTGAAGCGGAAATATCCAAACACGGCATAAAGGTATTATCAGTCCGGCAGTTTGTGAAAACAAACAAGGACGGAGACAGCAAAGAGAGTAGGCCACTACCGGTGTTTGCAATTACGGTTGGGCCTGATGTAACCTTGAGCAGCCTCGCTGCTATTAAAACCATTTTCTATCATACATTTAAGATAGAAAAATACATCAAAACCCAACAACCAACACAGTGCTACCGGTGCCAAAAATTTGGACACGCCAGTCAGCTCTGTAATTTAAATCCCAGATGTGTGAAATGCGCAGGCAATCACGACATCAAAACCAGCACCAGTAACTCCCTGAAGTGCGCAAATTGTGGTCTAGCTCACACAGCGAGCTATCGTGAGTGCGCCTCACGAACCAAATTTGTGGAGACTCATGAAAAAAGAGTCCAACCACCAGCACCAAAAAGAGCAGAGCGGGAACTGCCCGCTACCCCACACTCGGCTACGATGCAAAACCTGGAAAGCAACATCCATTTTCTCCAGTCTCCTCCAGTCCTCGAGCCTACGCCAATCTCTACTGCCACGAAGATGTCCAGGCCATCCTACACTTCTTGTTTTCCAACGATGGAAACCTTAAGAACGAATGTTGACGCACCCACCGCTGAACCCAGGACCATTCCGATGGAGACTGATAATCCGGAACTACATTTAAGTACAACTAAAAACTTTATTAATACAGTGCAACAAGTCCTTGATGACCTAAAATCCCTTAGAATTCTCGAAAACCTCTCAGAGATTAAGAACATGATCTCTAAAATCCAAAGAGCTGACACCCCCCTTGATAGAATCACAATCATCGCATCCTATGCATACCTGTTCGAATCCACCGCTGAACCACCCACGAACCTCCTTCAAACATAATAAATATCTTAGCCATTAACATTTTTGCGCTCAAACTCAGTCTGATACCGGTACCCGCAAAACACTTTGAGCGAATAATTCTAATACGTCTCATAAAATCTATCGATGAGTTACACTTAATACCTAGAAACCAATTCGGTTTCCGTTCAGAACACTCGACCCGCCACGAATTGGTCAGAATCAAAAATGACATAAAATCCGTGAAAGACCGGATAGAAGATACCGTTCTTCTCCTGGACAGCGAGAAGGCCTTCAACTCTGTATGGCCCACAGGCCTTGTATATAAACTCGACAGCTCAAATGTACCTAAATATTTATGTAAAATTCTACTATCATATCTTTCAAATAGATATATTCAAGTTAGAGTCAAATCACTACTTTCCGTTAAAACCCAAATTGTCGCGGGAGTCCCGCAAGGGGATATCCTCCCCCCTGTACTATTCAACCTATACATCGCTTCTGTTTTTAATAGAATACCTAGAAATGTATTCATTGCAGGCTATGCTGATCACATTGCTCTGTACTTACCTAGCAAATCGATCAATAAAGCTGTTAGAAGAATAGAAAATTCTGCTTCTCTTACAATCAGCGATTTAAATAAACGGAAAATTCAAGTGAATGCTGCTAAATCAGTAGCAACCTTATTTACTAGCTCCAAGGCCAAACAGACTTTAACTTTGCGTAGCAATAAGATTAGCCCAACCGTTTTTGTGAAATATTTAGGTTTACACCTTGATTCCAACCTCCTGTGGAAAAAACCTAGATCTGATATCCTAGATCTGATGACCTAGATTTATGAATAATAAAATGGTCGGCATGCACAATACGCTGGGCATGGCAACCATAGGTAAATTTATCGATAGGATAAATTCGACATTTAAATTTAAACTACAATCCGATCCTAATCCCCAGCTCGAAAACATCAATATTGATAAGAAAGCAAATTGGTCTCGCTGACCACCTGTTTTGTCCCACCTTTCCATATATCCCTTTCTCCCCCGCCCCTCATGCACCCATTTTTCCTTATATCGAGTCATCATGTAAATAATCACAAATATCTGAAATAATGAAAAATTAGGTTAAACTTTGTTCAAATTAGATATAAAGCCAACGGCTGGTGATCTAGAGCGTAGCACTTAAGATATTAATACTGTATATAGTATGTATATATGACAAATGTTAATAAACACTTTTCAAGTCAAGTCAAGTCTCGATAGCTTAGCGGTCGAGAGCAACCACCCGGATAGTAGGAAGACTCGGGTTCGAATCCCGGTCGATCGCTTCAAGCATTCCTCTTTTCTGATTTGTGCACATTGGATTCTCTTCATTTTTTTTTAATTAATTATTAATTATAGGCCTCACCCCATGTACAGCATTATGTACTGTCAGATGACATTATATCTCATCAAGACTATACGTTTGCCTGCTTTTCATTATTCCCTTCACTTTGTTTTCTGTATGTAGTACAATAGCCGGTGCTATTAAAACATAAGAGAAATGGCAACGTTGCAATCGATATGCATGGAATGCTGATAAAACAGGGTTCGCACAACGTAAACATGGACCGTTGATGGCCAACCTAGCATACGTCGAGAAACTGCCATCGGATTTGTACATCCCTATCAGGATAAATGTTTCTTCCGCTGACTGGTGTTGGTGACTGTGCATGGTCCTACATCTTTCGAGCAATTGAAAATTGCGAACGGAGTTGCACACGCCACATTCCGTATTGCATTCCGTATTCCAACGCTGCAGCCAAGGGCCGTTTATGATCGAATTCTGCAAACTGTCAATGATGAAATTGGCCGTATCATCTTTTGCATACGCTGGGAGGAGCTGGCAAAACGTTTCTTATTAGGCTGATTCTGGAAACAATTGGTTCACAAAAGGCCATAGCCTTAGTTCGTCTGAGATCACTACAACACTACTATCAGGTGGAAGAACCGCTCCTTCCGCTCTGAAGTTGTCCCGGACCATGCAATCTATTGAGACACCAATGTGTAAGCATCCGGAATCGGAAAAGTATTACGAAACTGGATACTCATCGTTTGGGATGAATACACAATGGTGCTCAAAAAGTCACTCGAAGCTTCTTCATCGGTCGTTGCAAGAATTACGCGATAACATTCAGACATTTGGAAAAGCACTGGATTGTTAGCAGGAGATTTTGGAGAAACACTGTCTGTCATTCTCCGATCAACCCCCGCGGACGAGATCAATGCTTGCTTAAAATATTCAATATTGTTACTCGAAATGGGAAATGGAAAAATGCCAATTGATCGGACCTTAGAACCGATTATATTGCCGGACAACTTTTGTATGATTAGCATGATTAGCTCAATTAGCGAAGAATAAGTATGTCTATGATCTCAACCATATTATCTAATTCAACACTGGAAGCGAATCAGTCACATGTAAGTCACTAGACACCGTTGTGAAAGCAGATGAACCAGTCAATTGTCCAACTGAATTCTCGAATTCGCGGGATTTACCGAGGGTTCCACCGCATTCATTGAAACTGAAAGTCGGTGTGTCTGTTATAACGTTGTGGTAAAAGCAACAATGTTGTTACGGCCTTTCAAAGGAGAAGACGTTTTCATTCCATGAATTCCCACAATTCTGTCCGATACTCCCTGTTAATTGAACGGACTGTAATCCGCTCTGCGACTAGCGTTGGCGAGCACCATCAACAAAGCTCAGTGTCAATCTTCTCAATTATGTGGTCTTGATCTAGAAACAGACGGTTTCGCCCCTCGTCAATCATATGTAGCACGCTCCATGGTGGGCAAACCGCATAACCCTTCTATTGATGGGAAAACCACAAACGTTTTGGGAATTAGAACTGTACAGGGTATCCCAGAACTGATCACTTTTCCTTTGGGGGGTCGTTCTTGGATGAATATGAGTTGAAAAGTTCCTCTGAGACTGTTCGATTGGACTGAAAACTACAAAATTCGATTTAATATGATTTCGGCCAATGCGCCGGGGTCCCTTGGAAAATAGGAAATTTTTTGTTGGTTATTGTTGGTTGTGAATTGTGTGATGTGTGTGTATGTATGTAATCTGTGTGATGTATGTGATGTGAGTGATGTATCATGTATATTAAGTGTGATGTATGGAATGAGTGTGATGTGTGTGATGAGTGTGATGTATGTGATGTGTACACACATACACACATCACACCCATCACATACATCACATACATCACATACATCACATACATCACATACATCACACTCATCACATGCATCACATACATCACATACATCACACTCATCACACACATCACACACATCACATACATCATACACCCCCCATGGAAAAAAATATATGTGGGCAGTACACGGTGTGATACATAATTGATATATGCACAATATATGTGGAAGTATATGACATATATAAAAAATGGTGTGTCATGAAGACACGCGATAGAAGTGAAACTGAATGATTGGATCGGCAAGGATTATTTAATTTTCTATGTTTAGAGGGAGAGGAATCATTTTAATCACGTGTCAAACACTTCCTGATAGTAAATATTAATTTATTCATCATAATAATTATACTTTTTTCAAGATACAATAATATTAGTATGAATATGATGAATTAAATCTCAATCAGCTTCACCTTCATTCTCTGGTAGACTCTTCATGAACGAAATGATAGGTTTGTGGTAACTAAAATAGGTAATGAAGACTCTTGACTCCAAATTTTCGATGTAACGTGAGAAAACTGCATCGATCGTGATACCATGGCATGTAGTCGATCCAATTGGTGAATTGTTCATTTCCAATGACAATTTCTGTTGCAAGAACTGAATTAATGGCTTGGAATCCTCTGAAGCAAAATTAACATTAAAATCTCCACCTAGAATCATAGGTATTTTGTCCAGCTCTACTCCAACTTCTGCAGCCCCCACTGGAGTATACGGCAGCAAGTGAAGGTGAATAAACTCTATTATTTTCGCCATCTTCTGATTTGGTGAAATATAGAGTGCTATAAGCATAATCCGCTGTCCGCTTTCTGTGCGACATTCAGCTGCACACATTTCTCCAACAGATGACAACCCAATTGAAAGCGATTCTAGTTGTTTCAAGTTCAGGTCCATATTGGGTGTCATGATGTTCGTTCCATGAGCAGTATTGCAAAGTATTGCGACACCCCCTGCTCTCACATTATGTCTTTTGAACTGTACGACAGAATTAAAATTGGGAACATCAATTTCTTGATCGTTTTCCTTCCACGTCTCTGAAAGTATCAATATATTAGACCGTAGAATCACCGGATCATTGAAATCTCCGCTATGAGCTCCGAAGCTTTGGCAATTGAGGGTTGTTATTGATAAGCCTGGTCTGATCATGAACTCTCGGAGAATGTCTGTCAAAGTTATCAATGGATTTGTTGATAAGCTTCTAAATTCTGATTGTAGCTTGTCCATCGATTGAGCTTTTTTCCGTCCATGATAAAATTTGTTCTTTCCATCCTTCGCAACGATGTACAATCCCTGTATACTTGTGACACGGGACAAGGCTACGTAAAGGAGTTGTTGTGAATGTGTCTCTTCGTATTCATAGACGATTTGATTAAACGTACTACCTTGAGACTTGTGGATAGTAATAGCACACGCTGATACCAATGGCAGATGATTTCTTTTGACGAAAATCGTTTTATTATTTTTCATATATATCGTAGAAGTTCTTCGTGCAATGGGAACTGCCGTGTGGCTGATGTTGTTTGCTTGGATGAACGCAGCAGCTTTTCTCCGGATCTTCTGCCCCGTCTTTGGTGAATCTGGAAATTCCAGCCACACACGAGTTACTGCCCCTGCCTCATCAGTTTCGATATGAACTAGTTTACCAACTGCGCCGTTTGCTAAACCATCCGAGACATCCAGATTGGTTGTTATCATATACCATTTATCTAACACCAGTATTATCTTGTTGGGCAGACCTCCAGTGTCTATTATCGTTTTTTTATGCAATTTTTGTCGTACAAATGATTGTTGCTCAGCATTATGGCAGCCGGTGAATACATCAGTAGCTATTGAGACTGTTTTATTCTCTGCAGAATTAAGAATTGTCAAATTGTATTCGTTTACAGCATTATTTGTCAAATATAGCCGAATTCCATGTGGACAAAGACGATCTGCTTCCTCTCTTATATAAAAACGAGATTCGATTAGGCGTATCTGTTCTTGATCCAATTCTTCGCCATTTCCAATTGTAGTTAATAAAGAGGAGAAATCAGCATTCGCTTGTCTCATGACTTTATCCAATTCATAGAACTTCAAGTCACGCCAAAGTGTTGGTGCTGCTATGCGTCGTTTTGTTGCTTGATAGATGGGTGTAGCACGCACTGGAGATAACTGACGCAAATCACCTATGAAAATGATATCCATTCCTCCAAAATTATCTTGGAAATTTCCTATTATTTGTTTTAACCGTGCGTCAATTTGAGACAGCAATTCCGCTCCTACCATACTGACCTCATCGATGAGTATAACTTGGACGTATTTGAAGAGCATTCTGTACTGTTGAGCCACTTCAACTGATAATGGTAATAGTTTGGAAAGGGATATTTTCAATGCAGTGTGGATTGTCGTACCATCAATTGCTATTGCAGCCTTTCCTGTTGATGCACATGCGATGTAAGCATTGCAAAAACCATCATTATCTGTGAAGCGGTTGTAAATTGAGTCTAATGAGGAATGTCTTCCCACATCCTGCTGGCCCAGTGAAGAAAACTTGGAGTGGTGATCGGTTTGATGAGAGGAGATTAGCAATCACATGCATCAGGAGTGCGTTCTGCCTCTGATTGGCCATTCTCATTAGTTCATAAAATTGTTCATTAGACATTAAATTATCCCTCTTCTTTGCGATGGCACCCAGTTTGTTAAGTGTTGCTAACCGCAGATCGTCGTTCATGATGTGGTCAGCGTTATACAATTCTTGAAAAGGATTTGCTTGAGGAAAAAGCCGACCTACGTTGTCTCCTTCAGCATCATCATCTTGATTTAATTCATCTCCACGACACAACTCTCGGCATATCTCAATGGTTTTCTGGATATCTAAATTCGATGAGAATTCTTTATGTCGCCCAAAATCAATATTTCGTTATCGTCGTAAATCTGTATGAATTTAGTTTCTGCAAGAATTCCATTTTCTTCGTCTCGGAATGGAATATACAAAGTCACCATTTCCCGTTTGTATTCATTGAAATCATCAGCCATGTCGTAGTTTCTGTACCGAATAATCCGAGGTTGTTTCCTTCGTGTCCAATTCCCCTGCTTATTCAGTGTGTAATGAGCAACAAACTGGGCCAAATTGACATCTTCTAGCTTTTCAGGTCTCTTTTCGTACTTGTCAAACCAATTTTCTTTCCATATGTTTGTTGCATCATCATCAGCATCCATTTCATTGAGTTCTTTCTGAGTTTTTCGAATTCTTTGTCTTTCGATCGGCCATATTGTTGAAATATAGGTAACAACTGAAGAAGACTTTGAAATCGGTTCACGCAGAAGGTACCATGCAGCTTCCTGACTGGTAATTTCGACAGTATTTAGCATGTCAACGCTCATTTTCCTAGTAATTTCGACAATATCGAACTCTGGATGTTCATCCAGTATTTCAATGATGTTACGTTGGAGATTGCTAATTCCACGGTTCGTTTTATTGACGTATTCCACTACGTATGCAGCACATGAGTATTCTTCGGTGATAAATTGCACATCCATGTTTGATTTCAAAATATTGAAAATGAATGGGTTGAATGGATTATGCCACTTTTCCATGGGTTGACGTTTAAGAAACACTCTGGGACGATTGATGCCAGCTCGAAGCACATTCATGTAGTAATCATCTGATAGTATTCCATTTCCCTGATAGAAACTATCAATATCAGCATAGTCTTTGTTCTCTAAGTTTGTTCTTATCGTGTTGTAATGTTGTTTATACGTGTGGAATCCTGGTTCTTCCTTCTGCATTGGTGTCAGTATAGTTGTGTATCTGCATGGCATGAATGGAGCTTCAAGTCTGCATTTTTGAGGAGCGTTCGCAGCTATTTTTTTGTAACATGTGAACGTGTGCTTATGTGTCTGTAGTTTGATGTTCCCCGACGATTCTGAAGTGGCCACTGATATCAATGTATCAACTAGTTCAATAGCTTTTAGTCGGTCAGCACCTAGTGGATCCGCTGGAGCATTCTCAAGCCATAGCAGAATGTGTGCATGGGGGCTCCCACGATGCTGGAATTCCATTCTTTAAAAAAAAAATGGACAACACGATATTTCTCGAAGGGAGAAGACTTTTTGGACTGAAGTATGTTCATTATAACATTGATGAGCTTATTAAAATAGATGGCACATGTTACAGCATCTTCATTGATGAGGGTGCTCTTTTCAATATAATGGAGTTCCTGAACATCTTGTTCTGTAATTTCTGCTCCATTATTCTTCAATTTATATAATAATTGTAATAATGAGGGCCAACCAACTTCATTAGCACTCATAGTTAGGAATAACGTGGGTTTTCCGAGTTGTCTGATCATTGCGAATAAGTCTCTCTTTCTTTCAGCCCAATACCAAGTCAAGTTAGCGATGCAACGTAGAAAAGCCAAGTTGCTTTCTATACAATGATTTATATACTCCTCTGATTGAATTTGTTCACATGTAATTTTTGTGTCTTTACCTACCTGTTTAAAAGCAATGGATAGACTGTCACGGACTCTAAACCTCATAATTTTCATTGCCATATAGAGTAAATGATGAGGTGTAACCCCACGTCGATCAGATCTCCTTAGTTCACTGGTAGCCATCATGAATGGAGTCACATTGAGATCTTCACTAAAGCACCGGAATTGTCCGAGATAGATAGTAGGGAAAGATAACTCTTCTGCATGCTCATCAAATAATAGACTGTGAGGGACGTTCATTTCTCCAGGAGCAATCCTCAAATATTTATCGTCATTCCAGAGTAATGTGTGTTGCTGAGCGAACAGGCTCTCCTCCATGGGGATGTCTTCACTCAGTTCATCTATAGGTATCTGATGAACGACACAATCCTCATTAAAGAAATATTCGTCAACTGTGATGTCGTACAGTTGATACAATGGACTCGGTACTAAGCATCTTAGCCATATTTTAATATTTCTCTTGTTTATTAAACCTGTCAAGTAGCTTGATCGATTAATTTTTTTTCTCTTGATATGAACGTTAACACAGTGATCGTCGTCAATGTTCCTGGGCAAATGATTGACCATTGTATTGACATCCACTGCAACATTGATCACCTGCCCCAAAATTCCAAATTGTCCATGCACATGACGCAATCTGCGAATTTGCATAAATGGAATTCTAGGAGAAATGAGTCTCTCGGACTAAATCTAACTTCGGAAGATGTGCAGGGATCGGGGGATATACAAAGCCATTCAATGTCGACAATGTTGGAATTTTGTCTCTCCTCAAAGCCTGGCGATAGCTGGTGCATGCCAGCTCATTATTACTTCTGAGTTCTGGAAATTTTTGTTGAATACGAATTTCATTTTCAACGGATAGAGTCTTCAAGTCATTTTTAAACCATAATCTATCACATACACAACACGTAAAACCGAATGGATTATTTATAAAATCACGGTGAAAGTTCTTATGTGCAGTTTTAAACTCATTAAAGTCTGAATATTGTAATCGATCACCACTATGTACATCACAATCAGGAGGAGGATGAGTCGAAGTCGTTGCTAATAGTTCATTCTCTGGATTATTTACACTATCGTCCACACTGTCACGTAAGAGGTTAGCACGTGTTTGCCTCCGTTCCCTGCTATCTCGTTCAATTTCAGTTCTACTTTTTTTCCGTTTTCTTTTCTGATCAATTCCTTCACTCGCCCGTTTTTTCTCCCGCCACGTTTTTGTCCTTTCTGCACCCGACTTCGGCATATTTGCACAAAACTCTCGATTTAAGTAATGAAGACACGCACAAAAACAAAATACGTTGCTTATGATCACTGTGTTAGAAACCAACAGCTGTTTTCCGCGATCGCGACGCCGCCTGAACGCAGAGAATGACATGAAAGACAGAAAGTCTTCCGTCCCATTCTCGCACGATACACGAAGGCCTCTCACTCTCGCCCGATAGACGAGACGTAAGGTAGTCCGTCTCACTCTCGCTCGATTCCCGGAGGCCTCTCACTCTTACTTACTACGTTAGAGCGAGTGTCACCAAAAAGGTTGCCGATCGAGATTTCAAAACCCTCCCATAAGAAGTTTCACTTCAAAAACATAAAACCATCGAAAAAAATTTAGAATGCCGAAATCACTTTTTATAAGCATATTTTTCTTCCAACTTTGGCCTCTTTGTCGAAATTTCAAAACATCTCCTCTTCATCTGCAGAACCCTCGGATGAAGAATCGCTCATTTTTCAGGTTGGGTCAGTTTCTTCATTCTCCGGCGATTTTAATTTATTCTACTTTGTCAAAATCAACTCATTTTATCCAATATTATTTTATTCACTAAAGAAATTAATGTGTAATTTCAAGAAATTTTGTTCCACAGCAGCACTGCCCACATGAACCTTGTATGTGTATATATACAGAGAAAAAGTGGCTCCGGAATTTGACACATCCGGTCGCGACCTGAGCACTGAAATATATCATGCGCATGCGTAAGCAAGAGTCGGGGAGGTTTGGATGGAGATCCGAAGTTTACTCTTTCGTTAGCAACTCTCGCGTGCTAACGCGAGCCACAAAAGTTTTGTGGCCCATCACAACGATTCTCCATCGAGAAACTCCAGAAAGCCGGAGTTTCGGGCGTTTCAGACCCCGGTGGAGAGCGTACTTTCGGGTGGGGGAGGAAGAAAACTCTATGTCGCATTGTTATTCTTTTTGGCCATTTTAAATTCTGGATTTGAATTTACTAGAATGAAAAATTCTATTCCTTAACAATCTGCGACGTACAAATTTTGGTTCTGAATATGATCATAATTGAAAAAGTTTGCCAGAAAACCGGATTCTGAAGGAGGAATATACATGTAAATCGAAATTTTTTTCCCCAAAATTCTTTCTGCTTAAAAAAATAGTGTATCATATGGAGAATATCCTGTGAAAATTTTTCATTTGATTGTGAATTGTAAGTGTCTCAAATCGAGCATGTGAACAAGAAACTAAAACGCTCTTCGAGCGTAGAGCGCGGAGGTACACGGATTTTTCTCCACTTTTCGTTTTTGTGTTTATTTTTTCTTATGGCCACGTATCACAAAAAAAACTATGCAATATATCGGCATGAATCAAAGCTTATTCTCTTAAGTATTAAATTCTCTTCGATTTAAAACTACATGTTTGTACAAAGTCTTTTTTATTACTTTTCGAGGGCGTGGGAAATGTAATTTTCTTTCCTGTAAATTACCACTTTTTGTTCAAAACTGTATTTAATTTTTATGCCATCATTTCTTTCGGGGGTTTGAGCTTCGAATAGAAGATAAGCTTATGATGAGAACAAATATTTTTGTGGTTTTTAAAATTTCAGACACGAAATTACGACCTCCAAATTACGACGGCCTATCCATAACCGGGAAACTCAAAGATCGAGACGATTTTTGTGTACCATCTTGAATACCGCCTTTCAGTACATCCGCAAAGCCATGTTGATTGCTTGATTATTTCCTTCAAATCACAATCATGGAAAATACGTCAATTTTCATTACAGTAGCACCTCGATTATCCGAACCTCTATCATCCGAACGGATTTTGCTGTATCTGAACGTTCCGTTATCCGAACGTTAGCGCAGACTATATAGTGTTGATCGCGGCACTTTGCTTCTGCACTTTGTTTCATGATCAGTTATGAATTGCCCTCAGCAGTGTGCACTAATCTGCACCAAATCCTTGCTATTCCCTTACATTTTTTCAATTTGTGATGGCTTCAACGTCAACTTCTTCGGCTCCTAAGCGGAAGCGTAAAGTTCTGAACATAGGAGAAAACATTGAAATTCTCTCCAAGTTAGACAAGAGTGAAACTAGTGTATCTTTAGCACGCTTCTACGACAACATTGTGCACATTTATTTTTTACTATGTATAACCTTGTCAGGAAAAATTGTGTTCTGATTATCCGACCTAGGCTTGGTCCCAATTGTTTGGGTTAATCGAGGTGCTACCGTAATTGAAAAACGCGTATAAAACATACTTTTGCCTTCTTCTTCAAAAAAAAATGTAGATGTTTCAATCTTCAGGGACAGAATTAGTTTCCCATAGAGAACGGAATGTATGAAAGCTGACAATGATGGAGAATAAATAAGTAATGAGGTAAAAACAAATTCACAAATGATTTATAGAGAAAAATGGAAAATGAATTTTACTAACCAGTCAGCACTTCTCTCCACACATTCTCTTCTATCTGTGAGTTTGGCATCGCAACTATTAGCTGCTGCCACTTGGGAATTTTTCCAATGTCGCTGTCTTAGCTGAATGCCATGCCCGCAAGTCACTGAACACGGCTCCCATTCTCCCCAGCGTGTTGTCCTGCAAGCTTCTACAAAAATAAATTCCGTTTACTTATCGATTTGAAGGTGTTCAACTTGTATCTGCATTGCAAAGGATTCCTACGGGTATCCCTACAAGGCTAGTAGGGGAGGCGGGCATTGTACTGATAGGCTTGTTGGACCGATAGGCTTGTTGGACCGATAGGCTTGTTGGACCGATAACCGGCGTTTACAATTACTAGCACACGGAAAGAAACAGAACATAATTATTAGACCCCTGGTGACTAATCTGAGGACGAAATTTCCGTGAGTCGAAAAATTAAACTCCTACCCGGGTAAAAATTGCCAGCGCTTATATGTTGGCCGAGCGTCGCCCGAGAGCTGGCACGCCAAGTGTCGGGTCCCAACGGTTGGCCAAGGGTTGACCGTTGATGGGGTTGCCAGACATTATCGGTTTTATGCACTGGCTGTTGGCGTCACATTCCCAGGTAGGAAACGCCAGCGCTCATGAAACGGGGTGGCTCTGGCACAGGTTTGGGCTGTCAAGCCTTGGGCCTCAAGCTTGGGCCAAAGAGTGGCCGAAGTTCATAGTCAGGATTTGGTGGAAGCTCTGGTTGCCGCATCTGGGCCAATGCTGGGCTGAGGATGGGCGGCCAGGCCTTAATTATCCATTCATTATTGTATTAAAAATTTCAATTTAATCACATCAATATCATAGCTAATCCATTAATTGAACTAATCGATGGATAAAATGAAGAAATTGAAAAATAATGTGGCTAAGGGTTATACGGGCATTTTTAACATACCATAACAATGATTATGTGGCGGCTGAGTGGTAAAGTGTGAGACTGGGATGCAAGAAGGCCCGAGTTCGATCCCGGTCTTCCCTGGACTTTATTTTTTATTTTTTTTTTAATTTTGTTTTTACTGGGCGAGAAACAGGGAATACTGATGCATTTAATCCAAAAAAACAAGCGTTGATAACCTAGCCATAGTCCAGCAACCATATGCGGCTATTGCTTGGCAGCCGAGTCTTGGCCGCTAGTCGGCAACCAGTAATGGCCCAACGTTATCATTCCAGCGCTGAGCCATACCTCGGCCAGTACTGGTTGATAAACGGCGCCCAATAGTCGGAACCCTGGCCGCCAGCCGTGGCACGTTACTGGCCCGTTCAACTTTTCTTACCCGGGTATAGTCTAAAATTTAGTCGCATTGGGCCGACTTTTTCTGTCGTTTCGGGATAGTTTTTATACTCACTGGGATGAATTTTTGGACGGAAATTTCGTCCGCAGATTAATCACCAGGGGTCTAATAATTATGTTTTTTTTCTTTCCATGTAGGCGAAACAAATTTTTTTTTTGCGCAACTGGAAGCATGGCACGCCATTACCGAGTATGCATGATAATTTCAAAATTATATTCGTTCAAAGCCGATAAAATATGGGCCAGCACATTTGACGTGATTTCGATATAAGAATTTGCGTCTAGAATTTAAGCTTTTTAACATTTTTAGTCACTACCAATTGGCAAAAAATTATGTAATGTCAACGCGCAATTGATTAATCTATCGTTGGGCATCCACTTTTTTGTGAAATCTCCGCCGGTGAATTAATTATTCATTATTTATCAACAGTCCGCGTGTGTGTGTAGGTCCGATATGTTAGTGTGTGATGTACCGATACCTCGATGTGTAGAGGAGGCGGGCATTGTACCGATAGGCTAAGGGAAACCATAGATATTTTCAACTTCTAACTCAAGTAAGCGCCAATGAACTATTGAATTAGCTTCATTGAACCCTTCTCCATAATACATTGCAAAACCAAGAATTGTTTAGCACTCAAAATATTTAAGTATGCAATGTATTAAAAATTTACGAGTTATCGGTACTGCGCGCAAATACTTTCGTTTACAGCAGCTGACTTTTCGTTTACAACTTGCACTTCGTGTCTATACGACCGCACGACAGATGGCGGCCGTCATTAATTACCCGGCAATCGTGTGTCGTCTCGCTTAACCTTCTATATCCACCTCAAATCTTACAGAAAAGTATGTGAGAGAAAAGTCGATTTAATTATCTAAAAGTGTATTATCATTGAAAAGTGTGCATTTTTCTTTTTTTCCCAGACAATTCGAATTTGTGTGTGAGGGGAATAAAGAAATGTGTTTGAAATTTTATAAGATTCAACCTTATATACCTATTTTGACTTGTGCTTTTTTTTATATAAAAATGACTTTCTCAACCACTAATATCAAAATAGTATATTATGTTACAAGTTACAGGAAAGTACATTAAAATATGTGGAAGGATAGTCTATTTAATTATCTAAGAGTGTATTATCATTAAAAAGTGTTCATTTTTATTTTTTTCCGCCAGATAATTCGAATTTGTGTGTGAGGAGAATAAAGAAATAATGGTTTTGCCAATATGTGTTTGGAATTTTATGAAATTGAACCTCATAGACCTATGTTGAATTGTACTTTTTTTTTATATAAAAATGAGTATTCCAACCACTAATATGAAAAAATAGTGTACGTTACAGGTGTGAAAAAGGGGGAACATTAAACTCGTGTGTTAACATTTTTAGCGACAGTCGTAGGCCATGTTTCGCCTCGTGCTAGACTCATCGCGGCGAGGGGTGGGGGTACGAACACTGGAGGGGCCCCTCCGGTGCTGGTTCCCCACCCCTTGCCTCGATGAGTCTATCACTCGGCTGCGCATGGCCTACGACTGTCGCTAAAACCATTAACCCACTCGTCTTAATATTCCCCCTTTTTCACACTTGTAACGTAATATACTATTTTTGAACGTAGCAATAATAATGAACATAAAAATAATGTCACTCCCAGGTGGGAAGTGCCAAGCTTCGACAACCGGGACAAGCTTGGGACAGCCTCGGATACCAAGCCTTGGCACACCTAGCTTGGCCCTTGCTTTGACCGATGGTGTTGCCACCCGGTTTCCAGGGCTTGTAGACGAGTCTCTGGCGACCAGCCTTGGGCCTGCCCAGGCCCAGAATTGGTAACCAGGATATCGGGTTGCCAAGCGTGGGCCAGGCTATTTCCAAGACTTGTCTAGAGCCTTGGTAAAACTCAGATTGTAATTTACATTGAGGCTTGGCGACTAAGCTTGTCCCAGTCTACGATTAGGACTGGTATCCAAGGGTCGATTGAACCCAGCTAGGAACAAGCTGTAGCCAGGACAGGCCTCAAGTCTCGGTAATAGCCTGATTAACAAGTAACATTGAGATACAACAACCACTCGTGGGACAATCTACAGCCATGGCTGGTACCTCAGGGCTAGATATACCGGATTTGGACCAGACTGAATCCACGACTGGCCCCAAGTCTGGGGGATACCCCGATGTAGCAATTACATTGAGATTTTGTAACCAGTCTTGAGCCAATCTACCACCAAGATCGATTAAATTCGCCCTTGGATACCAGTGCTGGTTTAGAATGGGCCGAACCTGGTCGCCATGTCTCAATAGAAGTTATAAATCTGGGTTTTACCAAGATTCTAGACCAGTCCTGAAAATAGGTTGGCTCATGCTAGGCGATGCCAAGCCCTGGTTATAAGTTTCGTGCATAGACTGGGCCAAATTTGGTCGCCAAGCCTCAATATAAATTGAAAATCTGGGTTTTACCAAGGTTCCAGACCAGTCCTGGCAATAGCCTGGCCCACGTATGGCAACACCGAGGCTTGGTTACCACTTCTGTGCTTAGACTGGTACAGGGCTGGTCGCCAGGAACTGGGCTACGAGCCCTGGAAACAGGGTGACAACACCATCGGTACAAGCGCGGGCCAACCTAACGTGCCAAGGCCTGGTAATGCGGGGCTGTCCCAACCTCGCCCCATTTGTCGAAGCTTGGTACTTGCTCTTTGAGATCATCCCCCGCTCTCCATTATGCCTGCCATTCCATTTCGCTCCGGTCCCGTTGTGTCCCACCCCGCTCTTATTTATCTCGCTCTATCTCATTTTATCCCGTTATCCTCTTTTGCACTACTATTCCATTTTGTCTCGCTGTCCCATTTTGCCCCACTATCAAAGTATATCATCCCATTCTATCCCGCTTTTTCATTGGTTTATTGTCTCTCATCCTCCTACCCCATTATCTTCCCTCCCATTGATTCTCCATATAAACCCAAGAAAAATATCCTCTCGTGGAAGCAGCGGCACAGCGGACGAGCTAAAAACTCTTAGAATTCCCGAAATCCTTTCAGAGCTTAAAGAGATGAGCTCTAAACTCCAAACAGCCCTTACACCAATTGATAGGATCACAATCATCGCATCCTATGTCCACCTGTTCTCACCCTCCTCAGACACACCTACGATTCCCCAGCAAACATAACCAACATATTAGCAATTAACATTTTTACGCTCAAGCCTAATCTGGACGAGTTATTACACATCGTCTATAGAAATAACATCAAAATTTGTCTGATTTCAGAGACTAAGTTAAACAGCAAAACGAAGAAAATTAACTTCCCAGACTTCTCGCTGATCAGGGAAGACAGCGCCAAAGCAGGTGGTGGTGTTGCGGTAGCGATCCACAAAACCTTGTCACATAAAACTCTTCCGCATGATCTCTTGTCGCTCACGGAATACGTGGGAGTAGAGGTCCAAGTAAAGAATAAAAAAACGAGGATCTACTCGATCTACAATCCACCGGATGTCTCAATAGATACAAACCTATTGAGGCACCTACTTTCCGATAGTACTCCAACAGTTATTGTTGGAGACTGCAATGCGAAGGACACTGCTTGGACCCCTGCTAGGCCAAACGAATCAGGTAAGATTCTCTCAAATTTTTGAAGTGAAACTTCTTATGGGAGGGTTTTGAAATCTCGATCGGCAACCTTTCTGGTGACGCTCGCTCTAACGTAGTAAGTAAGAGTGAGAGGCCTCCGGGAATCGAGCGAGAGTGAGACGGACTACCTTACGTCTCGTCTATCGGGCGAGAGTGAGAGGCCTTCGTGTATGGTGCGAGAATGAGACGGAAGACTTTCTGTCTTTCATGCCATTCTCTGCGTTCAGGCGGCGTCGCGATCGCGAAAAACAGCTGTTGGTTTCTAACACAGTGATCATAAGCAACGTATTTTGTTTTTGTGCGTGTCTTCATTACTTAAATCGAGAGTTTTGTGCAAATATGCCGAAGTCGGGTGCAGAAAGGACAAAAACGTGGCGGGAGAAAAAACGGGCGAGTGAAGGAATTGATCAGAATAGAAAACGGAAAAAAAGTAGAACTGAAATTGAACGAGATAGCAGGGAACGGAGGCAAACACGTGCTAACCTCTTACGTGACAGTGTGGACGATACTGTAAATAATCCAGAGAATGAACTATTAGCAACGACTTCGACTCATCCTCCTCCTGATTGTGATGTACATAGTGGTGATCGATTACAATATTCAGACTTTAATGAGTTTAAAACTGCACATAAGAACTTTCACCGTGATTTTATAAATAATCCATTCGGTTTTACGTGTTGTGTATGTTATGGTTTAAAAATGACTTGAAGACTCTATCCGTTGAAAATGAAATTCGTATTCAACAAAAATTTCCAGAATACAAAAGTAATAATGAGCTGGCATGCATCAGCTGTCGCCAGGCTTTGAGGAGAGACAAAATTCCAACATTGTCGAAATTGAATGGCTTTGTATATCCCCCGATCCCTGCACATCTTCCGAAGTTAGATTTAGTGTCCGAGAGACTCATTTCTCCTAGAATTCAATGTATGCAAATTCGCAGATTGCGTCATGTGCATGGACAATTTGGAATTTTGGGGCAGGTGATCAATGTTCCAGTGGATGTCAAACAATGGTCAATCACTTGCCCAGGAACATTGACGACGATCACTGTGTTTACGTTCATATCAAGAGAAAAAAAATTCATCGATCAAGCTACTTGACAGGTTTAATAAACAACAGAAATATTAAAATATAGCTACGATGCTTAGTACCGAGTCCATTGTATCAACTGTACGACATCAAAGTTGATGAATCTTTCTTTAATGAGGATTGTGTCGTTCATCAGATACCTATAGATAAACTGAGTGAAGATATCCCCATGGAGGAGAGCCTGTTCGCTCAGCAACACACATTACTCTGGAATGATGATAAATATTTGAGGATTGCTCCTGGAGAAAT
The DNA here is from genome assembly GCA_026005395.1 of Asobara japonica. NCBI lineage: Eukaryota > Metazoa > Arthropoda > Insecta > Hymenoptera > Braconidae > Asobara > Asobara japonica. The sequence goes on along the minus strand of BQMI01000458.1, from coordinate 58,930 downwards.
GAATGTCCCTCACAGTCTATTATTTGATGAGCATGCAGAAGATCTTTCCCTACTATCTATCTCGGACAATTCCGGCGCTTTAGTGAAGATCTCAATGTGACTCCATTCATGATGGCTACCAGTGAGCTAAGGAGCTCTGATCGACGTGGGGTTACACCTCATCATTTATTCTATATGGCAATGAAAATTATGAGGTTTAGAGTCCGTGACAGTCTATCCATTGCTTTGAAACACGTAGGTAAAGACACAAAAATTACACCTGAACAAATTCAATCAGAGGAGTATATAAATCATTGTATAGAAAGCAACTTGGCTTTTCTACATTGTATCCCTAACTCGACTTGGTATTGGGCTGAAAGAAAGAGAGACTTATTCGCAATGATCAGACAACTCGGAAAACCTACGTTATTCCTAACTATGAGTGCTAATGAAGTTGGTTGGCCCTCATTATTACAATTATTATATAAATTGAAGAAGTGGAGCAGAAATTACAGAACAAGATGTTCAGGAACTCCATTATATTGAAAAGAGCACACTCATCAATGAAGATGCTGTAACATGTGCCATCTATTTTAATGAGCTCATCAATGTTATACTGAACATACTTCAGTCCAAAAAGTCTTGTCCCTTCGGGAAATATCGTGTTGTCCATTATTTTAAAAGAACTGAATTCCAGCATCGTGGGAGCCCCCATGCACACATTCTGCTATGGCTTGAGAATGCTCCAGCGGATCCACTAGGTGCTGACCGACTAAAAGCTATTGAACTAGTTGATACATTGATATCAGTGGCCAGTTCAGAATCGTCGGGGAACATCAAACTACAGACACATAAGCACACGTTCACATGTTACGAAAAAATAGCTGCGAACGCTCATCAAAAGTGCAGATTTGAAGCTCCATTCATGCCTTGCAGATACACAACTATACTGACACCAATGCAGAAGGAAGAACCAGGATTCCACATGTATAAACAACATTACAAAACGATAAGAACAAACTTAGAGAACAACGACTATGCTGATATTGATAGTTTCTATCAGGGAAATGGAATACTATCAGATGATTACTACATGAATGTGCTTCGAGCTGGCATCAATCGTCCCAGAGTATTTCTTAAACGTCAACCCATGGAAAAGTGGCATAATCCATTCTACCCTTTCATTTTCAATATTTTGAAATCAAACATGGATGTGCAATTTATCACCGAAGAATACTCATGTGCTGCATACGTAGTGGAATACGTCAATAAAACGAACCGTGGAATTAGCAATCTCCAACGTTACATAACTGAAATAATGGATGAACATCCAGAGTTCGATATTGTCGAAATTACTAGGAAAAGGAGCGTTGACATGCTAAATACTGTCGAAATTACCAGTCAGGAAGCTGCATGGTACCTTCTGCGTGAACCGATTTCAAAGTCTTCTTCAGTTGTTACCTATATTTCAACAATATGGCCGATCGAAAGACAAAGAATTCGAAAAACTCAGAAAGAACTCAATGAAATGGATGCTGATGATGATGCAACAAACATATGGAAAGAAAATTGGTTTGACAAGTACGAAAAGAGACCTGAAAAGCTAGAAGATGTCAATTTGGCCCAGTTTGTTGCTGATTACACACTGAATAATCAGGGGAATTGGACACGAAGGAAACAACCTCGGATTATTCGGTACAGAAACTACGACATGGCTGATGATTTCAATGAATACAAACGGGAAATGGTGACTTTGTATATTCCATTCCGAGACGAAGAAAATGGAATTCTTGCAGAAACTAAATTCATACAGATTTAGGACGATAACGAAATATTGATTTTGGGCGACATAAAGAATTCTCATCGAATTTAGATATCCAGAAAACCAGATATCCAGAATTAAATCAAGACGATGATGCTGAAGGAGACAACGTAGGTCGCCTTTTTCCTGAAGCAAATCCTTTTCAAGAATTGTATAACGCTGACCACATAATGAACGACGATCTGCGGTTAGCAACACTTAACAAACTGGGTGCTATCGCAAAAAAGAGGCATAATTTAATGTCTAATGAACAATTTTATGAACTAATGAGAATGGCCTATCAGAGGCAGAAAGCACTCCTGATGCATGTGATTGCTAATCTCCTCTCATGAAACCGATCACCACTCCAAGTTTTCTTCACTGGGACAGCAGGACGTCGGAAGACATTCCTCATTAGACTCCTCATGGAAATTTACAACCGCTTCACAGATAATGATGGTTTTTGCAATGCTTACATCGCATGTGCATCAACAGGAAAGGCTGCAATAGCAATTAATGGTACGACAATCCACACTGCATTGAAAATATCCCTTTCCAAACTATTACCATTATCAATTGAAGTGGCTCAACAGTACAGAATGCTCTTCAAATACGTCCAAGTTATACTCATCGATGAGGTCAGTATGGTAGGAGTGGAATTGCTGTCTCAAATTGACGCACGGTTAAAACAAATAACAGGAAATTTCCAAGATAATTTTGGAGGAATGGATATCATTTTCATAGGTGATTTGCGTCAGTTACCTCCAGTGCGTGCTACACCCATCTATCAAGCAACAAAACGACGCATAGCAGCACCAACACTTTGGCGTGACTTGAAGCTCTATGAATTGGATAAAGTCATGAGACAAGCGAATGCTGATTTCTCCTCTTTATTAACCCAACTAGAATTGGATCAAGAACAGATACACCTAATCGAATCTCGTTTTTATACAAGAGACGAAGCAGATCGTCTTTGTCCACATGGAATTCGGCTATATTTGACAAATAATGCTGTAAACAAATACAATTTGACAATTCTTAATTCTGCAGAGAATAAAACAGTCTCAATAGCTACTGATGTATTCACCGGCTGCCATAATGCTGAGCAACAATCATTTGTACGACGAAAATTGCATAAAAAAACGGTAATAGACACTGGAGGTCTGCCCTACGAGATAATACTGGTGTTACATAAATGGTATATAATAACAACCAATCTGGATGTCTCGGATGGTTTAGCAAACGGCGCAGTTGGTAAACTAGTTCATATCGAAACTGATGAGGCAGGGGCAGTAACTCGTGTGTGGCTGGAATTTCCAGATTCACCAAAGACGGGGCAGAAGATCCGGAGAAAAGCTGCTGCGTTCATCCAAGCAAACAACATCAGCCACACGGCAGTTCCCATTGCACGAAGAACTTCTGCGATATATATGAACAATAATAGAACGATTTTCGTCAAAAGAAATCATCTGCCATTGGTATCAGCGTGTGCTATTACTATCCACCAGTCTCAAGGTAGTACGTTTAATCAAATCGTCTATGAATACGAAAAGACACATTCACAACAACTCCTTTACGTAGCCTTGTCCCGTGTCACAAGTATACAGGGATTGTACATCGTTGCGAAGGATGGAAAGAACACATTTTATCATGGACGGAAAAAAGCTCAATCAATGGACAAGCTACAATCAGAATTTAGAAGCTTATCAACAAATCCATTGATAACTTTGACAGACATTCTCCGAGAGTTCATCAGCAGACCAGGCTTATCAATAACAACCCTCAATTGCCAAAGCTTAGGAGCTCATAGCGGAGATTTCAATGATCCGGTGATTCTACGGTCTAATATATTGATACTTTCAGAGGTGTGGAAGGAAAACGATCAAGAAATTGATGTTCCCAATTTTAATTCTGTCGTACAGTTCAAAAGACATAATGTGAGAGCAGGGGGTGTCGCAATACTTTGCAATACTGCTCATGGAACGAACATCATGACACCCAATATGGACCTGAACTTGAAACAACTAGAATCGCTTTCAATTGGGTTGTCATCTGATGGAGAAATGTGTGCAGCTGAATGTCGCACAGAAAGCGGACAGCGGATTATGCTAATAGCACTCTATATTTCACCAAATCAGAAGATGGCGAAAATAATAGAGTTTATTCACCTTCACTTGCTGCCGTATACTCCAGTGGGGGCTGCAGAAGTTGGCGTGGAGCTGGACAAAATACCTATGATTATAGGAGGAGATTTTAATGTTAATTTTGCTTCAGAGGATTCCAAGCCATTAATTCAGTTCTTGCAACAGAAATTGGCATTGGAAATGAACAATTCACCAATTGGATCGACTACATGCCATGGTACCACGATCGATGCAGTTTTCTCACGTTACATCGAAAATTTGGAGTCAAGAGTCTTCATTACCTATTTTAGTTACCACAAACCTATCATTTCGTTCATGAAGAGTCTACCAGAGAATGAAGGTGAAGCTAATTAAGATTTAATTCATCATATTCATACTAATATTATTGTATCTTGAAAAAAGTATAATTATTATGAAGAATAAATTAATATTTCCTATCAAGAGGTGTTTGACACGTGATTAAAATGATTCCTCTCCCTCTAAACATAGAAAATAAATAATCCTTGCCGATCCAATCATTCCTACAATCGTTCCTACATACTACCCTCATAAATCAACCACTCCTAGTACTATTGACCTTTTCTTAACTAAGAACATCTCTATCATTAATAATTTCACCACACATTCCGAATCCCCATCCGATCACCTACCATTGTTTTTCTCCCAATTGGGCAGACCAACCTCACCAGAATCATCAAAAATTTTAAACTACGCGAAAACCGACTGGAATAAATTCAAGGATACCTTAAATGATGAGATTTCTACACCAAACCCTACTTGTAGAACACTGAAGCAACACATAACACATTTCACCCAAGTCATTCAAACAGCCCTGGATTCCTCCACTCCCATCCGCTCAACCAAATCCACCCACACTCCTATCCCACCCGAAATAGCCTCATTAATAAAGCTAAAAAATTACATTAGGTCAAGATGGCAAAAAACCCGAAATCGCTACCTTAAATCCGAACTCAATCAGCTGATAAAAGAAATCAGACTTAAATTAACCGAATGGAAACAATCATCGTGGGACAACAAACTCAGAAACATAAACTTAAAAGATCACTCTATTTGGCGCGTAGCAAAATATTTTAATAATACAGGTAAAAGAAAAATCCCCACACTAAAGTCAAACAACACACTCCACACAGAAGACCACGACAAGGCAAATACACTCTGCATACACTACGCACAAATACACGAAATATCGGCCTCCCGAGGCAACAAATCCTTTGAACAACAAGTCACAGGTCATGTGAGAAAAACTATCCTCAAAACCTCTATCGAAACTCCCATTAAATTCCTTACAAATCCCCCTGAAATCTCTTCCGCTATCAAAAAACTAAAAAATAAATCAGCCCCGGGTGTGGATAATATTCCCAATATAGCACTAAAAAACCTCCAAATTAAAGCAATAAGTTTACTAACAAAGATATACAATGCATGCCTCCTCAGAGAATATTTCCCGGAACTCTGGAAACGAGCGGTGGTCATTCCGATTCTAAAGCCCGGTAAGCCCCCTTCGCATCCGGTGAGCTATAGGCCTATTAGCCTCCTACCGGTATTGGCTAAACTTTTTGAGCGAATAATTTTAGCTCGTCTCAAAAAACCCATAGAAGAGTTACAACTAATGCCTATCAATCAATTTGGTTTTCGATCAGAGCACTCGACCTGCCACCAGCTGGTTAATGATATAAAATCCGCGAAAGACCGGAAAGAAGATACCGTTCTTCTTCTCCTGGACAGCGAGAAAGCCTTTGATTCTGTTCGGCCCACAGGCCTTATGTGGCCATATATATACCATATATAAACTCGAAGGATTAAATGTCCCTAAATATCTATTTAAAATTTTACTATCATATCTCTCAAATAGATATATCCGAGTTCGAGTCGAAACTTCGCTTTCGGATAAAATAGAAATTGTCGCGGGAGTCCCACAAGGGTCTATTCTCTCGCCTGTTTTATTCAACTTGTACATTGCTTCTGTTTTTAGCAGAATTCCGAGAAATGTATCCATTGCAGGCTATGCTGATGACATTGCTTTGTACTCAGCTAGCAAATCGATCAACAAAGCTATTAGAAGAATAGAAAATGCTGCTTCTTTCACAATCAGTGAATTAACGAAATGGAAAATTGAAGTGAATGCTGCTAAAACAGAAGCAATCTTATTTACTAGCTCCAAGGCCAAGCCGACTTTAACTATTCGTAGCGATAAGATCACACCAACCGACTCCGTAAAGTATTTAGGCTTACACATCGATTCCAAACTCCTGTGGAAAAAGCATATATCTGAAATCAAGGTCAAGACTAAAGTTATCCTAGTAAGATTGTATGATTTGCTAAAATCACCCGCGCTCAGTCAATCCCTCAAACTTACTCTCTACAAAGGGTTAATTAGGCCCATTATCACCTATGGTTGTCCTGCCTGGCACAATGCAGCGAAAATGTACTTGAATCATCTTCAAGTGATTCAAAATAAATTCCTACGAATAATAGGAAATTTTAAAAGAAGAACGACTATTGTGGGAATACACGAAACGCTCGGCATGACAACCATAGGCGAATTTATCGATAGAATTAATGAGACATTTAAATTTAAGCTACAATCCCATCCTAATCCCCAGCTCCAAAACATCAATATTGACATAAAATCCAATTGGTCCCGCTGACCACCTGTTTTGTCCCACCTTTCCATATATCCTTTTCTCTCCCGCCCCTCATGCACCCATTACTTATAAGGTTTTTTAGAAGTCATTTTTCCTTATATCGAGTCATCATGTAAATAATCACAAATACCTGTAATAATGAAAAATTAGGTTACACTTCTTTCAAATTAGATATAAAGCCAACGGATGGTGATCTAGAGTGTAGCACTTAAGATATTAATACTGTATATAGTATGTATATATGACAAATGTTAATCAACAATTTTCAAGTCAAGTCAAGCACAACGCAGGAACAACTAGAATATCCAGCGACCACTGAAGTTAAGCACCAACGATAATGGACCGTAGGAGGATGGGTGACCGACAACAAACACCTAGCGATCTGGATATTCCTACTTCGCAAACTAATAGTCGAAACTGTTTTTTTATTTTTTTACTATTCTACACTCGATGAGCCAATGAGATTAACATACTCATCACTCTTTTAATAAAACATTTGTGCAAGCTTAATTGAATTATTTATTTTTTTATGTTAAGCGTATATCCTGGTTCTAGCTAAATGCCAGCCGTGGGCCAGGCTAAACTACCAGGCTAGTCTCAAGACTAAGGGATACCTCAGTCCTAGCCTGGCCCCATGTTTCATTCCAGGCCCGGTATAGGCTACTTCACCCAGCATTTTCCTTTAATTTTTGGTTTTTCTGTTTTCTGATGTCTCTTCATTGTGAAAAGCATGAAAATAATCCCAATGTAAATATAACCTCAAATTAACCTGTGTCTTTTATTCATTTTCTCAGCATATTTGCTATGCATGCTTAACTAGTGGATTGAATTTACACTAAAAACCTTCAGTTTTATACATTTATTTATAAAATACTGATTAGAATCTTTGGTAAACTTACTTTTTTTTGGCCGGCCGCTCACTTCTTCACCGGTCTCAGCTGCCACTCGACCCGCGGTACTACACACCGAGCTATCGGTACATCACGCACTGACATATCGGATTTACACACACGCGCGGACGGTTCATAAACAATTAATAATTGATTCACCGCCACAGATTTCACAATGACGTGCATGCCCAACGATGGATGAATGAATGGCAAGCAGAAATTTCATAACCTTTTGCCAATTGGTAGTGACTAAAAATGTTAAAAAGCTTAAATTCTACACGCAAATTCTTACATCGAAACCACGTCAAATGTACTGATCCATATTTTATCGACTTTGAACGAATATAATTTCGACATTATCATGGAAATTAGGTAACAGTGTACCATGCTTCCAGCTACGCAAAAAAAAATATTTTTTCGGACGCCCCCTCGGAAAGTTCGTCATTGCTCGCTGGGGGGGGGACCCCAAAAACAAGCCGATTGCCGTACCGCTCTGGCAATCGTGACGTCACATCCATTTCCAGATCCCCACGCGGCAATTTCGTGTTTCTGAATTTCGGCTACAAAAGCTCCGTCTTCGGGTCGGGCCCGAAGTTACCCCGTCCCTGACGCTCAACACACGAGTATATGGCAATCCCGAATAGAACCGAAGACGGGGGTATATATATATACCTGCAAAATCTCTCGTCGGCTGATTGCATCATTCAAGTGACCCATGTTTGGCTGTCCACAAAAACAAAGACAATATTGAACTAATGCTATTATTTACATCGGCAAATGCAAGTGATGACGCTTAATTGATACTATTTTACCGACCACCTTAACCATTAACAGATTATTTTAAAAAATGAAGTCTTTATTTGGAAAGAATCTATTTGGGAAAATCTTATTCACTGTAGTCACAATTTAATTGCATATTCAAACATTCGAAAATTTTACAGATTTCACAAATTTTGAAGAACGAAAAATCTCTAAACTGTTCTGAAACTCCCATAAAATTTGAAGAATTGGAAACAAACCTTGTTTTTTAAACTGAGCAACATTTTTCATACATTTACTTGAAATTCGGCAACTTTTGAAATTATAACCTGAAAATGTTTGAATATCTCGAATTTTGATGACGCTAGAAAATTCACGGAATATAGATGTATATATTTTATCTTTCGAAAATGTGAAAATTTTCAACTTTCGAAATCTTAGATTTTTGAATTCAACAGTTTCAAAATTTTAAAAAGCTTAGACATTATGAAAGTATTCCAAATTGTACAAATACCAAAAATAAATTAAATTTTTCAATGGAATTGCATCGGGTTCCAAGAAAAATCCAAAACGTTTCCTTAGACTCTTCTACATATTTTTCCTATGTGAATTACATATACATATATATAATTAAAACCAGTCATGTCTAGTAAAGCCGTTTGACCCATGCGAACTTGCAGGCAGCGTCCATCCAAGTATCGAACCAAAAAATATTTACGAGGAATATCTACCGTCGAAGTCCCAGTTACTGCACACCTCAGGCCCAGTTCGTAGACGAACATATGAACGATCCTGATTTCTTATTAATTCAAACCACAGTTATTTTAGTGGGTTTTCTTGGGGTTCTCCCATAAGATGCACACACTGCAATGGAATATTTACCGCTGTCATGGCATTTCATGGCGTAGGGTTAAAAAATGTCTGCGATCTGGGACCCGTGCGGTCACTGGTACATTGATGGTATAGGCCGTAGCGCTAGAATTGTACTGCTGAATCAAATGATCCCAATTACCCTGAGTGTCGTAGTAGTGAATTCCAGTTTTTTTTCGGATCCCTAGTCGCGATAACAATATTGCATTGAAACTTTTGAGGTAAATTTTCCAAAAAATTACACGGTGTTAAGCAACAGAATATTCGAAAATTGAGCGGTAAAACTTCATTCACGAACTTTCCGAACGGGCATCCGAAAAAATAGTATGTGTCACGTGGCCGCCCGGCGGTATCGTCGAAGGGGGGGCGCGCCACTCGAGCTCGGCCCGCCTTCGGCGGGCTTCGCTCTCTTACGCCGCGCGCTTCCCCCCTGCGGCAATACCGCCATTGCCGGCCTTGTGACAGAATATACTATTTTTACCTGCTAGGAATTATAAACGGTGGTTATCGGTCCAACAAGCCTATCGGTACAATGCCCGCCTCCCCTAGTACTGACGGTCGAGTGACAGCTGAGAGCGGTGAATGAGTGAGCGACCGGACGGCCCGGGCAAATTAAAGCAAGGTTACCAAAGATTCTAATCATTATTTTAAAAATAAATGCGTTGGGCTTCTTGTATTTAATATGATTAAGTGATAAACACAGTTGACAAAACATTATTTATTAAACACCTCGTGGGAGAAGCGGCTAACCAGAGAAATTACTCACTTATCGGTACTAAAAACGGCATTATCGGTATACCCCACCACACGCGCAGTACCGATAAATCGTAAATTTTTAATACATTGCATATTTAAATATTTTGTGTGCTAAACACTTCTTGGTTTTGCAATATATTGTAGAGAAGGGTTCAATGAAGCTAATTCAATAGTTCATTGGCGCTTATTTGAGTTAGAAGTCGGAAATATCTATGGTTTCCCTTAGCCTATCGGTACAATACCTATCGCCCGCCTCCCTAATGAACTCAATAAGAATGAAGACTAACAGAATGTACAAAAGAAAAAGTGGCAAATGAAAGATAACAAAATAGTCGCGAAGTTTCTATCAATTCATAAATATTTTGCCCTTTGAGGTAATCATGTTATAGAAAGTTTTAGAATGACATTGAGGCGTTTGACCGATCGGAAGTTCACGTTTTCACACATGGATGGTATGATCGAAGGCAACTTAGTCACGATTGATAGATCTTCATTTGATTCTCTTCTGGGTTATTTAAAATAAGCGTGTTATCATTGCCGTTGTTAATAATTCCATTTGTTTTGCTGTTCATGCTCCCGGGCATATGGATCGTACGATGGTCGTGATCTGGTCGTCGCTTGGTTCCGAAGTTGTCAAAATTCAAACTTTTTTTTCAAAAACTGAAAATACCGCGGATTGCTCAAAATTTTCACAATTCTTGGGAATTAACAAAATTATAAAATTAGCAAAGTTCTTGATATATTTCAAATTCCAGAATTACCAAAATTCTCAATATTGTTAGAATTTTGAAACCCGAAATTCTCGGAATTTTTAAACAGTCTTGCACTAATTTCTGTAAAATCTTTTTTGTAGACCTTCTGTTTTCAATTTAAATTTACGAACGAAATTCGATAAATTTAATGCATTATTAACTTCCCGAGTTTTCGAGAAGTTAGGTATTGTAATGACCCCTAAGTCAATTTCGTTTATTTCGGTTCATAACTAGGGCCGAAATATACGAAAATGGTTCCCGTCGAATTGTGAACAAATGTATGCGTGTGTGTGTGTGTGTATGTTTGTATGTGTGGAAAACGCGTCAGACCATCTGCGTTATCGAGGCCTCATGGAACTCAGATGGGATTAGTTTTTGGTTCAAATGGACGGAGCATTCTTTTTGTTATTCACAACACTTTATTGCAAAAACGGTAAGAGATGCGGCAACAAGTATTAAACAGCACTTGTTCTGTAAGTGGAAATGCATATTTAATTTTCGATGACTTTTTTTCCACAATTGTCATAATTAAGGAGTTATGAGCGGGTTAATCCTCGAGCGGTCGTAATCTTATTAACGCCTCACTGCCAGTCCAGTGACGCGCTTAATTGTCATCCTCACGCCTCTCCACTTACAGAGCTAGTTTTGCCTAATACTTGCTCTTAGCATTTTGTGTAATCGAGCGTTGTGAATACGCCAATTGTTGATAACAAAAAACTGGCCGGTTGATTTAAAACAAAAACTAATCGCATCTAAGTTCCATGAAAACGCTCCGATGACAACCTCGATGACCCGATCGTTCGACTCGTTTATGAAAAATTGTTAACCAGAAATTCCGATTCCACACATCCAAACACACACACACACACACACACACACACACCCAGTTGTTTCGAACTCGACCGGTAGCATTTTAGTATACTTACACGACCAGTTACGAATCAAAAGGAAAAAATTAAGTACGTGCGGGCCTCACAACAGAAGTGAAAGTTCTCAAAAAAAAAAAAAAAAAAAAATATGGAGCGCTTGCAAAATCAAAAATCAATGTACCCCAATCATACAATATATCATGTACTGCGGGTTTATTATCGTTACGTCGCATTCGCTGACAAATTCACTGTCAGGCAGTGAATAGCAATGTTACTGTCGCGTGTAGTTACTGCAGTCTGCAAGTTATGTAGTCTGATAAAACAGAATGATTTTGGTTGAGAGTTGCCGTTTCGTGACGCGCTCAGGCATTTCATTCTCAATATCCGAAACAATGTATATAGCAAAAGGGAATGAGAAAGACAGATATCAACATAACCGTTGCAACACAAGTGTTACAATTTTCGTGACGTTTTTGTTTTTTACTACGCCCGCTAAAGAAGTTTCACTTCAAAAATTGATCTAGGGGTCATTACAATTACTTTCCGAAAAATAGGGAAGTTGAAAAATAAAATTTTATTCTTTTGAAAAGATACAACATATCATGAAGGCTCATTCTTAACTTCCCCATATAAGAAAGTTAGTGTTGTTCATTGGAAAATGAAAAATCGATTTTTCATTATATCTCCACGTTTCAATGTATTTCTAATATTCATGTGGTCAGAAATGATGTCCAATGACTTTTTGGGAACGAATAACGTGATTCATAACGAGAGCTGTGGGTTAAAATGGAAAAATAATCAAAATAAAATAAACAAATACTTGCTAGGAACTTTCTGTTTAGGACCAAGAGGGCGATTATCACCACCTGAGTCTCCAAAGGATGGAACAGTACCGTCGCAGGTCGTTTCGTATAATCTTTGGCGATTTAGGTGAAGCTTTGCCATGGGTTTCATATCAGCGCCAAGAGGATCATAGAAGGGTGATCTTGTGTCATTTGGACAGGTTGAAGTGATGCGCCTTATTGACTCATGTGGATGTGTCGGTGCGTCCTCTGACTGTGAATATATTTCATACCATTACACTAGGGGTGCCCCAATAGCTTTATTCTAAGTGAAGAGATGGCAGAGTCGTATAATGTTGGACAGATTTTCAGAATGCGTTAGATAGTAAAAAGAAATGAATCAATTTTTTTAGGGAATCGACGGGTGATGCGATGAAAGGTAGGAAAATCAATAGTCCATATGCCTTGAACATCATAGGTCACGTTAATACAAAATGGCAGAACATAATTAACTTTGAAGACTCCTCCATTCATGAAGCGAATGTTACTATCAGGGTCGAAAACTAATTGATCAACGGTCTTCTCCAATACTCGCTTTCTGAAAATGAGTATTCGATGAGTTAATATCAATTCAAAATGATTAATTATTAATTACGTAGTTTTCAAATAAACCTTTGGAAGTTCAATAATTTCCAAAGTTCATTCGATTTGACGTATACTAAAACCCCATTTTGGTAAAATTGCAATGCAAAAGGCTGTGAAAAGGAAAAATTTAATCTTAATTGAAAAAACCTAGTGCTAACTGTGCTTGATGCCGAAAAACAGAAAATTTTCACTAAAAAATAATAACAGACCGCGTCCAAATTCCAATAAATAGGAGGTATGGGGCCATACGTTGGTCGGAACTCCGATTTATGGTCCTTATACATCAGTCTTACAATGTTTCGAATGCTCTGCGATTTCTTTGATTTAAGAATTCTGCGATTCTTGATTCAACAATCACCCCATGCTCAAATCAAGAATCATGTTTGAACGACGAATACGCTAGTTAGGAAATGAATGACTATTAGTGTCATTAAAAAAAATCCTGAAACGACAATTAACAGTGACATTAATCAATGATTAATTCCTCAGACATCCTCAATAATTACAACGAATGATCAAATCTGGTGGTTTTATAGTACTAGCTTCTTTGGCGATCTACAGAATAGAGTAGAGGTACCATCTGGTCTATAAAAAATGGAAATGATGAAAAAAATGTAGAATAATAAAAACGCATCAAATGATTTATTTTATAATCCAATTGAATAAATAATTTGAAATAATAAATTTTCATCATTTTTATGCTTTTTAGGCCAAAATTGAACACATGTGCGCTATTTCGTCATTATCAGATCGCCAGAGCGTATAATAATGTGAAAACTAATATGGTTGTCTGCACTCAAGAACTAGGCGGATGTTAAATCCCAACTTTTTTTTCTGTGCATGATTCATTTCTTCATTACTGATTTTCTGTTGGTTGAAGGTGAACGCATAGAGTTTGAGAAATGATTAAGTCGTATTACAAGACGTTCTTCTCCACAGAACGTGTTAACTCACCATATAAGTACTTCCATCGTCGGTGCCGGCATCGATCGGATACAAATTAAGCTCTTTGTGCTCAATCCAGGAGCAATTTGATAGACAGAGTTCGAGGCCTGATACGCCAACGATCCAATCAGGCGATGGAACTGTCAAGAAAGCACGTCAGTTCGTTAATGAGTTACAGTAAGACATTTAAAGAAGGGAAAGCATAATTAAGATCTAGGCCTTGCCAATCATAGACACCAGGGACATGAGGTGATGCCTCTGGTCAACTCGGAAAACTGCGAAGGTGCGACCAGTTACATTCGGGTGACTTATACCTCGAGCTTTTATTATTGTTCGGATGTGTTCACTCTGAAAAAAAATAAAATGTATAATTTGAGTGACTTCGAGGGAAGTTATTCGGTCATTTTATATACTCGCAGATTATGGATAATTCTTTCAATATAAGACAAAGCTAATGCTCCGATTGAAACATCATTGGAAGCCTCATTCTAACCATTATGCCGAAAGAATGTTCTTTCATGAATTTCGATGAAATTATTCGACTCGTTAAAACGTGTAACCATTTCAAAACAGTTGTATAGAAACGGTGTATGAAAGCTCCCTATTGTTAACTTCCCGAATTTTCGATTTCTCATGAACAAATGAAGTTATGGAAGATTTCAAGATCGCGTTCGAAGCGTTTCCGTATATCTCAGAACTGATTAGATTTTGGATGAAATTGGTGCAGTATATATATGGTCATTGACAATTGCAATTGTTCATAATGTTCTATTCCATAAACTATTAGAGATAGCGTAAAATTTATATGAGAAAAGTTATTTCCCATACGAAAATACGTATGGTATGTAGAGTAACTTTTTTCGATATTGTGCATCATTAAGGAGGTATGACCGTCTCAACAATTATATCTGTAATGAGTGAAGGAATGAACTCAGCGCAGTCATGACGGTCCCTGTGGAAGCGTTTCCATGCAAAATCGAGTGAATTACACTTTGGATGGGATTCGTGCAGTATATACAATGTTATCAACAATTGTAATTGTTTATACTGTTCTATCGGGGAAAATATTAAAGTTATCGGGAAACATCTCAAAAGAGAATTATTGCTTACATAAAAATACAACTGTTTTGGGCAATTACTTTTTTCTATAATTTGCATAATTAAGAAGGTATGGTTGTCTGAGCAATTTGAAAGATGGGCGCAATGCATATGACCCGGTTTGTTCCTTATACAACAATGCACATCCAATATGACTTTGATTCAATATAGGTTAGAACATATCGCGAGTTAAACTAGAATATATTTGACGACTGAATATGTCGACAATTGCTGGAAAACTGTCGAAGAGCGGGATAACTAAGTAAGCACAGAGATAGATGGGGTAATCAGGCGGACGAATTCCAGTTGTATAATTTGATGGGCTTAAAAATCAAACTAAAGTGATCCTGTGCAGCAATTATTAGTCGCAATTTCAATTATTGATATCACTGGTGAGTTTGGTCATCACAATGATTGCGTGTTTATGCTGTACTAAAATACCAAATCGGGAAGTTTTGTTTGTGCCCCGTATGGGGTACACACATTTGCACACCACTAGTTGTCGGTGCTGTTCTCCCCGTAATTCCACGGAGAAGCCATTTATAGGCTATGCTACTTAAAGGGTTAGTAACTCGGTCATTGAGTGACACAGCAAGTGCCAAATGTAATCGATTTCCGTGCTTAAACCGGAGAAGCCATTTCATCGATTACACACTTGATTTTATGTGACTGGATTCCCATTGATTTCTATCAAGTCCATCTCAATAAAATCAATGATTTCTATAATATTTAAATTTCTAAAATAAGATGGGTAGAAGGAAAGAAAACGCAGATATTAATTTTGGCAAACTAATTAATTTATTGAAGGGAACCATATATGAATGTGATGACTCAGAACCAAGGCAAGAGCCAAGGGAGACGACCTTCGAAGTATTGCTCTACTTCTTCATAAATTATTTTCATCCACTGTCAATTCTCCTTTATTATTGAAAACCGAAGCTGAAATTCTCCGCTGATATTGTCGGAGCTCTATATAGCCATGAGAGATCGTACTTTGTAAAAGAAAAACCATAGAATTTTTATCATAAATTATATCAACTACAAAGAACGTTTACATTTGTTCCGGTTTTTACAAAAACATGAATTGGATAATGGCGTGAACTTGAAAGTTTTCCTAATGAACATGTTGCCAATTGCCACTGACAAGGTGCCAGCACCTCGCGGCTGAAAAATGTCAAAAGGAGCGCCGAGCCCTTGAGCCGGCGCTGATGACCCAATGGCAGTGCGCTCACTACCAAGGGCTTATCAATCCCGGCCCTCCCTTTCTTCATCGAGCAAGCTATCGATGCTTGCAACGATGTATCCCGAGTGGTTAATCGGCCATTATTGTTCTACAACGAGTTGAGATCACACGTGCACTTTTCACGGGTCACATTGAGAATAAACCAGTTCGTTTTTGAGACAATTTAACACCAGTTTTTTGTGAGAAATTCATCACTGAGTACCAATCATCAGGAGGGATCACTGAAATCGTCCTGATTAGTGTGGAGAAGCGAAAGACAAGGAGGACATAATCAGGAATCATCTATTGAGTCGCTCGCCACGAGCAGGTACTTTATCCACTTCATTTGATTATTCGTGATAATCAATCAATGAGCAAAAGGTCCAATCAAGATAGTATATATACCTTGTCAAGTTTTTTGAACATTATTATTACAAAATTGGGATCAAATGAAT
Source organism: Asobara japonica (assembly GCA_026005395.1). Classification (NCBI taxonomy): domain Eukaryota; kingdom Metazoa; phylum Arthropoda; class Insecta; order Hymenoptera; family Braconidae; genus Asobara; species Asobara japonica. Next base: position 42,297 of record BQMI01000458.1, on the reverse strand, counting down.
AGTTACAGAATCAGGTCCTACAATGAGCGCCACGTGGCATACATCTATTCGAATCACCTAAAATCATGGGAGAGGGACAGAGCTACAACACTAATGGTGATGACGTGATCAATAAATTTAGGATACGAAGTTTAGTCACCGAGCTGGGATATTTGGAGTAATTGCTCACAAGTAGTTGTGCATGCACCCACCATACTAAGGAATAATCAAATAAGTTACATCACCAGTAGTGAAAATTGGGTATCATTAATTTGGAGAGATTAATGACCGGAAACTCACCAGTTATAACGGATAGTGTTGAGTGCGTTTAATAGTGATATTGACGGTTAATCAAATGAAGAACTTAACATCGAGATGGAATCAATTAGAAAATTGCTCTGAGAAGTATTTTTCCAAATATCGATATTTTTCAATTCAGTTAATTAATTTAAGGATTTTATGTTAAACGATAATGAAAATCAACCGTGAGTGATTATAATCATTTGCCCAAAATGTCACCACCAAGTTCAGGTCACCAATCCGGCTCCTATTTTTGCATTAATCAAAACTACAGTCCACTTTATCGAACGGCTATATGAAGATAAGAAGTTGTGGAGAAATTCCACTTCATTCTTGAAACAGAACAAGTTGAATAACCCTTCTCTCGAAATAGACACCAGTCTCCAAGACGCAGTTGCTCACATTCTCGAATAGAAATTGTGTTATCACAGTCACGGGTAATAGGATTACGTCGACTAGAATAACTACTTAGTTTCTGGTCCGTAATTCTTTGGACCGATTACTGCTAATTTTTTGAATTCCTTTGCTCAAGAGCCAGCAAATGGATGATTTCCGTACTACGAATTCATTCCCAGAGTGATCCCTAACGAGAACGAACGGACACTCTGGATTTAAATTCATCCAAGACTTAGAAGAACTTTTCAAATCTAAATGTTAATCAACTGGTTAAAGGACATTTAGATCGTGGAATAAATCTTGAGATTCACCTCCAGATTTATCTTCCCTATTACAACCTTCGGAATCTAAATCATCCATTAGTTCTCCATCATTCGGCAAAGATTGATGAGCGAGATCCACCCAATCTGAAATTCTCATACTTCTTACCAGGCTTCTTTCAACTTTGCTAAATGCATCTTGCATAATTTCTATCATTTCCTCGATATTGGGCACTTCAAATTCCTCATCAAGGTGTCTTGGTGGGTTCGGCGTAGATAGTTGAACATATTGGTACGATCATTAATATTTCCTGATGTTATGTCGTCTTGTAACTGTATCTCTTTCACTCTGTGAATTGTTTCGAGGAGTGTGCAATTAACAACTGTAGAGGAAGTTATACTCATAGATTTTGACCGTCGAAAAAAGCTTCCGCAAGCTTGACTACTAAATAACCACGGTACAAATATTTCACAAGTGGGCAGAAATTACTCTATATACTCTCCCAATCGCAGGATGATCGAGACAAGTCTCTGAGCATTTCTTTCTATGCATATGTACCTATTAAGGGCGATGAAGTTATCAGTTATAGGATACTCTGATTTGCAAGCCACGATCGTTAGAATCGAAGAATGAATATGCAATACCACGCATTATAAAGGTGCTCAAGGGGTAACAATTTTTCATTGAGAAATGCATTTGTTCTGAAACTAATTATTTCTAAGTATAAAATAGTTCCTTCACTCCCAAGGTTATGCTTCCACAGCATATCAATAACTCTCTATGCCCACATATATCTACTGATATATAAGTAATTTCGTCCCTTAGGAACAAATCTTTCTCTGTCAACAAATGTTTATCGTTGGAAAAGGCGTTCAACAAAATTATCAGATATGTCCAAGAATTTAAGCATTCACCCACAACAATGTCGAATATTCTCTCATTTTAGCTCCTATGTGGATTATATCTTCTGCACATACTGTTTTGGGGAAAGTAAAGTATGGTAATACGAAATTTTATGTTTGCCTCCTGAAAAATGAGAATATATTGTGGAATTGTGGCAATTCGATTGAATCTTGGTTTGCACAACGCGTGATAACCGGGGGTCTCCGTCAGAACTGATACCCAGAACTGAGAGTCCTTCTTTCTCTAAACCACTCCGAATAAAACTCTAGCTTCGTCGAACAATCTTGAAATCAAATTTGTTATCAGTTCCAAATGAGCATAAACAGAAAGTCGGAGCTATACTCTGTGTTTAAACTCTCTATTGTATACACTAGGCGACTAGTCTTGCTCTCTAGAAAATCTCTCTTGATTTCTGCAGCAGATTTAATAACGAATGTATCGGATTTGGACATACCATTGGCGGACAATGGTAAAACGAATCCCAGCAATGGGTTTGTTTCATAGTCATACTGAACTTGCTCAGCTATTCGAGTGGCGTCCTCGCTTAACCATACAATAAGAGGCAATATCCTTGAAAGTAGAAAAATTGTTAGTTCCTCAAATCTAAAAATTCCCTCCTTGATATTACAAATAATGTTTCGAATTTTCTGAGTGACACTATGAACAGTAGGAATCGGGAGATTTGCTGCTAATGTTTCGTATATCAGTCTTCCACCAATTGTGAATAAATAACAACAGGAGAGATGCAATAAATTATCATAACTATTACCCTTCTGTCGGATAAAATAGGATGTTTTTGGCTCACTCTCTTCATCTCGTTCTGAATTATAAGCGGACACCTTTTTTTCTCCATAAATCTATCTAAAAATTTGCTTAATTCTCTATTTTCATTGGTAAGATATTTCTTCGGTTATGAGCCGAACTTGTCTGTGTTACATCTGAACGCCTCGAGATATAATGTCAAGTGGCTCCCACCTGGGGCGGGACTTGACGGGTGGATTTTCATTTATCCAATTCCTCGATACCCGGAGTTGACTGAAAGGAATGTTCATTCTCTTGTTAGGGCTAGCGTAAGTGACACGTTTTCACTCCAACGATTAATACAGCTAAACCTAAGTATTTGACCTGCTCTATAAAATACAATCAATACAACTAAACCTAAGTATTTGGCCTACTCTATAAAATACAGTTAGACTCACAATTGACCTCCTCTCTAAAACCCGTAGTAAATTACTACTTCATAATTGAACCTGCAAACAATTGACATAGTATGAAACTCATCACGATACGCATCGGAGACAAAGCGTTAAACGTTAAATTTCATTAAAAGTCAAAAATTAAAATCATATTACAGAAACTTAAATATTGATGAACTCATCTTGAATCCTCACTAATGAATGACGAAAAACAAGTAAGGTTGGTGAAACATAAGAAAACCCTCAGCATTAGACAAATCCATATGCATCTACAGCATCAAAAAAATATAAGCTCTATAACAGGTTAGTATAAAAACCGTGTTTTCGAGTTTGCTTCGCTCACATGCCATCCTACCTTAGCGCTCCCCCATTTTTGTGTCCACTGCATCACCATCAACAATAACTATAGTACGTAGTTCTAGGCGTATCTTCAAAGAATACACGTGGGTGAATAAAAATGTTATGCGCATATGTTGGTCATTGGAATGTAAAATTATTTATGAAAACACCTGATGATGATTCTCTCAACGTCTGCTGTATTGGTATATAAACAGAAAGATATTCAACAGGTTGTCCAATTTCTGAGTTGATTGCTGATCCATCTGACTTCGGGAGTTTCAGTGAAGGGGAATTAGGGTTATCCGGACTTGGCTTGTCAGTTGCGGAGATCATGGCTGATTCTTATCACGTCTGCAACTTGTTTGTGGTAGGAGCTGAGGGGTCGTCAGCTAATTCTTCAGTTCATGGAATAACCACCGAGCCAAGATCGAATTGATTTGACTTGCTTCTTCTTGGCTTCTATTTTTTTACGCTGATGTTACTCTGAATGTGTGTCGATAAGGCGAATAAAATTTGTTAAAACCCATCGTGATTTTCTACTTTGAGTTCGAAAAGTTGTTGTGATCGAAACCATTTTTTTTCACAAATGTAACAATCATTTGTACGATGTATGAGAAAGAAAGAGATAATCCATCTTCGTCGTGATTTTCTTTGACTGAAACCTGCACATTGACCTGCCTGACAGAAATCGGTCATTCTGACCGTAACTTTTCATCTCCTTCCTCCATCATGGACTTTTTCTCGTTGTCATTTGAAGATGTCAAAATGTTGGTCAATATTTTGATGACCTCTTCCACTTTCAATTTGACGTTGCCCTCAGAAGGGTCTGGTGTAATCACCTTAGAGAGACTTGATTTTTGTTGAGCTGGAAGTGTGTTGCTAATCAGAATCTTGGAATCGTCACTAATCAGTTCCCATTAATCTGGATCCTTTTCCTTTACAAACTGAATAAGTTGCATCAGAAGATGGCGATTTCCCATGGTGAACTTGAATTTTGGTGGTGTCTTGTGATAGATATCATAAAACAATTTCAATCCTCATCCATTTCAATCCGCAAACTTTTTCAATATTCACTGGGAAATATTCTTTCCAGCCTGCGTTTGTATCTGTTAGACAGGTAATTACAACACCTGATACTGGTACGAGTACAGTACGATAGAAGACTCACATTTACTGGCGGCGCCAGGAGAAACTCAGAGACGAATTTTTATTTCAATAATGTCATAGGTTGCCAACGATCTCATGGATTGATTGCGGGATTGTAAACCTATTTCCATGATTGACGAAATTTCGATGATTTCCTGTACGTGTAACGCTCGAGACCCAGCCACTTTTCAGGGCTCCGTTTAGGTTGACTTCCCCCAGTCTGGCATGTCACAAGCAGTGAGTCTTCGCACAAGGAGTTTCGTATCTCATATTGTGCACAATGAGGTGGCGTTCAAAATAAGGCACGATAATTTTAGATGTGGAGGGACAGAACGTTTACGGGGGTTCAAACTAGAAGGAGCGCGAGTCAGTGGACTAATGGGATCGTCAACTAACGGGGTGTCAACTTATGGGAGAGCCGACTGTATTGTTATTTCCACGTGATGGCCAAAAGTGACACATCGATTTCCAAAATACTAACCCCTTGGAGAGGATATACACAAACTGTATGCGTACTCAGAGTTCCAGCGAAAATGCATTCTTTAGGTCTCAAATATGCAACAGTATTGAATTCTAATCCAACATTAGGATGCTCTGAGCAAAATACTCCGCATAGCTGCATCAAATTGAGGAGGAGCAACCGCTTCTGTACTGTGCATTTTGTCCCGTCACCCCGAACGTCGTTAACGACAAATACCACGTCAGCGATGAATGATTAAAATCAGACAATATATATATGTATAGCTATCAGAACTCTCATATCACCAACAATTACTTCACAAATTCATCAGTTTGTAAGGGCAGCCAAATTCAGACCAAGTTGGAAGCCAGCCACATCATCCAAAGAAAGACCATTTTGCTTGAAATACATCAAATTTCTGATACCGAAAGCTTGATGGTGATGATCGATTACTCTTTATATTGAAGCACCGTCTGAGTTATATGAGACAATTTAGCTACTCATTAGTATTGCTATGCGGTATTACAGAACCATACTATTCAATTAAAAAATTGAATTAAAGATAGATCGAAAATTTAAGAGAAAAAAATCCCGATAGTCCCAGTCGGGATTCGAACCCGAGACTCCCAGTTACGCGACGGGGACTTTTCCAACTAAGCTACCGGGCATATAGAGACTTTTCATTCTCAAATTCGATCAGTAACCACCACCTCCCCGTCTGAAGGTATTTATAAAATTGAATTAAAGATAGATCGAAAATTTAAGAGAAAAAAATCCCGATAGTCCCAGTCGGGATTCGAACCCGAGACTCCCAGTTACGCGCCGGGTACTTTTCCAACTAAGCTACCGGGCATATAGAGACTTTCCATTCTCAAATTCGATCAGTAACCACCACCTCCCCGTCTGAAGGCATTTATTAAATTGAATTAAAGATAGATCGAAAATTTAAGAGAAAAAAATCCGGATAGTCCCAGTCGGGATTCGAACCCGACACTCCCAGTTACGCGCCGGGTACTTTTCCAACTAAGCTACCGGGCATATAGAGACTTTCCATTCTCAAATTCGATCAGTAACCACCACCTCCCCGTCTGGGGGTAGTGGGTGGGATGTATTTGTGCCCTCAGTGAGGACACAATCACGCACATTATGGGAAAAAGTCAACGCACAAATGTGGATCTTTGTATGAGGAACAACTTATGTCACCAAATTTTTTCTCTAATTCCAACCGTTTACGAAATATAGCCTTAGGAACAATTAAAATTCGATTTCGGGGTGATCATAATAACTTCCCTATCGGGAAGTTAAAAACAGTTCTAAATTGGTTATAACGAACTCTTTTAGGCTGAAAATAATTTTCCCCGCAAACCCAATTTGAACGCTCAGTACCAGGGTCCTGGTTGACCTTTGTGGACGACTTCTTCGTCAAAATCATATTTCTTTGCGTATAAAAGCCTCTGATTTCTTCCGGGATACTAATCAGTGCGAGATTTCTAAATTCGTAAATTTGAACCTCAAAATATATTATTTAAGTTGGTGATTAGCGCTCGTTCAAATGCTTGATTGTTTACTGCTGCAGATAACCACAACTATTCAAGAAAAGATCGATTTGTACCTTCTTGTTCCAATCCTTGATTGTTCAATCAAGTAAATAAAGTAATTCGACAAATCTAATTAATTCATAAAAAAAAACGCCACTACTTGAACACTTAATGAACTATGATGGCCGAACGTGTAGATTAGTTTAGTGACATCTCCGGGTTTATTTGAATATTTGTGGTGTACTTTGTAATTGGATAGTGTAAATCATCATAGTGTAAATATTTGGCGTGACTTTGAAATGCTTAACTTCTGACTGAGTAATGTGATTTTTGCCTCTGAACAGTTAAAGTTGTTTTTAACGGACATTGTAATTGTGCGTGGCAGTTTGGAGGTTCTGTGGTCCCTATTGTGCCTGGAATTATCGTGTCAGTCTAGTGCATAAAAACATTTTTCACATTGCTCCATATGTGTCGGCCTTCTCGTACAGCTGATATTAATGAGGAGCTGATATTAATTATATTATTAATTGTTGAAAAGTGAAATTTGACCTTGGAGTTTGAGCTCTGGTGATTAGCCACTCATCATTTTATTTTATTGAACTTCTACCTAGACATGGTTAATCCCTCCGTCGATAAGAAATTATCCTCTCCTCCGAAGATCTCCAAGATTTGATGAAGCGTCAACTGTATTATCGACGGCAAGTAATACTCCGACTAATGGTTCAACAAGTATTAACACAACTGGTAATCTCACAACATCTGGGAAAAAGTCTACTCATGGTAAATTATTACTATTGAAAAACCGCACTGTCACTCCCAAAACAAACACACCTGGGAAAACAGCCATTGGTGGCAAAGCAGTTACACCCAAAATAAATACAAAAATAAATACAACTGTGACACCTACAAATAAAAATAAAATTAAAGGTATCTTAGCCACGAAAAGATCAAGTAGTCATAATACAGTTTGTGAGATTTATTCATGTGATACTTTAGTTAACTCAAACAATATAGATAAAACTAAAAAACTTAAAATGGCACCCCCGTCTCCCAGTAATACTCTTATGCTGTCCAGTGAAGATAGAGCCCTGCTTGTACAAGACATTACCAACTTTGTAAATAATAATAGGCCTTCAATCTCACGGGAAGATCGTGATGACCTTGTGAATACGATTTCTGAGCGCTTGTCAGGTACTATGACTAAACTTGTCACTGAGCTCTTCAATAAATGGAGAGAAGATTCTGAAAAGAGTATTAATGAGGTTAGAGAAACTTCCAACAAGAATACTACTGACATTGAAACGCTTAAGACGAACTTAACGTCATTTTCAAATAATGTTACAGTTCTTGATACCAAAATTGACAGCTCTTCAAATATGTGTATTGCCGAAATGGAAGATAGACTTAATCGTAAGAAGAATGTCGTAGTATTTGGTGTTCCAGAAAATGTTGGGGGTGATGGACATACTAGGGAAATGAAGGACGTTGATACTGTATCTAATATCCTCAATGAGCTTTCGATTACAATGGATATGAATGAATTGGTGTGCTTCTGTCTGGGTAAATTCTCACAAAATTTAACTCGTCCTAGGCCGGTTAAGGTAACTTTTCCATCTGCTGACAAAGCCAATCTTTTGCTTATGATTTCACAGAAGCGGAATCTTCTGACTGCTCTTCCTGTCTTAAAACAGTATCTAATCCTTCCGGATTTGACGGACGAGCAACATCTCGAACGGAAGGCGTTGAAAAGGACACTGGACCAAAGAAAATTAGCAGAAAACAATGCGAACTTGAAAATTGGAATAAGGAATGGGATTCCGAAGATCGTCCTGAAAAAACCACCAATCCTATCTCAGCCCCTCCCCCCCCCCCCTTTGAGTAACAACAGACAATGTAACTCTGACACTAACAGGGATTCATTAGTGAATAGTGAGTGTCCCAGCTTGGCACGTGTAAATAGTGAGATACTCTGCAGTGTGTTTTATCAAAATAGTGGCATGAATTTGAAGGTTCTGTCATTTAGACTTTATGCTCCTACAATTGAAGCGGACTGTTTAGCCGTTACTGAAACTTGGCCATCGTGTGATCGATATAGCGCTGAATTTTTTTGCCCAGACGTTTTTGACGTTTATAGATGTGATAGACATGATCCTGGAAAACTAACGGTGGGTGGTGTTCTACTGGCTATTAAAAACATTTTTCATTCGTATGAGCTTAATATGGATTGCCTGAGTGCTCAATTCCCAACTATGGACTCTGTGGGGGCGAATATCAGCTTGAAATATTCACACATCCGTGTCTTTGTAATTTATGTACCACCTGAAACTAATAGTTATGCATTGAGTGATTTCCTGGACCTTTTCTCTTTGTGTTTGGGGGTTTCAAAAAAGATGATAAAAACACTGATTGTCGGTGACTTTAATTGCCCGAAATTTGCTGTAAATGATGCTCTTAGAAGGAATACTAAAGCGTCAATCATATCAACTTTTATTGTGTAAATGGGGATGCAACAGTATAATTTTGTATTTAATGGTTTAAATCGTTTACTCGACCTAATTTTGAGTGATACCAATTGTGAAGTTCCCAGGTATCCTCACTCCTTTTGGAAAGAGAGTACTCATCATCCTTCCATATTAATCAGGTCATTCAATGATACTGGTCTTAGGAATTCCGATAATTTATCAAGCAATGATGTCGCTAGTTACAAAAAAGTGTAGAATTTTAGTAAAACGAACTTTAATGTTGTTTGTGAGCGTATGAGTGAGGTCAACTGGGATACTCTAACGACTGCGGCTTGTGTTGATGAAATGAATGTTTTATTTTATAAGAAATTGGAGGCCGTATTTGATGCGGTGGTCCCACATCGCAATAAAAATCGATCAAAACCGTCTTATCCATCATGGTACACGCCTGAAATAATTTCTAATATAATTTTGACAGATAAACATCGACGAAGGAGTGCTAAATATGATTCAGCGTTTCACCGTGAGCAATTTGTGTCATTGCGCGGTCAAATCAATCATGATATTAAGATTGCATATGACGGTCACCTGAGGGTTGTTGAACAATCATTGAAGGCCGATCCCAAACGATTTTGGACTTTTGCGAATTCGTTTAGAACAGAAACGAAGATTCCTTGCCGGATGACCTGCAATGATTGTATCTTTGATTCTCCTCAAGGAATCGCAGATGGTTTTGCGACATTTTTTGGCAGTGTTTATTCAGGGTCTAGCCCTGTTGTAAGTTTGGGCAGTCGCAAGCAATATCTCGGTAACTCCTTGAAGTTTAGTTTGGCAGAGGTTTCTAAAGCTATTAGCTCACTTTCTAACAAACCGTCGACAGGGATTGACCAAATACCTAACAACATTGTCCGTGGAATGCATAATATTCTGGATATACTGTTAACTAGCATTTTCAATGCAGCTTTGAGCGAAGGAGTCTTCCCTGCCGAATGGAAGATCGCTAAAGTGTGTCCAGTATTTAAAAGTGGTAAAAAAGATGTCATCTGTAATTATAGGCCTAACGCGGTGCTCTCTACTTTTTCCAAGGTCTTCGAGATGTGCTTGTTTGATAGACTATTCAGTGTTTTCTCATCTAGCCTGTCCGGTATGCAGCATGGCTTTGTTCCGAGGCGTTCTACTATCACGAATCTCGCATTGCATGTGCAAAATGTTGGCTCTGTGATTGCTAGTGGTGGACAAATCGATGTTATTCTAACGGACTTTTCAAAGGCATTTGACAGGGTCAACATTGGCTTGTTGTTAAATGGACTTCGTGACATTGAGACACCTGGCCAATTATTGGTCTTAATTAGGTCCTATCTAATTGAAAGATCTTGCGTTGTGTCTTGCAGTGGAACCACTTCTGTTCCCTATTATCCGGACTCAGGTGTGCCTCAGGGCTCCAACCTGGGACCATTATTGTTCAACATTTTCCTGAATGATATTACTGACAAACTAAATTGTGGCTCATTGATTTATGCTGATGATGCTAAATTGTTCTTGGAAATTGAGAATATTGATGATTGCGCTACCCTTCAGGATTGCCTCAATCATTTCAGTTCGTGGTACTGTTCCAACAAGCTTGATTTAAATGCAGATAAATGTAAAAAAATCTCATTCACTCGTGTCAAACACCCGATTCTTGGTTCTTATATGATTGATGGAGTTGTCTTGGAGGATATCACAGTTTGTGAGGACCTTGGTGTTTATTTCGATAGTAGGCTCACATACGTTCCACACATTGATAACATGATTGCCTCTGCTCGAACAGCCCTTGGCTATGTTATGAGGATATCAAAGTTATTCAATGATGTTAATGTTATTAAGACTTTGTATTGCAGTCTGATCGTTCCAAGGCTTGAATATGCATCGCTAGTCTGGTCTCTGGACTACGAAAATCAGATGAACAGGATTGAGGCTGTGCAGAAGAAATTTCTCAAGTTTCTGTGTTGGAAGTCTGATGGCGTTTATCCGGATCGTGGTTGTGATCTCTTCAGGCTTTGTGATCGTTTTGATGTAATGACTCTTGCTGAGAGGAGAAGTGTCACGGCGGTTTTGTTCTTGATAAAATTGTTGCGTGGTAACATTGATTGTCCACAATTTTTGGAACGCTTACCTTTTCGTATACCCTCAGGCAAATCGCGAATTTTTGTACAGTTTTATTTGCCATTTTCCAAGTCATCTGCATTATGGTCATCACCACTGTATCGTATGTGTAATCTTGTTAATCAGTTGGTCTCCTTCAGTGGTGGTAACCTTGACATTATCTCCTCTCCAATAGGTGATGTTATACGATTAACGCATATGTTTGTTAAATCACTTCGACCTGAGTCCTAATGTTAATCATATTCACTGGGGTATACAAAGTATTTGTTTATTTTTTAGTTTCCAGTTCTATATGCGAACCTAGTTGCTTAATTTAGTACTAAACTTTCATTTACTCATTTATTGTCTGTATATTTATTTTCCGCCAAAACATGTTAAATATTGGAGATGTTTATTATTTTCTATTGATGCTAAATAATTGTTTGAGTAACACATTTGATCCTGTAATTTGCCTTGTGCTGTTGGGTCTTGAATAAAGAAATAAAATGGAATGAAATGAAATTTAATGGTTCCTCATAGCGCGTTATTCTGCCCGATTTGCGGGTTACAGAATGCACCAGATTCACCGATTATGCCCCCCATAGCGTGTCTGGTTGTTGTCCTACCAGTTTATTTTATTAATTTAATGTCGTTAACAATTTTTAATTGAGAAAGGGGAATTCCTGACATACCAGTCAACTAGCAGTCGATCCGTCCGTTCATCATACGAATATAACCTTTTATTCTCTTTATTGACAAAATTATATAAGAATAAAAGATTAATATTTTCATTTGCAAACATATATAGATCAAAGTTGCGAGAATACAAATGCCAATGAAGATATATTTCATATTGCATTTATCCTGCTCAACAGTAGCATATAAACAATTGAGCATTTATCCAATGTGAATTGTTTGTGTCTAACCACGTGACCCATGAATTCGATCTAACTACGTGACTCTATTCCCTTTATTCAATTTCAACCACGTGACCCATTAATTGGGGTCTAACCACGTGATTTTATTCCTCCTAGTCAATTTCAACCGCGTGACACCAACAATTAGAGAGCGAGTATCCCACCCGAAGAAGTGCCCCTCGTGTCGCGACTACCCGCCGAGCTTCTATAGGTATCCTCATCTAGGGTGCCAAGAATTCCCGATATATTAGGGGTTCGGACGCCTGAATTTCTAAATCGCGAAAAGTTATTTCATTCCATCTAGGGGATCCAACACTCGTGGCTCTATTCGGTTCGGTCAAAGGGATCGATCAACCGGACTCTGCTAGGTTTCCTCAAGGGGATCCAACAAATATCACCTTTGGTACGGTTACAACGAGAAGGTACGACACTCCAGCAGTGATAAGTGCATTGTCGAGGTCGCCGATCGTTGCGTACGCACCGCTACTTAATGTCTGATCGGGAACAGCTGACCTGTGAAAGGAAAAGTGAAGGTGCGCCACCCCTCGGTCGCGCTTGGGACTCCTCTCTATGCATGCTGTTTTGTGCTGCTACACATTATTATCGCGTTCTTTCCAATTCTGTAAACCCCGGTTATTTATTAAATATTCTTATTCTCTCAATACTCATTTTTTTCTGCTACCATTTATTTTCATCGAATTTCGATTCTCACATTCTCCCTCTTCTTCGATAAAAAAAAATATTCCTCAATATATTTTTTTTTAGTCTCAGAAATAATCTATACGTAGCCTAGAGTAAGTTGTTTCTTTGATTACGATATCTTGTACTGGCTTATCAGCCTTCTTTATTCTTGTTTCTCAATGATTCTCTCTTTTTGCTTCCGAATGAAAGCATTGCAATCGTTCAATTTTCGCTTTCGCTAATTATGCTTGTAAACGATATATAATGGTTTGAAACGTAAAAATACGAAGTTTGAGCATAGTGTCTGTATGTATCAATTTTTTCGAAAATCTTCACTTACAAAATTTAACATAAAACGGACTAAATTTTGAGGATAAAATCTGGAAACACTGTCAGCTATTGGTATTGAGTACGTCTAGCTGCGGGCGCAATTTCAGTGAAATCTGGCGATAAGTTTCTTAGAAATCGATTTTTTCCTTTTTTTCTTCGATTGTTCATATCTCTGAAACTAATGAATATGTTTCAATTTCTTTTTTATCAAAATGTGCGTCTCAACGAGATCCAAGGAATGGTCGAAGAACATCTAGTAGGTTGCTCACAAGAAGTCGGATATATTTCAATTTTTCTGTTTTTTACAGATATCTTTGCTTATTGCACTCTAGCGCTTGAAAAAATTGAGATAAAAACCTGAAATTTGAAACAGAGGTTCCTCTTGGTGTGGTGAAGAACCCTGTCAAATCGCGATTTGATCGTGTCATTAGTTGTTTAGATTTTAATTTTTTCATTTTCACGGTTTTTTTTTATTTCTCGATAATTATTGAACCGATTTTGTTGTGTTTTTTCAAAATATGTACCTTAACGAGATCTATGGTATGGCTGAAAACCATTCAGTCACTTATTTTGGGTAATATGAGATATTCCTGTCTGTTCATTTTTGACGTTGGTTTTACTTTTTGCGTTTGTTCGCACTCTAGCGTCCGCAAAAATTGTGATGATAACTTGAAATTTGGAACAGGAGTTCCTCTTGTTATGGCGAACAACCCTATTGAATGGCAATTCAATCGCATCATTAATTTTCTAGATTTCAATTTCTTCATCTTTACGGTTTTTTCATTACTTCATTTCTCGATAGGTATTCATCCCATTTTTTTCTAAAATATGAGCCTTAACGAGATCTATGAACTGGTTCAACGGCATTGACAGAATTACTGTGGGTAATGTGAGTTATTCCTGTTTTTGCTTGCGTTCCCCTGGAAAAAGATTTTTCAATACTGGCACATTTTCATTTTGTGTGCAACCGGATCATTCGGAAGCTTACCACCAATGGAATTGGGGGAAATAAAAAAAACGCTGACATATTTGAAACATTCCAAAGGGGGGGGGGGCGAGGACGACCTGCTTTTTTTTCAAGGAAAGAAAAGAGAAAGAAGAACGCCAACCTCCTTTCTCACGCTTCCTTCTTCTTTCTTCACGCTTCTCTTTCGTCCCTTTTTTAAAAAAATTTTATTGAAAACAAACCAAAAATTTACAAATTAAAATAACAAAATAAAGAAAAAACAAGCGAAAATACCCCGTGGCCTGATGTAGTAGAAGGACAACCCTCTCTATCACAGTATCCCCAAACCACGACGGAACATCTGCGCAGCAATACTTCATTGCGTAGGGGATGACAGCCGCGGCTTCCTCTGTAGCGAATGCTTTCCGGTCGTTCACGGTAAGAAGAGCCTCCGTTTACTCTGGATTTTTCCGAAGCTGTTTCTCGCGGCGCAGCTGCTGCAGAACCTCCATTGCGAAACCACTTGTCGCGTCCCATGCTGGCTCTGATGGCAGCATAACTTCCACAAGATTTCCAGCGTTAATGGGTTCGCCTGCGCTCTTTTCCCATACAGATCGTTGGACGTCGAAACGCGAACATGCAAAGAGAACATGTTCCGCGTTTTCCTGAATTCTCAGACACTTTGGGCGATCCGGGGGATCCTCATGTTTGAATTCGTGAAGATATTCCCGAAAGCACCCGTCTCCTAAGAGCATTTGGGTTAGGTAGTAATTGACTTGTCCATGTGATCGGTCAAGCCAAACATCTAGCTTTGGAATAAGTCGATGAGTCCACCGGCCTCTGCTCGAGGCGTCCCACTGTAGCTGCCATCGCTGAATGCTGTGGTTACCTTCTTCTGTCTTCAGTTCCACTGGGCTCAGCTCAGTTGACGTTTTGCGTGTTTAGAGTCGCCTACGCTCCTCCACTAGAACTTCCATAGGTATCATCCCAGCCATGGCACACACGGCTTCGCTGGATACTGTCCGGTATCCGCCAGCTACTCTAAGGGCACTCAGCCTGTACACTGGAACAACTTGCCGCCGTGCTGCTTGACTTCGTAGTGCATCAGCATAAGGATACCATATTTTAATACCGATGTGAGAACTGATGATAACAAGAACCTTCTCCTACCGACGGCGATGGCCGTGTGATTAGAGCGCACGAGGCTGGTCTTTGGCACACGAGGTCCTGGGATCGAGTCCACGCTCGGGAACTCTCCTTTCGGTATAGTAGAGTGGAATTGTCCAGACTCTAATTCATACGGATGCATCATGGAACGGGAGTTTCGTAACAGAAACGGTTGTACAAATTAGGGTTTTCCATGGTTTTCCTTCAATTACTGGTTAAACCAATGGATACAATGCTAATTAGGTATTATGTTTGTTGGTTGAAACCACCGTGAATGGTGTATAGTTGGAGAAGAAGTCGGTTTCCATTGGCACCGCCGGGGGGTCGCTACATATCCTAGAAAAGAGGATCAAACGCCTAAATAAAAAAAAAAATGGTGTGTCATGAAGACACGCGATAGAAGTGAAACTGAATGATTGGATCGGCAAGGATTTTTTAATTTTCTATGTTTAGAGGGAGAGGAATCATTTTAATCACGTGTCAAACACTTCTTGATAGTAAATATTAATTTATTCATCATAATAATTATACTTTTTTCAAGATACAATAATATTAGTATGAATATGATGAATTAAATCTCAACCAGCTTCACCTTCATTCTCTGGTAGACTCTTCATGAACGAAATGATAGGTTTGTGGTAACTACAATAGGTAATGAAGACTCTTGACTCCAAATTTTCTATGTAACGTGAGAAAACTGCATCGATCGTGGTACCATGGCGTGTAGTCGATTCAATTGGTGAATTGTTCATTTCCAATGACAATTTCTGTTGCAAGAACTGAATTAATGGCTTGGAATCCTCTGAAGCAAAATTAACATTAAAATCTCCACCTAGAATCATAGGTATTTTGTCCAGCTCTACTCCAACTTCTGCAGCCCCCACTGGAGTATACGGCAGCAAGTGAAGGTGAATAAACTCTATTGTTTTCGCCATCTTCTGATTTGGTGAAATATAGAGTGTTATAAGCATAATCCGCTGTCCGCTTTCTGTGCGACATTCAGCTGCACACATTTCTCCAACAGATGACAACCCAATTGAAAGCGATTCTAGTTGTTTCAAGTTCAGGTCCATATTGGGTGTCATGATGTTCGTTCCATGAGCAGTATTGCAAAGTATTGCGACACCCCCTGCTCTCACATTATGTCTTTTGAACTGTACGACACAATTAAAATTAGGAACATCAATTTCTTGATCGTTTTCCTTCCACGTCTCTGAAAGTATCAATATATTAGACCGTAGAATCACCGGATCATTGAAATCTCTGCTATGAGCTCCTAAGCTTTGGCAATTGAGGGTTGTTATTGATAAGCCTGGTCTGCTGATGAACTCTCGGACAATGTCAGTCAAAGTTATCAATGGATTTGTTGATAATATTCGAGATTCTGATTGTAGCTTGTCCATTGATTGAGCTTTTTTCCGTCCATGATAAAATTTGTTCTTTCCATCCTTCGCAACGATGTACAATCCCTGTATACTTGTGACACGGGACAAGGCTACATAAAGGAGTTGTTGTGAACGTGTCTTTTCGTATTCATAGACGATTTGATTAAACGTACCACCTTGAGACTTGTGGATAGTAATAGCACACGCTGATACCAATGGCAGATGATTTCTTTTGACGAAAATCGTTTTATTATTGTTCATATATATCGTAGAAGTTCTTCGTGCAATGGGAACTGCCGTGTGGCTGATGTTGTTTGCTTGGATGAACGCAGCAGCTTTTCTCCGGATCTTCTACCCCGTCTTTGGTGAGTCTGGAAATTCCAGCCACACACGAGTTACTGCCCCTACAAAATAAGTACAAATGATTGCTGCTCAGCATTATGGCAGCCGGTGAATACATCAGTAGCTATTGAGACTGTTTTATTCTGTGCAGAATTAAGAATTGTCAAATTGTATTCGTTTACAGCATTATTTGTCAAATATAGCCGAATTCCATGTGGACAAAGAGGATCTGCTTCCTCTCTTGTATAAAAACGAGATTCGACTAGGTGTATCTGTTCTTGATCGAATTCTTCGCCATTTCCAATTTTAGTTAATTAAGAGGAGAAATCAGCATTCGCTTGTCTCATGACTTTATCCAATTCATAGAACTTCCAGTCACGCCAAAGTGTTGGTGCTGCTATGCGTCGTTTTGTTGCTTGATAGATGGGTGTAGCACGTACTGGAGGTAACTGACGCAAATCACCTATGAAAATGATATCCATTCCTCCAAAATTATCTTTGAAATTTCCTGTTATTTGTTTTAACCGTGCGTCAATTTGAGACAGCAATTCCGCTCCTACCATACTGATCTCATCGATGAGTATAACTTGGACGTATTTGAAGAGCATTCTGTACTGTTGAACCACTTCAATTGATAATGGTAATAGTTTGGAAAGGGATATTTTCAATGCAGTGTGGATTGTCGTACCATCAATTGCTATTGCAGCCTTTCCTGTTGATGCACATGCGATGTAAGCATTGCAAAAACCATCATTATCTGTGAAGCGGTTGTAAATTTCCATGAGGAGTCTAATGAGGAATGTCTTCCCACATCCTGCTGGCCCAGTGAAGAAAACTTGGAGTGGTGATCGGTTTGATGAGAGGAGATTAGCAATCACATGCATCAGGAGTGTTTTCTGCCTCTGATTGGCCATTCTCATTAGTTCATAAAATTGTTCATTAGACATTAAATTATCCCTCTTCTTTGCGATAGCACCCAGTTTGTTAAGTGTTGCTAACCGCAGATCGTCGTTCATTATGTGGTCAGCGTTATACAATTCTTGAAAAGGATTTGCTTCAGGAAAAAGGCGACCTACGTTGTCTCCTTCAGCATCATCATCTTGATTTAATTCATCTTCACGACACAACTCTCGGCATATCTCGATGGTTTTCTGGATATCTAAATTCGATGAGAATTCTTTATGTCGCTCCAAAATCAATATTTCGTTGTCGTGGTAAATCTGTATGAATTTAGTTTCTGCAAGAATTTCATTTTCTTCGTCTCGGAATGGAATATACAAAGTCACCATCTCCCGTTTGTATTCATTGAAATCATCAGCCATGTCGTAGTTTCTGTACCGAATAATCCGAGGTTCTTTCCTTCGTGTCCAATTCCCCTGATTATTCAGTGTGTAATCAGCAACAAACTGGGCCAAATTGACATCTTCTAGCTCTTCAGGTCTCTTTTCGTACTTGTCAAACCAATTTTCTTTCCATATGTTTGTTGCATCATCATCAGCATCCATTTCATTGAGTTCTTTCTGAGTTTTTCGAATTCTTTGTCTTTCGATCGGCCATATTGTTGAAATATCGGTAACAACTGAAGAAAACTTTGACATCGGTTCACGCAGACGGTACCATGCAGCTTCCTGACTGGTAATTTCGACAGTATTTAGCATGTCAACGCTCATTTTCCTAGTAATTTTGACAACATCGAACTCTGGATGTTCATCCATTATTTCAGTAATGTTACGTTGGAGATTGCTAATTCCACGGTTCGTTTTATTGACGTATTCCACTACGTATGCAGCACATGAGTATTCTTCGGTGATAAATTGCAAAAAAAATGGACAACACGATATTTCCCGAAGGGAGAAGACTTTTTGGACTGAAGTATGTTCATTATAACATTGATGAGCTTATTAAAATAGATGGCACATGTTACAGCATCTTCATTGATGAATGTGCTCTTTTCAATATAATGGAGTTCCGGAACATCTTGTTCTGTAATTTCTGCTCCGTTATTCTTCAATCTATATAATAATTGTAATAATGAGGGCCAACCAACTTCATTAGCACTCATAGTTAGGAATAACGTGGGTTTTTCCGAGTTGTCTGATCATTGCGAATAAGTCTCTCTTTCTTTCAGCCCAATACCAAGTCGAGTTAGGGATACAACGTAGAAAAGCCAAGTTGCTTTCTATACAATGATTTATATACTCCTCTGATTGAATTTGTTCACATGTAATTTTTGTGTCTTTACGTACGTGTTTAAAAGCAATGGATAGACTGTCACGGACTCTAAACCTCATAATTTTCATTGCCATATAGAATAAATGATGAGGTGTAACCCCACGTCGATCAGATCTACTTAGCTCACTGGTAGCCATCATGAATGGAGTCACATTGAGATCTTCACTAAAGCGCCGGAATTGTCCGAGATAGATAGTAGGGAAAGATGACTCTTCTGCATGCTCATCAAATAATAGACTGTGAGGGACATTCATTTCTCTAGGAACAATCCTCAAATATGTATCGTCATTCCAGAGTAATGTGTGTTGCTGAGCGAACAGGCTCTCCTCCATGGGGATGTCTTCACTCAGTTCATCTATAGGTATCTGATGAACGACACAATCCTCATTAAAGAAAGATTCATCAACTTTGATGTCGTACAGTTGATACAATGGACTCGGTACTAAGCATCTTAGCCATATTTTAATATTTCTCTTGTTTATTAAACCTGTCAAGTAGCTTGATCGATTAATTTTTTTTCTCTTGATATGAAGGTAAACACAGTGATCGTCGTCAATGTTCTTGGGCAAGTGATTGACCATTGTATTGACATCCACTGGAACATTGATCACCTGCCCCAAAATTCCAAATTGTCCATGCACATGACGCAATCTGCGAATTTGCATAAATGGAATTCTAGGAGAAATGAGTCTCTCGGACACTAAATCTAAGTTCGGAAGATGTGCAGGGATCGGGGGATATACAAAGCCATTCAATTTCGACAATGTTGGAATTTTGTCGCTCCTCAAAGCCTGGCGACAGCTGGTGCATGCCAGCTCATTATTACTTCTGAATTCTGGAAATTTTTGTTGAATACGAATTTCATTTTCAACGGATAGAGTCTTCAAGTCATTTTTAAACCATAATCTATCACATACACAACACGTAAAACCGAATGGATTATTTATAAAATCACGGTGAAAGTTCTTATGTGCAGTTTTAAACTCATTAAAGTCTGAATATTGTAATCGATCACCGCTATGTACATCACAATCAGGAGGAGGATGAGTCGAAGTCGTTGCTAATAGTTCATTCTCTGGATTATTTACACTATCGTCCACACTGTCACGTAAGAGGTTAGCACGTGTTTGCCTCCGTTCCCTGCTATCTCGTTCAATTTCAGTTCTACGTTTTTCCGTTTTCTATTCTGATCAATTCCTTCACTCGCCCGTTTCTTCTCCCGCCACGTTTTGTCCTTTCTGCACCCGACTTCGGCATATTTGCACAAAACTCTCGATTTAAGTAATGAAGACACGCACAAAAACAAAATACGTTGCTTATGATCACTGTGTTAGAAACCAACAGTTGTTTTCCGCGATCGCGACGCCGCCTGAACGCAGAGAATGACATGAAAGACAGAAAGTCTTCCGTCTCATTCTCGCACGATACACGAAGGCCTCTCACTCTCGCCCGATAGACGAGACGTAAGGTAGTCCGTCTCACTCTCGCTCGATTCCCGGAGGCCTCTCACTCTTACTTACTACGTTAGAGCGAGCGTCACCAAAAAGGTTGCCGATCGAGATTTCAAAACCCTCCCATAAGAAGTTTCACTTCAAAAGAAAGAAAAAAGAACCTTCTCCTCTGTTTTGGCCCTCCAATGTTCGGCATGAGTCTTGCAAAGGCAGCCCTCACTGCACCGGCCTTACTGCTTGCACGTTGGGCTTGTTGTCTAAAACTGAGTCGGGCATCAATCATAATTCCTGGGTGCCGTATATAGGGCTGGGAAGTTATTTCGTGCTCGCCGACTTGCAGCGGGATTGTCTCCAGTTCCTTTCGGCTGGTGATAAGTAGTGCCTGAGTCTTATGCTCTGCAAGGTATGGAGAAATCGAGCCCATCCATTACTGTATCTTGCTAAAAACATTCTCATTATAGCCATCGTCTATGGATGGCTATGGACGTCATCTGCAAAAGCCACGAGCTTTGCCCCCCTCGGCAATGCCAGTTTCAGCAGTTCATCTTACACGATATTCCACAGAATTGGGGCCCCAATACTGAGCCCTGAGGTACACCCCCAGTTACCTTATATGTTTTGGCATATGATCACTGGCAGTGTAGATCTCTGATACCTCCCGTGCACATTCTCCTTTGTGCAGGCTGCTGCTGATGAGATTCATAAATAAGCTCGCTTGTCCTCTGCGAAATGTCGGTTCATTTGCATCGTTCAACAAGATGACATTTAACGTCGAAATGGCTTGTTGTAAAGCACGTCCTGATTCGTCTCCTTGCTACCGACTGATCTCTATACTAACTGGATGGCTTGTCCCATGCAAACGAAGTGAAGCCATTTGAAGGCCCTCCCAGCGCCTCTAGTACCAATGGCGGTACTAAATGTGATGGTAATGAGCATGCCTGGCTAATTTTCGAGGACCGGGACATGGTAATTTTACCGTCAGTATTGAGACACTATATCCGCGTTTTATGTTCCGTCGATAAAATATAAGCTTTTGTTCCTTTTATTTTATTGTGTTTGAAGAATATTATGTTTGCTTACTGTGACAACAACAACATTCCAGAAGTTATATTAAAATATGATTTCTATCTAAATACAATGTTGTAAGGAATTGTTTTTCACATTGCTGAAACCTCAAAAATGGCAAATTGAAATTGAAAATCAAAATTGAAATTGAAGATTGAAATTAAAAAAGAAAAGGGAATTGGAATTCTAATTGAAAATAAAAATTGACAATTGAACTGGAAATTAAAATTGAAAATTGAATTGGAAATTAAAAAGTAAGACGTCGTGGATTAATATGATTTATTCCATTTAAGAATTCCGTAATTTTCATGTACAATTTCTCAACATATACAATTCATCCCACTGCAGCTTATTGAGTTCATACCAGGAACTATGTGGTCATTGAAGTCTCAGAACATATTCTGAAATCTAGAATTGATGAGTTCATGAATTGGACAGTAATTGTGATCTTTCCACTGACTCCCCAGCAAACACCGACGTATTTATGAAAGGGAAAATAAAAAGCACCACAAAACAGTCAAGCAATCACCATCCCAAATACTTCCGAATTATCAGTGCCACACCGAAGTACATGCAAACTCACTTCGAGTGCAATATTTTAAGAAAATTGCTCGGAAGATAACTATGAATGAAAAAATTTAAACAATATTTATTCCTTACGGTTTTATATAGTTAGACATACAGTGTAAGACACACAATACTGAAATTAATCTGTACCGTTTTAAAATTTTCTCAGGTAGTTGAAAGTTTCATACAATTTCATACAAATTAAAATATATTATTTTAAGATTTTTTCATATCTTTCTTTTCAACTTAACGAATACTAATAACATCAACAATCAAGTTTTTTTTCCAAGCTTTAGCTTTCGGTGAAGCAGTTGAAATCTTTGGAATGTTAGTTATATTCTTATGGTTAGGATATGATCACAATCCTTTATCTTTGGTTAATGTAATATCAGATTTTTTTAAGTAGCCCATGCATATGTACACTCTATCATAAGTATCACTGACAGTACGAATAACCTACGTACAAACCTAATATAATCTTTGAACACTAAACGACCGATATATGTGAGATAAGGGACGTAGTAGAAACCTATAAATATGATAAACTCTTATCTTGAAATTTGACATTTAATGAAACAGCTGTTACTGTCGTACATCCCCTATCCCTACGTTTGATACCTTTGCAATGTTTCATAAAATTATTGATGTGCGCAAACAATTTGACGTCTCAAAAAATGACGAACGTTGATGCCACTTACAGCGAGATTTGCTTCTTTTGTTACTGCATTAATGCGAGTTTCAATGTAGAGCAATAGAATATTCTTTGTCAATAATCAATAAAATTATTATTCTTTTCTCTTAATCAAGGATTCGACTATTGAGAAGTCTTGTATAAATGACTATTTTGTATAAATAAACACAAATTAACTATTTTTGATTCCAAGTTGTAAACTTTGAAGTTTTTAAAATGGTTGAAATTACGTCAAATTTGCAAATTTTTGAAATCTTCAAACCGTTCCAAATAGTCCCAAGTGTCAAAGTGTTCGAAGGCCAAACATTTAAATGTAGCACAATTGTTGGAATTTTGTAATTTCCTTACTTTTTTACAATTAAACATTGTTTGTATACAATCGGTTCAAAAACTGCCACATCTACGATATAACAGCTGATCCTTGGCAAATCTCATGCCGAAATAAAATTGTATAACATTGCATAATAGAAGCAAATTGATAAGCATTGCATCTATAATTTGTACGGTCTATCGAAAATTACGAAATAATTCTGTTCAAAATTCGAAGTACCACTTTCGGAAACAAAGGGATATACTAATGCAGTCAAACTTATATTCAGAATAATCGAAAGTAAACGCAGATACCTTGAGTTTGAGGTAACAGAGGTATTTCTGTCGATGGATAAAATATGAAATTCTTCAAATGAATTTTTTTCGATTTAATATGAAGCAATGTGATAATGTTTACATTTGACATGATTGTGATGTAAAGTTTGACATGTAAAGGTTTTGGAATTTACGATATTTGATATCTTCTTTTATATTTGAAATTGTTGCAATTTAAATTTCTTAATTTTTTCAAAGTTTTAAAATGTGGAATTTTTAAAATTGGAAATTTTGAAAATGTTGAAGGTGCAAAATTTTTGAGTTTACATTTTTGAAATTTGACACCTGTAATGAAGCAAATCAAAGCACAGATAATATGACCGTTTAATGCTTATTTCATGAAATAACCTAGGAATATACTCGCATGAAAATTAGCAATTATTTTTCTTGGTACGTTCATGCATACATTTATATGCACTTACTCGTAAAAAGACGCATTTTGGCATGTTGTTCGATCTTTCCTGCAATACTCACATAGTGGTATATGAAAACGTGAGTTGTCGGTTATCCTCTGACAGTGGCTTTGTGGTTATGGAAACACCGGTAAAATTACCACCGCCACTTTCTGTCATGCCATTGTGACCGATTTGACGCATGCGCATTCGCTTCAAATCTAGTTCGCTCATCGGCGCGCGTGTTGGACTACATGGTCAGTTCGATTTCAATGCGCTCGGGCCATAAGGACCGGCCATCCAGTTATTATAGAGATCAGTGTTGCGACCCTAGTCGACTGCCCAGGAATTGAAATCCCCCGCAATGGCCACCGGGAAATATTGCTTCGCATCCACCACGAGTCTATTTAGAAATGCTGTGAAGGCTTCCTAACAAAGGCTTGGTGGTGCATAGCAGCTATAAAAATAGATGTCATTCACCTGGGACACCACAAATCCAGACTGTTCGTTACCGTCTTATCCTTCAAACGGCAAAGCACCGCAAGACGAAATGGCGGCTCTATGGCTAATATCGGTCACCCAAGCTTGAGTATAGAGCTTTCTATATCGTTCCGAAATGATGGTAACATCGAGCTTCAAGTCCCGAACGCTCTGCGTCAGCAGATCCTGTGCGGCTGCACAGTGGGCAAAGTGCAATTGCACCACTCGCACTATGATTTCATACCGATCTTCTGAAGTGCACTCTGGTAGACCGCGCACTTGGCGGTGCCAGCTACATGAGCATAATCGTTTGTTGGGTCCCGTTCGACGCATAGAACGTATTTGGGAGACGCGTTGCATTCAGAGAGTTTGTGTCCTTTTTTGCCGCAGGTTGTGGCACAGGTCTGATCGGTCAACAGAGCTCTTATAATTGATGGCGAGATGCTCGTAGTGGCAGCACTTTATGGGCTTTACCACTGTCACAATACGGGCATGTACTAGGCTTATTCGTATTTTACAGGTCTTGTTCAATATGTCGGTTGCCGTAACTGTAGGAGGTATTACTGTAGCTGCTTGTGTTCCTCTGTATGACTTCCGAAGGAACCTGATGGCACTCAGTGGGATGTCACTATGCGCGCCGTCAGCTTTTCTCAAGGCATCGAGAATATCCTCTTTGGTTGCGACCTCATCGAGGTCTCTTATTTCCAGTTCTTCTTGTGGTCCTTTATTGAGGACTGTTGCGTCATTTTTAAGGGCTCCAACCAGGGCCTTCTCCAGCTCAATGGTTTGCTCCTTCTTCCCTCTGACAAGAATTAACAGAACATCTCCTGCGGCTGTTTTGCGGATTTTGTCCACGCATGCGCTAGTCGCATAGACGCTCTGGTCTTTCCTTATTCGGCCTGAAATTTCCGAGTACATCTCCGTACCAGTCGGACGAATAATCAGCGCATCCAGTCGGATTGCTGTTTTCTTCTTCCGCTGAGGTTTACTCTGCGTAACTCCTGGCGGGTTTTGGGACGGCCCCCGCTTTTTCCTTCGTCTCTTGCTCTTCTCTCAAACACTTTCGTCGTCGTCTATCTCCGGATTCGATGCTTCGTCCGTGGCCCTGTTTCCACTTGATGAAGTCTCATTAGTCACCAGCTCGTACACATTCATGGGTGATGTTGTTTTAGAGCACTTTTGAGCTTCTTTCCCGCTGTGTCATCAGGTGGCCTTCTCTCCTTTCTTTTATGCCGTCTTGTCGACGTTGCTTGGGATGTTCCCGGTCTTTCGATGGGATCATAGCCGCTCCGTTGATTTGCCTGCAACAATCTGGGACCCGGGGATGTCAGCCATGCCGCTGCTGGCAAGGGTGTTTTGAATCCTCCTGTTTCCGTCATGGCTCTAATCGGCGTTGCGAACATTTGGACCTTCCGAGCAACATTTCGCATTTCTTCGTTGATGGTTCGCCTAGTTTTATCCGTAAGGAAATTCATCAACGTTACCAGATCGTTTTCCTGCTGATTCCATGCACTCTTCATCGTAGTTCGGAATCCACTTGTAGTATTTCGGGCCGGCCATCAGGGCTTTCACCTGATCGGAACCGACAGCGGAATTTCCCTTTTGGGGGCTGTCCGCGTGGGATATGATTGTTTTATCATCACTGTTTTATCATCACTGTTTTATCATCACTGTTTTATCATCACTGTTTTATCATCACCTGAACCCACCCTTAGCTTCGGGAGTTAGGTTTCTCCCATTGTGTGTGTGTGTGTGTCTGTATGTGGACAAATTTTGTGTTCACGGTTTCTGAGGACCCACTGACGCAATTTCATGTTTTTTTGCTTTCGAATGGAAACATTGCAATCGGTCAATTTTCACTTCCTCTAATAATGCTTGTAAACGATGTATAATGGTTTGAAACGTACAAATACGAAGTTTGAGCATAGTGTCTGTATGTATCAATTTTTTTCGAAAATCTTCACTTACAAAATTTAACATAAAACAGACTAAATTTCAGGAATAAAATCTGAAAAAATATGAATTATTGGTACTGAGTACATATAGCTGTGGGCGCAATTTCAGTGAAATGTGTCTGTAAGTTTCTTAGAAATCGACTTTTTTTCTTTTTCAATCGCTCATATCCCAGAAAGTAATGGATATTTTTAAATTTATTTGTGATGAAAATGTGCGTCTCAATGTGATCAAGGGAATGGTTAAAGAACATCTAGTAGGTTGTGTTTAATTGTTTGACATTCATTTTCACGCAAAAAATCAAAATGTGTAACCGACGCATTTCGGCAATATTCGGGTTTGATCTGATTGAGCCGAGGTGACTAGCGCCGAGGCATTAGCTCGGTCTGTTCCTGTTCAAAAGTCAACGTGTGCGCAACGTTTTTTGAGTTTCAACGGATTTTCAGCGCCAACCAACTTCGGTTCAAGTGACTAAATTCCATCTTTTCACTTGTGTGTTAGAGATTCGAGTTCTGAACTTACGCCTCAGGGCTCGAATTGTCCAATAATAGTTTTCAAGGCGATTCAACGTAATGTTCAATCAATTATCAAATTCAACCAAGCTAGAATTCACCAATACACGTGATTATTTCGCGATTGTCGCCTTTTCACAGTACACCAACGTGACACAAACCGTATTTCACCAGACAATTGCCATGTTTAATTCATCGCATACAACCAACGATTAACTTGTATAAAGTGTAAATAATTTAGACAAGGGATTTATCCCATTATATTAACGGTTTGCCTTGCGGCTTAATTCACGTGTTTAACTGGAATTTATTTCCACACTTCCCAGCTCCTTTATTCATCCCCGTCCATCCACCCTACAAAACTCAACGGGTAAAATTCAGAAAATCAACATCCAACTTATAACATGGTCCTTCGAGCCGGATCGGGCGGTTTTAGTGCGTGAATAAAAATTGTGTGGGTAAAGTGTTTTCAACGGACAAAAGTAAATTCGATTTCGTACATCAACCTTGAGTGTTAGCAGTGTTGCCAAGGGCAAAGACAATTGGACATAGTGTTTTCGGGTTTGTTGACATTCCGTCAAGGTTGCGCGGAGACATTTAGAATTTTCAACGCTATTGTTCGGAAATCTTCGGGTCAGTCCGAATCCAACGAACTTTGCCGAACAAATCGGGATAAGAGTTCCCTCGGTTCACCAGCAGGTGGAGCAACTAAGTCGATAAACCCAACGGTCGGTAACGTCGCGGTCGATCAGTTACCCACAATTCTGATTCAAGATGTCTGACGACGAAATATCAACAATGCAAACTCCTGAGCGAACAACAATCGACCCCAACAACACCGATCCAGTCAATGACGATTTGAACACAATCGATCATCAGGACAACGAATCTCCTCCTTTCGATGCAACATCATCATTAAAACGAGGAGGTCTGAGGCTCCTGTCAGCCCAACAATCAACGTCGATAACGTCTCTCCAACAATCTCAGCCTGAACTATCAACGACATGGAGATGGTTTACAACAAGATTGCTGAGCTGAAAATAATTCATGCTGAATTAGTAGAATTATCTTCAACGAACACAACGATTGAAGAATTGAGGGGTAACGAGACGTGCATTAAGGAGGAGTGGAGTGATTTGGTTGAAGTCTCTGCGTCAATCATTATTAGAATACCTGAGGATCATCCCTATAAACAGGATAACTTGATTTACAACGCCTTTCAAATTGAAAGAGAATGTTTGAAAATAATTTGGAAAATTAAAGGCCAAATTACCAACGATTTACGTGATCGAACACCAACGAGCTCAATATGTTCCAACCAACTTCAGAGAATCCAACTGAAGAAGTTCAACGGCATGTTTGCTTATTGGAAGGAGTTCGCTAACGTCTTCCAAAATCTGGTTAGAAGACGGCATGACTGAGCGCCTGCTGAGAAATTGGTAAGGCTGAAAGAAGCCCTTGAGGGTCCAGCGCGGACCTTTTGACGAGTTTCAGCGCAACTGATGCCAACTATGAGAAGGCATGGGACAAGCTGAAGAGCAATTACGAGAACCCTCGTATTATTGCATCGACACTTTTCGACCGAGTGCTCAACCTGAAACCCATTCCTTAGGGGATCCCAACTCGATGTCATCCAACGCACATGTTGTCCAAGAGACAATTGATCAACTCATCAACACTGCGGGCATCAAACGAGAGGATTTGCGCGAACAATGCGTCTTTCACCTGCTCAAACGCTCGACGAAGCCATACAACGAGACTCAACGTCCAAAGCCTGCCGATTGCTGCGCATTCTGTAAGGCCAAACACTTCATCGGGAAATGCCCCAGCTTCCTGGGCCTTACACCCCGAAAGAGGTTGGAGCACGTCCAGGCTCAACGATCATGCTACAATTGTTTTGGCACACACTTAGTCTCCAAGTGCAAATGTAGCTTGTCTTGTCGTCTGTGCCAGAAGGGGCATCACACATTGCTCCATCTGGGAGACATGCCAACGCCTGCTGAGAAATCGCCATCGATGAACAACTTAACGAGATCACCAACGACGGAGAATTCAGGTTCGAATGTTCAAAGTACTGTCAATTATTTTTATCACTCAGAACCCTGATTCTCACTCGTTTTCCAACAGATCAGTTGCCAACAACGAAACCCAATGACGATTCAACAACGACACATGGCAATGTAACAACAAAGTGCCCAGCCAACGAAGTGGTTGCCTATCATGGGCATCAACTGATTGATCGTCCCACGGATCAACGACTTGTGCTCTTGGCAACAGCGAAAGCCAGAGCATTTTCAACGACAGGACTGTTCAAGGTTGCACGCATCCTCATTGATCAAGGATCTAAACTGTCATTCTCCTCAGAATATTTAGTATGCTTTCTAAAACTTCAACCAAGATCATCCATGTGATAACAGCGGCACATATCTTGAAAAAGTTAACATCTCGTTTACCAACGTTCTCCTGTACATCTGCATCCATCGGATCCTTCCAGCAGCCACAACTTGCAGACGCCCACTATTTAAAACCTGGCCCAATCGACATAATCAATTTGTCGACGACTGTTCGAGGAAGGTTTCCTTAACGGCCGTGAGGAGATCTTCAAATGAGCAATTAACTGAGCTTCTACAACGATTTTAGGTCCAGGAAGAACCACCAATATCAACTCCAACCAACGAGTTTACCAACGATGAATGAGAATGCGAGGAGCATTTTCAACGTGCTCACCAACGAGATAAAATAGGGCGCTACATTGTGCGCTTGACACTGCACACAACGACGTCAGCCCTGGGAGAATCAAGGAATATAGCACTTCGGGAATTGCAGTCAGTAAAACGAAGATTAAATGCTAATCCAGATTACAAAAAGTTGTATAACGACTTCATCAACGAGTACGAAGCACTTGATCACATGCGACGTGCACAACGCACATCGGAGCCAATAACGACGTATTATTTACGCATCATGGGGTACTTAGAGAAGATGCGATAACAACAAAGCTCCGAGTGGTGTTCAACGGTTCGAGTAAAACATCATCCAATGTCTCACTCAACGAGATTCTCCACGCGGGCGGAAAGCTTCAGGTGGACGCTATGGATGTTCTCATCTGGTGGAGAAGACACAAATTTGTATTTGGCACAGACAATGTCCAGATGTTCCGTCAAATCAACGTGCACCCAGATGACTGGGATTTACAACGTATTTTGGAGATCGACGAGAACCAACAAGTCGTAACTTACCAACTGAAAACTACATACGGACTTAATTGTTCTCCATGGCTCTCCTTGAGAGTCATCCAACAACTTGTCCGACGATGAAGGCCACCGATTCCCAACGGCTCTTCCATCCCTCACAAAAGGTCGATATGTTGACGACATTTATGGTGGAGCAGACTCAGAGGAGGAATTCAACGAAATCGTGAGATTTGCCATGCGTGCGAGCTTTCTCTCCAAAAATGGACCAGCAACCGCCCAGACTTGCTTAGACAACTTAGCCTGTCAACAGAGTCCTAAACGTCGGTGTAATTTGAAGAATCAATTGTGAAAATTCCTGGATTGTGTTGGCGTTCGTCAACAGACACCTTCAACTACCGATCAAAGGTATTTAATTGAACGAATTTCACCAACAGAGTTTTGTTATCAAAAATTGCTCAGATTTTCGACCCGTTGGAATTCCTCGCACCAGTCATCGTTCGCGGAAGGATTCTCATCCAGGAACTTTGGCTCCTCAAATTAAATGGGCATGATAAGCTCCTAATTCAGTATAAACAACGATGGAGAGAATTCCGAGATGACCTTCAACAGCTCAATCAACTTTCAATCCCACGGTGGTTGAGATTATCAACGGTTGTAACCAACGTGCAAATTCACGGATTTGCTGACGCATCAACAGCTGCTATGGATATTGGGAACTGAGGTGGAAAATTGAGCCTGAAGTTTGAGCTCGAGTATTCACGTTGAAGGCAGAAGTTGGAGATGAAAATCGATGTTGAAAATTCATACTGAAACTTCAACATGTACAAATCTGTTAGAGCGACCATTTCCCTTTACACACCATACAATCTTAAGATAAGCTTCCAACTGAGAACCCATTATTGCATAAAACATTGGTTTACATCTTCCATTCCAGCCAATTGTTATGAACGTAGATCAATAACTATAACCGTACATTGAGAATGATTTATCTGAGTATTTACTTCCCGACCCGAATCATATTAATAGCCACTTGCTGCGGTTAGACACAACGAATCAGCAAGAATGAATTTAACGATAAAAACCAGTCTGTGTCCGGGCCACTGTTAACTTCTCAGAGGGCTGAGGCTGAAACTGAAGCTGAAGCTGACGCTGACGCTGAGGCGAAGTCTGAGAATGAGGTTAAATCTGAGGCTGAGGCGAACTTTGAGAATGCGGCTGATTCGGGGACGAGCTCTGAGAATGAGGTTGCAGCTTCGGCTGGCAACGACGGGACAATTGAAGTTGGTTTTTAATCGTTAAATTACGTTCACTCCGATTTCGTACCGCTAGTTGCAGTACACAACGAGGATTAGATCTATTCGAGTTGGTGAATTTATACTTCGGACATCGATTTTCAGTATGTGTTTATACGTATTAATGTAGTTGCATATCAACGGACTGGAGTGAAAAACGGTCAAGCATACTTTTATGAGCTACCCGAAATGCAAACACAAAATGTATGTTCCCATGCGGAGCACGCGCCACCGATCTCATTACTAAAATTATTAACCAGTAATATGTCCCGGAGCTCTGAAAGTCATGCAAAAAGTCATGAAACATTATGCGTATATTTTCGCATAAGGAACCACCTTCATCATTCACTTTTTCTCCTATCTCCCACCGTTCTCGCGATAGAGCTTTGTAAATAATTAAAATTGAATATACAAATTCAGAGAAAAAAAACGAGCCACTCGGCCTCGATTCCAGGAAGCTTAAAGAGACAATTTTTTACGTTGCGTCTTTACATAATTCGGTCGACCAAATGTAAACAAAACACGACGGACGGTAACCCGCACGTTTTGACGAATTGTGCGCGGCACAGTAGAGCAGCGCCTCGACACTAAAAAAAGTAAAGCGTCATGGGACACCTGTTAGATGTGAAACATAGAAACACTGATTTTGATCTAAATTGACAAAAATTTTGGAAGATTTTCTCGAGAATTATTGGCAATTTTCAAATACTCAGTTTTTTTGAAATGTTAAAAATTTGGTCAAAGATTTACACACATTTCCAAAATGTTACCAATTTTTTAAAATTTGAGAATTTTCTTCCAATTTTGTTCAAACTTTTTCCATTTTTTCTTTTAATTTTTATAAAAGTGTGCCAACCTTCTTCGAACTTTTAGCAAATTTTTTTCAATCTAAAAAAAATTACGAAATTTTTCCAAAACAAGCTAAATTTTTCCGGCTGAAGGCCCTCGAGCAATGGCCACTTGTAAGGTTTCTTGCAATAAAGACCGTTAAAAGTTAAAAAAAAAGTCAACCCAAATTGTTTTCAAAACTGTTCGACAATTTTTCAAGATTTTTCCAATTTTTTCAACAACTTTTTAAATTTTCCAAGCATTTCCGACACTTCAAAATTTCTTGGAAATTTTGCATTATTTCCGCCATTTATTCAAAATTCTTCCAAATTTTGTCAAATTTTTGAGAAATTGTTTCAACATCTTCCTATTTTGTTGAAGACCTTTCCAATTCTTCACAAAGTTTTTAAATCGCTGCAGCGTACCTTGATATGTCCATACAACGTGTGCGCATCGTCCTTGCGTCGACGGCGAGAGGGGGCCCTGGGTAAGCATTGGAGTATATCTATATATGTTTGTCAAGGAAATTGCCTATCCCGAGCGCAATTTTTTCCAATCCCACACGCCGCATTAGATGTTTCACATGAAAAAAATGAGAGGCAAATTTTCCAAGTAGCGAAGGTCCACTGTATATTTAATTTGAACAATGATTGTTGTAAATTTCCTTTCTCACCTAATGTTGTTCAACACCAAAAAACGCCCCTCCCCCTCCGTCTTTGTCACGGCTCTCCCCTCCCGCCGACGACTTCGGCCCACGGACTTCGCCCAGCATTCGGCCCTCACCCCCCCCCCTCCCTCCGCCCTCATCAATGGGAATAGACATTGACTCCTTAAGACTGAAAATCGGCAATTTGCAAGTATTCCTCATTTTCCAAAATGGCCCCCACACCTCCTTAAAACTTGAAACCGGCAACTTGCAATTATCCCTCAGTTTTCAAAATGGTCCCCCCCACCTCCTTAAAATGGATAAACAATGTCTTGTAATTATGACTTATTTGTCAAAACGCCCCCCGCACACCTCTTTAAGGCTCCAAACCAGCAACTTGCAATTATCTCTCATTTTCGAAAATGGCCCTCGGCGCTCCTTAAGACTGAAAATCAGCAACTTGCAAGTATCCCTCATTTTCGAAAATGGCCGCCACACCTCCTTAACACTTGAAATCAGCAACTTGCAATTATCCCTCAGTTTTCAAAATGGTCCCCCCACCTCCTTAAAATGGATAAACAATGTCTTGTAATTATGACTTATTTATCAAAACAGCCCCCCTCCCGCACCCGCTTAACACTTAAAACCGGCAACTTTCAAGTATTCCTTATTTTCCTCAACGGCCCCCACACCTCCTTAAGAGTTAAAAACAACTACCGCCCTCTCGCGGCAATCCCCGTTCAAAGCTTATTCTTTAGCTGTCAATAATGTTTCATATAAGGAATAATTTCCTTCCCAGGAGTTTCCCTATAACTTTAATATTTTACCCAGTGGAATAGTATAAACAATTGCAATTGTTAATAACATAGCATATACTGCACGCATGGCATCCAAAATGTAATCTGATCAATTTTGCATAAAGATGCTTCGATTAGGACCTTAATGACAGCGCTGGGTTCATTCGCTCACTTATTACGTACATAATTGTTAAGACGGCCATACCTTCTTAATTATGCAAATGATCAAAAAAAGTAATTATACATAAAATGGACACTTTCATATAAGGAATAATTTCTTCAAATAAGTTTCTCGCTAACTTTGATATTTCACCCAGTGGAACAGTATAAATACTTGCAGTTGCTAATAATATCGCATATTCTGCACAAATGCCATCCAAAATGTAATCCAGTTACTTTTGCATGGAAACGCTTGAAAATCCTAGAAAAATATGAGTCAAAAAATACCGTACTTTAAACAACTTTTTGGTGACGGGTCAAGATCATCATTGAATTTTACTTCATAATTTTCTGATGCTATCGATAGAGGTTATCGTGAATCGAAGAGCGCATTCAAGTCGATGGGAGGCCGCCGGCCGATACGAACACATCGCGTGGTAGTGAGAGGTTGATCTTCTATGATATTCTCACTGTCTTCCTTCAGGGAACTCATTCTCGAGTGTGTTTTGGGCGGCCGCATGACGGGTCGTCGCATGCGATGTGGCCTTCATGCGATCAGCTGCAAGTGATTTCCGCGCCGTCGAATGCGATTTCCATGGCACATGCGATTTGTGAGATCGCATGCGACATTGTTTTCCTCCCAAGCGTCACGTGGAACAGCTGAGGTTAACCTCGCTCCCCTCATAATTCTGCCCAATTCGTTCAGTTTTAGCGTAAAAGTTAGTGGTAAATATCAGTGAACAATAAGATCAGAGACATGTCAAAGGAACTAAAACAAGAAAAAGAGGATACTCAGTCACGAAATATTACTAACAGCCAGAAATGGTTCTGATGGTCGAAAAAGCTGGACAAATTGGTCATCCGGGAGCTCGAATGGATCACATCGTTTATGCACAATGCGTGGTTTACTTTGAGTCTCCTCAATCAAGCCAAATAAATAAGGAGCATAATCCATTTTTAAGGTTTTTTTCAATATTACATGTGATGTATTAAAAGGTTCTTTGTCCCAATCTTGTGTTCACTATGAAAACTGAACAAATTGGGTAGAATTATGAGGGGAGCGAGGTTAAGCTCAACTATTCCGCGTGGCACTTCGGATGAAAACAATGTCGCATGCGAGCCCAAAAATCGTATGTGCCATTGAAATCGCATTCGACGGCGCGGAAATCGCTTGCAGCCGATCGCATGAAAGCCGGATCACATGCGACGACCCGTCATGCTGCCGCCCAGAACACACTCGAGAATGACCTCCCACTCTTTCGGGATGAAATCGATTGCCCCATTTTGCTTCGCCATTTCCAAATTGCGTCTTCAACGAAAAACCGACCATCTGAAGTCGGCCGTGGAGATACAATGTTCAGTTGGCCAGCTTCAGATAGTCGGTTTTCTGTTGAAGGCGCAATTTGGAAATGGCCAAGCAAAAGGGGGCAATACCTTTTATCCCGAAAGAGTACTGAAGGAAGACAATGAGAATATCATTGAAGATCAACCCCTCACTACCGTGCGATGCGCACACTTTGTCTATGTATATCAAGGTACGCTGCAGCGATTTAAAAACTTTGGAAAGAATTGGAAAGTTCTTCAACAAAATAGGAAGATGTTGAAACAATTTCTCAAAAATTTGACAAAATTTGCAAGAATTTTGAATAAATGGGGGGAAAAATTCAAAATTTTCAATAAATTTTGAAAAGTGTCGGAAATACTTGGAAAATTTTAAAAGTTTTTGAAAAAATTCGAACAGTTTTCGCAAAAATTTGGCTTATATTGGAAAAATTTGTAATTCTTTTTAAATTGAAAAAAAATTGCTAAAAGTTCGAAGAAGGTTGGAACACTTTTATAAAAATTAAAAGAACAAATGGAAAAAGTTTGAACAAAATTGGAAAAAAATTCAAAAATTTTGAAAAATTGGAAACTTTTGGAAATGTGTGTAAATCTTTGACAAAATTTTTAACATGTCAAAAGAACTGAGTATTTGAAATTTGCCAATAGTTCTCGAGAAAATTTTCCAAAATTTTGGTCAATCCAGATCAAAATTAGTGTTTCTATGTTTCACATCTACCAGGGGTCCCATGACGCTTTACTTTTTTTAGTGTCGAGGCGCTGCTCTACTCCGTCGCGCCCAATTCGTCAAAACGTGCGGGTTACCGTCCGTCGTGTTTTGTTTACATTTGATCGACCGAATTATGTAAAGATCCAACGTAAAAAAATTGCCTTCAAGCTTCCTGGAATCGGGGCCGAGTGGCTCGTTTTTTTTCTCTGAATTTGTAAATTCAATTTTAATTATTTGAAAAGCTCTATCGCGAGAACGGTGGGACATAGGAGAAAAAGTGAATGATGAAGATTGTTCCTTATGCATAAATTTACGCATAATGTTTTATGACTTTTTTCATGACTTTCAGAGCTCCGGGATATATCACTGGTTAATAATTTTAGTAATGAGATCGGTGGCGCGTGCTCAGCATGGGAACATACATTTTGTATTGGCAATTCAGGTAGCTCATGAAAGTATGCTTGACCGTTTTCACTACAGTCCGTTGATATGCAACTACATTAATACCTATGAACACATACTGGAAATCGATGTCCGGAGTATAAATTCAGAAACTCGAATAGATCTAATCTTCATTGTGTTCTGCACCTAGCGGCCCGAAATCGGAATGAACGCAATTTAACGATTAAACACCAACTTCAATTGTCCCGTCGTTGCCAGCCGAACCTTCAACCTCATTCTCAGACTTCGCCTCTGCCTCAGCTTCAGTTGCAGCTTCAGTTTCAGTTTCAGTTTCAGTTTCAGTTTCAGTTTCAGTTTCAGTTTCAGTTTCAGTTTCAGTTTCAGTTTCAGTTTCAGTTTCAGCTTCAGCTTCAGGTTTAGTTTCAGCTTCAGCTTTAGCTTCAGCGTCAGCTTTAGCTTTAGCTTCAGCGTCAGCTTTAGCTTCAGCGTCAGCTTTAGCTTCAGCGTCAGCTTTAGCTTCAGCGTCAGCTTTAGCTTCAGCGTCAGCTTTAGCTTCAGCGTCAGCTTTAGCTTCAGCGTCAGCTTTAGCTTCAGCGTCAGCTTTAGCTTCAGCGTCAGCTTTAGCTTCAGCGTCAGCTTTAGCTTCAGCGTCAGCTTTAGCTTCAGCGTCAGCTTTAGCTTCAGCGTCAGCTTTAGCTTCAGCGTCAGCTTTAGCTTCAGCGTCAGCTTTAGCTTCAGCGTCAGCTTTAGCTTCAGCGTCAGCTTTAGCTTCAGCGTCAGCTTTAGCTTCAGCGTCAGCTTTAGCTTCAGCGTCAGCTTTAGCTTCAGCGTCAGCTTTAGCTTCAGCGTCAGCTTTAGCTTCAGCGTCAGCTTTAGCTTCAGCGTCAGCTTTAGCTTCAGCGTCAGCTTTAGCTTCAGCGTCAGCTTTAGCTTCAGCGTCAGCGTCAGCGTCAGCGTCAGCGTCAGATTCGGCTTCATCTTCAGGTTCAGCTATAGCTTTAGCTTCAGCCCTCTAAGAAGTTAACAGTGGCCTGGACACAGACTGGTTTTTTATCGTTAAATTCGTTCCTGCTGCCTCGTTATGTCTAACCGCAGCAAGTGGCTATTAATATGATTCGGGTCGGGAAGTAAATACTCAGAGAAATCATTTTCAATGTACGGTTATACTTATTAATCTACGTTCATAGCAATTGACTGGAATGGAAGATGTAAACCAATGTTTTATGCAATCATGAGTTCTTAGCTGTACATGTTGAAGTTTCAATATGAATTTTCAACATCGATTTTCATCTCCAACTTCTGCCTTTAACGTGAATGCTCGAGCTCAAACTTCAGGCTCAATTTTTCACCTCAATTCCCAATATCCATTTTCAACGTCAATCTTTACCGTCAATTTTCGACGTCGACCTCAACGTAAAGCGCAAGTTCAAACTTGACCTCATCGTTAACTTCAAATACTGCGTTGAATTTTCATTTGGCCCTTCGGCGGTAAGGGACAGTATACCTGCATATGTCAATTCACTACGTTTCGGTGATCATTAAGCTATGTTATTCGAAACTATTCTGGTGTAATATGGGAACCTATATTTGGTATTCGAAATTCAGGTAGCTCATAAAAATGTTCTTCACCGTATTTTACTACAGTCACTTGATATGGGCGTACATTAATACCTATGAACACATACTGGGAATCAATGTTCGAAGTATGAATTCACGAACTCGAATAGATCTAATCCTTATTGTGTGCTACAATTAGCGGCATGAAATTGGAATGAATGCAATTTAACAATAAAAAACGAACTTCAATTGTCCCGCCGTTGCCAGCCGGAGCATCAACCTCATTCTCAGAGTTCGCCCCAGGTTCAGCATCAGCATCAGCATCAGCATCAGCATCAGCATCAGCATCAGCATCAGCATCAGCATCAGCATCAGCATCAGCATCAGCATCAGCATCAGCTTCAGCCCTCTAAGAAGTTAACAGTGGCCAGGACACAGGCTGGTTTTTTATCGTTAAATTCGTTCCTCCTGTTTCGGTATGTCTAATCGCAGCAAGGGGCTATTAATATTATTTGGGTCGGGAAGTGAATTCTCCGATAACCACATCTGAATCGCATCTCGACCACATCTGAATCACATCTCGACCACATCTGAATCACATCTCGACCACATCTGAATCAGATCTCGACCATATCTGAATCACATCTGAACCAGATCCGAATCACAACTTGACCACATCTGAATCGCATCTCGACCACATCTGAATCATATCTCGACCACATCTGAAGCGGATATCTACCAGGTGTCCATCACATCTGGACTACATCTGATCCTAATCTCAAGCAAATCTATTTGCAAATCTCAACGGCCACTGATCACATGTGACACGACATCTGGCTACACATCTCATGGTAGATTTCAAACACATGTCATAAAAACCGTTTTATTTTTACCCGGGGATATACACATTTTATATTGAATGACTTTTTTTTTTGCATAATTGACATAATTAAGGAGGTATGGTCGTCTGAGCGGTCAGGCAGGTAATGAGTGAATGAATGAAGTCATTCGACGTATTGCGATCGATTATTTTCATGTAAAATACGGGGTTAAATCCTTTGGATAAAAAGGGAGCAGCCATGACGATTTGAGATCCACGATATTGCGTGTATGTCTATTTTCTGTTAAAATAGGTAAAAAATAACCTTTTGGTACTTACTCAACATTTGAAAATGAACTATTTGAGTAATTCACAGCCATGAATCACTCATTTATCATCAATTACAAGAATTCGTTTATCCCACAGTGCATGGTAGGGTGGATGTTGCGTGGAAATGGACTTGATAAAATTAAATTTTTAACTTCCCGATTTAGGGAAGTTATTGTAATCACCCCGATAATGAAGTGTCTCAGAAATGGAAAACTTCCACTTTTCTCGACGTTTCACATCATGCTGACAAATTTTAGATGAGGTTTGGTGTGTGTGTGTGGGTGGGCATGTGTTCGTATGTGAGTGATTCTTTGAGAAAGCGTTCCCGGTAAACGGCTTGATCAATTTGGTTCTCCTTTGACAGAAAATTACTTCTGACTGTTGTTCAGGACGGAAAGTAGTGTCCATGTTGAACAGCAATTGCTTCAATTGTTGTTACCAATTTCAATTCTTAATAACGCTGTATCGCGCGAACGGTGATACATACAAGAAAAAGTGTCAAACAAAAGTTGTTCCCCTCGTGATACTACATATATCATGTTGTTTTACGTTTATAGCTAAGCATCACATTTCACGAGCAATCCATAGAAAATTGAAATAATCGATCAATAGTCTAATTTGCGTAATGGATTTACAACTTCATACGTGTATCGTCACACACATATTGTCGGGAAGTTTTAGATGCGACCCGTCGAGGATCACACGTCCTATTTATTCGTTTCTTTGATTGACGCGTTTCAGCGGTGTCCGGGTATGAAAGGAGTGATTTTTTCAACAAATTATCCGTTCACTTGTTATTAACAAATTGAATTGTTTATATCGCTCTATCACACGAACGGTTTGACATACAAAAAAAAGTGTTCAATAAAAGTTGTTCCGCGTCAAGAAATACACATTCGATGTTCTATGACCTTTTTTATTAGCACGCATAATTAATTAACTTCCCGATTTTAGGGAAGTTATTGTTATGGGTCTGAAAATCGAAATTGGAAATTTCACTTGATTTCCACGTTTCATGACACCTAGAAACGTTTCCAATCATTTTGAGCGAGATGTTTGTCTGTGCATGTGTGTGTGCGTATGTGAGCAAAATTTTGTCGAACGATTTCTCCCAGACAAATTATACGATTTGGGTTTTTTTATACACATTGGATAGGTTTCCGCCTAACTTAGCCCTGATTAGATTTTGAACATAATCGACCTAGTGGTTTTATAGTTATTAACAAATAAATTATTTATATCACTGCGCCGTGAGAGCGATTGAAAATACGAAAAAAATTATTCAATCAAATTTGTTCAACACACCAAAATACATATTTAATGTTTTATAACTTTTTGAGTGCCACCGATAGTTTATTGTTATTACAATGTGTGAAATGAAAGTTGTTCCACACGTAAAAATACACATTAGATGTTTTATGACTTTTTTGCCAGCACCCATAGTTAATTGTTACTAAGAAATTGAATGGTTTATATCGCTCTATCACGACAATAATTAGAGATACGAAATGAGTTGTTGAATGAAAGTTGTTCCACACGTAAAAACACACAGTTGATTTTTTATGACTTTATATGCTAACACTCATAGTTTTTCACAAATTGAATTGTTTATCTAACTCTATCGCAAGAAAGAATATATTTTTTGAAAATGTCTTTATATTTTAAGCATTAAAAAATTTCACATATTTCATCATTTTGAAAAGTTCAAAGCGTTCACAATTTGAGACAAAAAACAAAATTTTGTATATAACATATACGGGGGAACGATCGGGAAGTTATTGGTTCGACCCGTAGAGGGTCAAACCCAAATCCCGTTTATTAATTAATTAATTATCTTAAACAGAAAATCGAACTTCAACTTTTCATATTTTTTATCGATGCCTCTCCATTGTCACTACGCCGGAGAAAAGTGTCAAAGTGAAATAACAATTAATGCTATTGTTATTAACAATTTCTATGTTTGTGTGTGTGTGTGGGACGTTATTCGACCACGTATATCGGGACGTCATTGGTTCGACCCGTAAAGGGTCATACCCACATCCTGTTTATTTATTATTAAATTCGTCTTTGCTGACTCCACATGTCTAACCGCAGCAAAGACATGGGGTATCAATATTGTTTGATTAGACTTATTAATCTAGGTCCATATCAATTGACTCTAATGAAAGATATTTTATGCCATAATGATTTTTTAGTTGGAAGTCTATCTTGAGATTTTATGGAGTTCTAATAGATCTGTACCTGTTGAAGTCGCAATGTCAATCCTGACGTTCATTTCTGGAAGACCAGGACCATGACCACGACTACCTTTCAAAAACATCTGAACTGCATCGAAGCCGTAGCTGGAATCACATCCGGACCATATCTGAATGACATCTGAACCAGATCGGAATCACATCGCGAACACATCTGGACCAGATCAGAATCACATCTCGACCACATCTGAATGATATCTCGACCACATCTGAATGACATCTAGACCACATCTGAATGACATCTCGACCACATCTGAATGACATCTCGACCACGTCTGGACCACATCTGAATCACATCTGGACCACATCTCGACCACATCTGAATGACATCTGAACCAGATCAGAATCACATCTCGACTACATCTGGCCCACATCTCGAATCAGATTTTAAACACATCTCATAAAAATCGTTTTATTTCTACCCGGGTAACAGCTTCATTAATTGATGTGCTGACTGACTACAAAAATATGTCATCAGCACAGTCTGCAACAGACACATCTCTAGGGATTCTGGTGAAAACAGAAACAATGTACAGGTTGAATCACACGGGAGTGAGGATTCCCGCGACAATTGGAATTTTATCGACTCTAACTTCAATATATCCATTTGAGAAATAAGATTATAGAATTTTACTGAAATATTTAGGCACATTTAAGCTCTTGAGTTCATATATAAGGCCTGTGAAATTAATCTGTCAACATTAGATGTAATTCTTTGATGAATTTTTTGAGACGAGATCCAATTATTCTAGTACAAGATACAAAAATTTTGCTAGTACTAGTAAGAGGCTAGTAGGCCTGTAGCTCATCGGATATGATGAGGGCTTACCAGGCTTGTGTATGGGGATGACCACTGCTCCTCTTCAGAATTCCGGGAAATATTATTGGATGGGACATGCATTGTATAATTGTGTGAGTAAACGTATTACTTCAATGGGGTGGTTTTTTTAGAGCGATATTGGGAATGCAATTATCCATACCGGGAGCTGATTAGTTTTTCAGTGTTTTCATGGCGGTAATAATTTCACCCAGATAGGTAAGTTTGTTGATAGGCGTTCTAATTCGTGCATTGAGGATGGTTTTTTTTAACTTTCCTGTTACCTGCTC
>BQMI01000457.1:0-82267 GCA_026005395.1 Asobara japonica | reverse complement strand
CTATCGTACACTTCCCGTAACTACTTCAAATTCACTGTATTGGGGGAATTCGATGCGCTGAACACGATGCAACATACGGCAAACGCTAACATTCGACCGTTCTCGAGTTATCATCAAAACAGTGAGGACTATGAAAAACGTGCTTTTCAGCGTGTGAAACGCTCGAATATCGCATAAACGGGTTTTCCTTCAAAAACACTACCGTACACTTCCCGTAACCACTTCAAATTCACTGTATTGGGTAATTCGATGCACTGAACACGATGCAACATACGGCGAACGCTAACATTCGACCGTTCTCGAGTTATCATCAAAACAGTGAGGACTATGAAAAACGTGCTTTTCAGCGCGTGAAACGCTCGAATATCGCATAAACGGGTTTTCCTTCAAAAACACGACCGTACACTTCCCGTAACCACTTCAAATTCACTGTATTGGGGTAATTCGATGCACTGAACACGATGCAACATACGGCAAACGCTAACATTCGACCGTTCTCGAGTTATCACCGAATTGCTCGATTTTCGAAAAAAACAAGTTTTTGCCAAAACACTATCGTACACTTCCCGTAACTACTTCAAATTCACTGTATTGGGGTAATTCGATGCGCTGAACACGATGCAACATACGGCAGACGCTAATATTCGACCGTTCTCGAGTTATCACCGAATTGCTCGATTTTCGAAAAAAACAAGTTTCTGCCAAAACACTATCGTACACTTCCCGTAACTACTTCAAATTCACTGTATTGGGGTAATTCGATGCGCTGAACACGATGCAACATACGGCAAACGCTAACATTCGACCGTTTTCGAGTTATCACCGAATTGCTCGATTTTTGAAAAAAACAAGTTTCTGCCAAAACACTATCGTACACTTCCCGTAACTACTTCAAATTCACTGTATTGGGGTAATTCGATGCGCTGAACACGATGCAACATACGGCAAACGCTAACATTCGACCGTTCTCGAGTTATCATCAAAACAGTGAGGACTATGAAAAACGTGCTTTTCAGCGCGTGAAACGCTCGAATATCGCATAAACGGGTTTTCCTTCAAAACACGACCGTACACTTCCCGTAACCACTTCAAATTCACTGTATTGGGGTAATTCGATGCACTGAACACGATGCAACATACGGCAAACGCTAACATTCGACCGTTCTCGAGTTATCACCGAATTGCTCGATTTTCGAAAAAAACAAGTTTCTGCCAAAACACTATCGTACACTTCCCGTAACTACTTCAAATTCACTGTATTGGGGTAATTCGATGCGCTGAACACGATGCAACATACGGCAAACGCTAACATTCGACCGTTTTCGAGTTATCACCGAATTGCT
Source organism: Asobara japonica (assembly GCA_026005395.1). Lineage (NCBI taxonomy): Eukaryota > Metazoa > Arthropoda > Insecta > Hymenoptera > Braconidae > Asobara > Asobara japonica. The sequence continues at coordinate 80,924 of BQMI01000457.1, read as the reverse complement.
CGATTTTTGAAAAAAACAAGTTTCTGCCAAAACACTATCGTACACTTCCCGTAACTACTTCAAATTCACTGTATTGGGGTAATTCGATGCGCTGAACACGATGCAACATACGGCAAACGCTAACATTCGACCGTTCTCGAGTTATCATCAAAACAGTGAGGACTATGAAAAACGTCCTTTTCAGCGCGTGAAAACGCTCGAATATCGCATAAACGGTTTTCCTTCAAAACACTACCGTACACTTCCCGTAACCACTTCAAATTCACTGTATTGGCGTAATTCGATGCACTGAACACGATGCAACATACGGCAAACGCTAACATTCGACCGTTCTCGAGTTATCACCGAATTGCTCGATTTTCGAAAAAAAACAAGTTTTTGCCACAACACTATCGTACACTTCCCGTAACTACTTCAAATTCACTGTATTGGGGTAATTCGATGCGCTGAACACGATGCAACATACGGCAGACGCTAATATTCGACCGTTCTCGAGTTATCATCAAAACAGTGAGGACTATGAAAAACGTGCTTTTCAGCGCGTGAAACGCTCGAATATCGCATATAACGGGTTTTCCTTCAAAAACACTACCGTACACTTCCCCGTAACCACTTCAAATTCACTGTATTGGGGTAATTCGATGCACTGAACACGATGCAACATACGGCAGACGCTAATATTCGACCGTTCTCGAGTTATCATCAAAACAGTGAGGACTATGAAAAACGTGCTTTTCAGCGCGTGAAACGCTCGAATATCGCATTAAACGGGTTTTCCTTCAAAAAACACTACCGTACACTTCCCGTAACCACTTCAAATTCACTGTATTGGGGTAATTCGATGCGCTGAACACGATGCAACATACGGCGAACGCTAACATTCGACCGTTCTCGAGTTATCACCGAATTGCTCGATTTTCGAAAAAAACAAGTTTCTGCCAAAACACTATCGTACACTTCCCGTAACTACTTCAAATTCACTGTATTGGGGTAATACGATGCGCTGAACACGATGCAACATACGGCAAACGCTAACATTCGACCGTTCTCGAGTTATCATCAAAACAGTGAGGACTATGAAAAACGTGCTTTTCAGCGCGTGAAACGCTCGAATATCGCATAAACGGGTTTTCCTTCAAAAACACTACCGTACACTTCCCGTAACCACTTCAAATTCACTGTATTGGGGTAATTCGATGCACTGAACACGATGCAACATACGGCAAACGCTAACATTCGACCGTTCTCGAGTTATCACCGAATTGCTCGATTTTCGAAAAAAACAAGTTTTTGCCAAAACACTATCGTACACTTCCTGTAACTACTTCAAATTCACTGTATTGGGGTAATTCGATGCGCTGAACACGATGCAACATACGGCAGACGCTAATATTCGACCGTTCTCGAGTTATCATCAAACAGTGAGGACTATGAAAAACGTGCTTTTCAGCGCGTGAAACGCTCGAATATCGCATAAACGGGTTTTCCTTCAAAAACACTACCGTACACTTCCCGTAACCACTTCAAATTCACTGTATTGGGGTAATTCGATGCACTGAACACGATGCAACATACGGCAAACGCTAACATTCGACCGTTCTCGAGTTATCACCGAATTGCTCGATTTTCGAAAAAAACAAGTTTCTGCCAAAACACTATCGTACACTTCCCGTAACTACTTCAAATTCACTGTATTGGGGGAATTCGATGCGCTGAACACGATGCAACATACGGCAAACGCTAACATTCGACCGTTCTCGAGTTATCATCAAAACAGTGAGGACTATGAAAAACGTGCTTTTCAGCGTGTGAAACGCTCGAATATCGCATAAACGGGTTTTCCTTCAAAAACACTACCGTACACTTCCCGTAACCACTTCAAATTCACTGTATTGGGGTAATTCGATGCACTGAACACGATGCAACATACGGCGAACGCTAACATTCGACCGTTCTCGAGTTATCATCAAAACAGTGAGGACTATGAAAAACGTGCTTTTCAGCGCGTGAAACGCTCGAATATCGCATAAACGGGTTTTCCTTCAAAACACGACCGTACACTTCCCGTAACCACTTCAAATTCACTGTATTGGGGTAATTCGATGCACTGAACACGATGCAACATACGGCAAACGCTAACATTCGACCGTTCTCGAGTTATCACCGAATTGCTCGATTTTCGAAAAAAAACAAGTTTTTGCCAAAACACTATCGTACACTTCCCGTAACTACTTCAAATTCACTGTATTGGGGTAATTCGATGCGCTGAACACGATGCAACATACGGCAGACGCGAATATTCGACCGTTCTCGAGTTATCATCAAAACAGTGAGGACTATGAAAAACGTGCTTTTCAGCGCGTGAAACGCTCGAATATCGCATAAACGGGTTTTCCTTCAAAAACACTACCGTACACTTCCCGTAACTACTTCAAATTCACTGTATTGGGGTAATTCGATGCGCTGAACACGATGCAACATACGGCGAACGCTAACATTCGACCGTTCTCGAGTTATCACCGAATTGCTCGATTTTCGAAAAAAACAAGTTTCTGCCAAAACACTATCGTACACTTCCCGTAACTACTTCAAATTCACTGTATTGGGGTAATTCGATGCGCTGAACACGATGCAACATACGGCAAACGCTAACATTCGACCGTTTTCGAGTTATCACCGAATTGCTCGATTTTTGAAAAAAACAAGTTTCTGCCAAAACACTATCGTACACTTCCCGTAACTACTTCAAATTCACTGTATTGGGTAATTCGATGCGCTGAACACGATGCAACATACGGCAAACGCTAACATTCGACCGTTCTCGAGTTATCATCAAAACAGTGAGGACTATGAAAAACGTCCTTTTCAGCGCGTGAAACGCTCGAATATCGCATAAACGGTTTTCCTTCAAAAACACTACCGTACACTTCCCGTAACCACTTCAAATTCACTGTATTGGCGTAATTCGATGCACTGAACACGATGCAACATACGGCAAACGCTAACATTCGACCGTTCTCGAGTTATCACCGAATTGCTCGATTTTCGAAAAAAACAAGTTTTTGCCACAACACTATCGTACACTTCCCGTAACTACTTCAAATTCACTGTATTGGGGTAATTCGATGCGCTGAACACGATGCAACATACGGCAGACGTTAATATTCGACCGTTCTCGAGTTATCATCAAAACAGTGAGGACTATGAAAAACGTGCTTTTCAGCGCGTGAAACGCTCGAATATCGCATTAACGGGTTTTCCTTCAAAAACACTACCGTACACTTCCCGTAACCACTTCAAATTCACTGTATTGGGGTAATTCGATGCACTGAACACGATGCAACATACGGCAAACGCTAACATTCGACCGTTCTCGAGTTATCACCGAATTGCTCGATTTTCGAAAAAAACAAGTTTCCGCCAAAACACTATCGTACACTTCCCGTAACTACTTCAAATTCACTGTATTGGGGTAATTCGATGCGCTGAACACGATGCAACATACGGCAGACGCGAATATTCGACCGTTCTCGAGTTATCATCAAAACAGTGAGGACTATGAAAAACGTGCTTTTCAGCGCGTGAAACGCTCGAATATCGCATAAACGGGTTTTCCTTCAAAAACACTACCGTACACTTCCGTAACTACTTCAAATTCACTGTATTGGGGTAATTCGATGCGCTGAACACGATGCAACATACGGCGAACGCTAACATTCGACCGTTCTCGAGTTATCACCGAATTGCTCGATTTTCGAAAAAAACAAGTTTCTGCCAAAACACTATCGTACACTTCCCGTAACTACTTCAAATTCACTGTATTGGGGTAATACGATGCGCTGAACACGATGCAACATACGGCAAACGCTAACATTCGACCGTTCTCGAGTTATCATCAAAACAGTGAGGACTATGAAAAACGTGCTTTTCAGCGCGTGAAACGCTCGAATATCGCATAAACGGGTTTTCCTTCAAAAACACTACCGTACACTTCCCGTAACCACTTCAAATTCACTGTATTGGGGTAATTCGATGCACTGAACACGATGCAACATACGGCAAACGCTAACATTCGACCGTTCTCGAGTTATCACCGAATTGCTCGATTTTCGAAAAAAACAAGTTTTTGCCAAAACACTATCGTACACTTCCTGTAACTACTTCAAATTCACTGTATTGGGGTAATTCGATGCGCTGAACACGATGCAACATACGGCAGACGCTAATATTCGACCGTTCTCGAGTTATCATCAAAACAGTGAGGACTATGAAAAACGTGCTTTTCAGCGCGTGAAACGCTCGAATATCGCATAAAACGGGTTTTCCTTCAAAAACACTACCGTACACTTCCCGTAACCACTTCAAATTCACTGTATTGGGGTAATTCGATGCACTGAACACGATGCAACATACGGCAAACGCTAACATTCGACCGTTCTCGAGTTATCACCGAATTGCTCGATTTTCGAAAAAAACAAGTTTCTGCCAAAACACTATCGTACACTTCCCGTAACTACTTCAAATTCACTGTATTGGGGGAATTCGATGCGCTGAACACGATGCAACATACGGCAAACGCTAACATTCGACCGTTCTCGAGTTATCATCAAAACAGTGAGGACTATGAAAAACGTGCTTTTCAGCGTGTGAAACGCTCGAATATCGCATAAACGGGTTTTCCTTCAAAAACACTACCGTACACTTCCCGTAACCACTTCAAATTCACTGTATTGGGGTAATTCGATGCACTGAACACGATGCAACATACGGCGAACGCTAACATTCGACCGTTCTCGAGTTATCATCAAAACAGTGAGGACTATGAAAAACGTGCTTTTCAGCGCGTGAAACGCTCGAATATCGCATAAACGGGTTTTCCTTCAAAAACACGACCGTACACTTCCCGTAACCACTTCAAATTCACTGTATTGGGGTAATTCGATGCACTGAACACGATGCAACATACGGCAAACGCTAACATTCGACCGTTCTCGAGTTATCACCGAATTGCTCGATTTTCGAAAAAAACAAGTTTTTGCCAAAACACTATCGTACACTTCCCGTAACTACTTCAAATTCACTGTATTGGGGTAATTCGATGCGCTGAACACGATGCAACATACGGCAGACGCGAATATTCGACCGTTCTCGAGTTATCATCAAAACAGTGAGGACTATGAAAAACGTGCTTTTCAGCGCGTGAAACGCTCGAATATCGCATAAACGGGTTTTCCTTCAAAAACACTACCGTACACTTCCCGTAACTACTTCAAATTCACTGTATTGGGGTAATTCGATGCGCTGAACACGATGCAACATACGGCGAACGCTAACATTCGACCGTTCTCGAGTTATCACCGAATTGCTCGATTTTCGAAAAAAAACAAGTTTCTGCCAAAACACTATCGTACACTTCCCGTAACTACTTCAAATTCACTGTATTGGGGTAATTCGATGCGCTGAACACGATGCAACATACGGCAAACGCTAACATTCGACCGTTTTCGAGTTATCACCGAATTGCTCGATTTTGAAAAAAACAAGTTTCTGCCAAAACACTATCGTACACTTCCCGTAACTACTTCAAATTCACTGTATTGGGGTAATTCGATGCGCTGAACACGATGCAACATACGGCAAACGCTAACATTCGACCGTTCTCGAGTTATCATCAAAACAGTGAGGACTATGAAAAACGTCCTTTTCAGCGCGTGAAACGCTCGAATATCGCATAAACGGGTTTTCCTTCAAAAACACTACCGTACACTTCCCGTAACCACTTCAAATTCACTGTATTGGCGTAATTCGATGCACTGAACACGATGCAACATACGGCAAACGCTAACATTCGACCGTTCTCGAGTTATCACCGAATTGCTCGATTTTGGAAAAAAACAAGTTTTTGCCACAACACTATCGTACACTTCCCGTAACTACTTCAAATTCACTGTATTGGGGTAATTCGATGCGCTGAACACGATGCAACATACGGCAGACGCTAATATTCGACCGTTCTCGAGTTATCATCAAAACAGTGAGGACTATGAAAAACGTGCTTTTCAGCGCGTGAAACGCTCGAATATCGCATTAACGGGTTTTCCTTCAAAAACACTACCGTACACTTCCCGTAACCACTTCAAATTCACTGTATTGGGGTAATTCGATGCACTGAACACGATGCAACATACGGCAAACGCTAACATTCGACCGTTCTCGAGTTATCACCGAATTGCTCGATTTTCGAAAAAAACAAGTTTCTGCCAAAACACTATCGTACACTTCCCGTAACTACTTCAAATTCACTGTATTGGGGTAATTCGATGCGCTGAACACGATGCAACATACGGCGAACGCTAACATTCGACCGTTCTCGAGTTATCACCGAATTGCTCGATTTTCGAAAAAAACAAGTTTCTGCCAAAACACTATCGTACACTTCCCGTAACTACTTCAAATTCACTGTATTGGGGTAATTCGATGCGCTGAACACGATGCAACATACGGCAAACGCTAACATTCGACCGTTCTCGAGTTATCACCGAATTGCTCGATTTTCGAAAAAAACAAGTTTTTGCCAAAACACTATCGTACACTTCCTGTAACTACTTCAAATTCACTGTATTGGGGTAATTCGATGCGCTGAACACAATGCAACATACGGCAGACGCTAATATTCGACCGTTCTCGAGTTATCATCAAAACAGTGAGGACTATGAAAAACGTGCTTTTCAGCGCGTGAAACGCTCGAATATCGCATAAACGGGTTTTCCTTCAAAAACACTACCGTACACTTCCCGTAACCACTTCAAATTCACTGTATTGGGGTAATTCGATGCACTGAACACGATGCAACATACGGCAAACGCTAACATTCGACCGTTCTCGAGTTATCACCGAATTGCTCGATTTTCGAAAAAAAACAAGTTTCTGCCAAAACACTATCGTACACTTCCCGTAACGACTTCAAATTCACTGTATCGGGGTAATTCGATGCGCTGAACACGATGCAACATACGGCAAACGCTAACATTCGACCGTTCTCGAGTTATCACCGAATTGCTCGATTTTCGAAAAAAACAAGTTTCTGCCAAAACACTATCGTACACTTCCCGTAACTACTTCAAATTCACTGTATTGGGGTAATTCGATGCGCTGAACACGATGCAACATACGGCGAACGCTAACATTCGACCGTTCTCGAGTTATCATCAAAACAGTGAGGACTATGAAAAACGTGCTTTTCAGCGCGTGAAACGCTCGAATATCGCATAAACCGGTTTTCCTTCAAAAACACTACCGTACACTTCCCGTAACCACTTCAAATTCACTGTATTGGGGTAATTCGATGCACTGAACACGATGCAACATACGGCAAACGCTAACATTCGACCGTTCTCGAGTTATCACCGAATTGCTCGATTTTCGAAAAAAACAAGTTTCTGCCAAAACACTATGGTACACTTCCCGTAACTACTTCAAATTCACTGTATTGGGGTAATTCGATGCGCTGAACACGATGCAACATACGGCAAACGCTAACATTCGACCGTTCTCGAGTTATCATCAAAACAGTGAGGACTATGAAAAACGTGCTTTTCAGCGCGTGAAACGCTCGAATATCGCATAAACGGGTTTTCCTTCAAAAACACTACCGTACACTTCCCGTAACCACTTTAAATTCACTCTATAGAGGTAGTTCGAGGCGCTGGACACGATGCAACATACGGCGAGCGCTAACATTCGACCGTTCTCGAGTTATCACCGAATTGCTCGATTTTCGAAAAAAACAAGTTTCTGCCAAAACACTATCGTACACTTCCCGTAACTACTTCAAATTCACTGTATTGTGGTAATTCGATGCGCTGAACACGATGCAACATACGGCAAACGCTGACATTCGACCGTTCTCGAGTTATCATCAAAACAGTGAGGACTATGAAAAACGTGCTTTTCAGCGCGTGAAACGCTCGAATATCGCATAAACGGGTTTTCCTTCAAAAACACTACCGTACACTTCCCGTAACTACTTCAAATTCACTGTATTGGGGTAATTGGATGCGCTGAACACGATGCAACATACGGCGAACGCTAACATTCGACCGTTCTCGAGTTATCACCGAATTGCTCGATTTTCGAAAAAAACAAGTTTCTGCCAAAACACTATCGTACACTTCCCGTAACTACTTCAAATTCACTGTATTGGGGTAATTCGATGCGCTGAACACGATGCAACATACGGCAAACGCTAACATTTGACCGTTCTCGAATTATCACCGAATTGCTCGATTTTTGAAAAAAACAAGTTTCTGCCAAAACACTATCGTACACTTCCCGTAACTACTTCAAATTCACTGTATTGGGGTAATTCGATACGCTGAACACGATGCAACATACGGCAAACGCTAACATTCGACCGTTCTCGAGTTATCATCAAAACAGTGAGGACTATGAAAAACGTGCTTTTCAGCGCGTGAAACGCTCGAATATCGCATAAACGGGTTTTCCTTCAAAAACACTACCGTACACTTCCCGTAACCACTTCAAATTCACTGTATTGGGGTAATTCGATGCACTGAACACGATGCAACATACGGCAAACGCTAACATTCGACCGTTCTCGAGTTATCACCGAATTGCTCGATTTTCGAAAAAAACAAGTTTTTGCCAAAACACTATCGTACACTTCCCGTAACTACTTCAAATTCACTGTATTGGGGTAATTCGATGCGCTGAACACGATGCAACATACGGCAGACGCTAATATTCGACCGTTCTCGAGTTATCATCAAAACAGTGAGGACTATGAAAAACGTGCTTTTCAGCGCGTGAAACGCTCGAATATCGCATAAACGGGTTTTCCTTCAAAAACACTACCGTACACTTCCCGTAACCACTTCAAATTCACTGTATTGGGGTAATTCGATGCACTGAACACGATGCAACATACGGCAAACGCTAACATTCGACCGTTCTCGAGTTATCACCGAATTGCTCGATTTTCGAAAAAAACAAGTTTCTGCCAAAACACTATCGTACACTTCCCGTAACTACTTCAAATTCACTGTATTGGGGTAATTCGATGCGCTGAACACGATGCAACATACGGCGAACGCTAACATTCGACCGTTCTCGAGTTATCACCGAATTGCTCGATTTTCGAAAAAAACAAGTTTCTGCCAAAACACTATCATACACTTCCCGTAACTACTTCAAATTCACTGTATTGGGGTAATTCGATGCGCTGAACACGATGCAACATACGGCAAACGCTAACATTCGACCGTTCTCGAGTTATCACCGAATTGCTCGATTTTTGAAAAAAACAAGTTTCTGCCAAAACACTATCGTACACTTCCCGTAACTACTTCAAATTCACTGTATTGGGGTAATTCGATGCGCTGAACACGATGCAACATACGGCGAACGCTAACATTCGACCGTTCTCGAGTTATCACCGAATTGCTCGATTTTCGAAAAAAACAAGTTTCTGCCAAAACACTATCGTACACTTCCCGTAACTACTTCAAATTCACTGTATTGGGGTAATACGATGCGCTGAACACGATGCAACATACGGCAAACGCTAACATTCGACCGTTCTCGAGTTATCATCAAAACAGTGAGGACTATGAAAAACGTGCTTTTCAGCGCGTGAAACGCTCGAATATCGCATAAACGGGTTTTCCTTCAAAAACACTACCGTACACTTCCCGTAACCACTTCAAATTCACTGTATTGGGGTAATTCGATGCACTGAACACGATGCAACATACGGCAAACGCTAACATTCGACCGTTCTCGAGTTATCACCGAATTGCTCGATTTTCGAAAAAAACAAGTTTTTGCCAAAACACTATCGTACACTTCCTGTAACTACTTCAAATTCACTGTATTGGGGTAATTCGATGCGCTGAACACGATGCAACATACGGCAGACGCTAATATTCGACCGTTCTCGAGTTATCATCAAAACAGTGAGGACTATGAAAAACGTGCTTTTCAGCGCGTGAAACGCTCGAATATCGCATAAACGGGTTTTCCTTCAAAAACACTACCGTACACTTCCCGTAACCACTTCAAATTCACTGTATTGGGGTAATTCGATGCACTGAACACGATGCAACATACGGCAAACGCTAACATTCGACCGTTCTCGAGTTATCACCGAATTGCTCGATTTTCGAAAAAAACAAGTTTCTGCCAAAACACTATCGTACACTTCCCGTAACTACTTCAAATTCACTGTATTGGGGGAATTCGATGCGCTGAACACGATGCAACATACGGCAAACGCTAACATTCGACCGTTCTCGAGTTATCATCAAAACAGTGAGGACTATGAAAAACGTGCTTTTCAGCGTGTGAAACGCTCGAATATCGCATAAACGGGTTTTCCTTCAAAAACACTACCGTACACTTCCCGTAACCACTTCAAATTCACTGTATTGGGGTAATTCGATGCACTGAACACGATGCAACATACGGCGAACGCTAACATTCGACCGTTCTCGAGTTATCATCAAAACAGTGAGGACTATGAAAAACGTGCTTTTCAGCGCGTGAAACGCTCGAATATCGCATAAACGGGTTTTCCTTCAAAAACACGACCGTACACTTCCCGTAACCACTTCAAATTCACTGTATTGGGGTAATTCGATGCACTGAACACGATGCAACATACGGCAAACGCTAACATTCGACCGTTCTCGAGTTATCACCGAATTGCTCGATTTTCGAAAAAAACAAGTTTTTGCCAAAACACTATCGTACACTTCCCGTAACTACTTCAAATTCACTGTATTGGGGTAATTCGATGCGCTGAACACGATGCAACATACGGCAGACGCGAATATTCGACCGTTCTCGAGTTATCATCAAAACAGTGAGGACTATGAAAAACGTGCTTTTCAGCGCGTGAAACGCTCGAATATCGCATAAACGGGTTTTCCTTCAAAAACACTACCGTACACTTCCCGTAACTACTTCAAATTCACTGTATTGGGGTAATTCGATGCGCTGAACACGATGCAACATACGGCGAACGCTAACATTCGACCGTTCTCGAGTTATCACCGAATTGCTCGATTTTCGAAAAAAACAAGTTTCTGCCAAAACACTATCGTACACTTCCCGTAACTACTTCAAATTCACTGTATTGGGGTAATTCGATGCGCTGAACACGATGCAACATACGGCAAACGCTAACATTCGACCGTTTTCGAGTTATCACCGAATTGCTCGATTTTTGAAAAAAACAAGTTTCTGCCAAAACACTATCGTACACTTCCCGTAACTACTTCAAATTCACTGTATTGGGGTAATTCGATGCGCTGAACACGATGCAACATACGGCAAACGCTAACATTCGACCGTTCTCGAGTTATCATCAAAACAGTGAGGACTATGAAAAACGTCCTTTTCAGCGCGTGAAACGCTCGAATATCGCATAAACGGGTTTTCCTTCAAAAACACTACCGTACACTTCCCGTAACCACTTCAAATTCACTGTATTGGCGTAATTCGATGCACTGAACACGATGCAACATACGGCAAACGCTAACATTCGACCGTTCTCGAGTTATCACCGAATTGCTCGATTTTGGAAAAAAACAAGTTTTTGCCACAACACTATCGTACACTTCCCGTAACTACTTCAAATTCACTGTATTGGGGTAATTCGATGCGCTGAACACGATGCAACATACGGCAGACGCTAATATTCGACCGTTCTCGAGTTATCATCAAAACAGTGAGGACTATGAAAAACGTGCTTTTCAGCGCGTGAAACGCTCGAATATCGCATTAACGGGTTTTCCTTCAAAAACACTACCGTACACTTCCCGTAACCACTTCAAATTCACTGTATTGGGGTAATTCGATGCACTGAACACGATGCAACATACGGCAAACGCTAACATTCGACCGTTCTCGAGTTATCACCGAATTGCTCGATTTTCGAAAAAAACAAGTTTCTGCCAAAACACTATCGTACACTTCCCGTAACTACTTCAAATTCACTGTATTGGGGTAATTCGATGCGCTGAACACGATGCAACATACGGCGAACGCTAACATTCGACCGTTCTCGAGTTATCACCGAATTGCTCGATTTTCGAAAAAAACAAGTTTCTGCCAAAACACTATCGTACACTTCCCGTAACTACTTCAAATTCACTGTATTGGGGTAATTCGATGCGCTGAACACGATGCAACATACGGCAAACGCTAACATTCGACCGTTCTCGAGTTATCACCGAATTGCTCGATTTTCGAAAAAAACAAGTTTTTGCCAAAACACTATCGTACACTTCCTGTAACTACTTCAAATTCACTGTATTGGGGTAATTCGATGCGCTGAACACAATGCAACATACGGCAGACGCTAATATTCGACCGTTCTCGAGTTATCATCAAAACAGTGAGGACTATGAAAAACGTGCTTTTCAGCGCGTGAAACGCTCGAATATCGCATAAACGGGTTTTCCTTCAAAAACACTACCGTACACTTCCCGTAACCACTTCAAATTCACTGTATTGGGGTAATTCGATGCACTGAACACGATGCAACATACGGCAAACGCTAACATTCGACCGTTCTCGAGTTATCACCGAATTGCTCGATTTTCGAAAAAAACAAGTTTCTGCCAAAACACTATCGTACACTTCCCGTAACGACTTCAAATTCACTGTATCGGGGTAATTCGATGCGCTGAACACGATGCAACATACGGCAAACGCTAACATTCGACCGTTCTCGAGTTATCACCGAATTGCTCGATTTTCGAAAAAAACAAGTTTCTGCCAAAACACTATCGTACACTTCCCGTAACTACTTCAAATTCACTGTATTGGGGTAATTCGATGCGCTGAACACGATGCAACATACGGCGAACGCTAACATTCGACCGTTCTCGAGTTATCATCAAAACAGTGAGGACTATGAAAAACGTGCTTTTCAGCGCGTGAAACGCTCGAATATCGCATAAACCGGTTTTCCTTCAAAAACACTACCGTACACTTCCCGTAACCACTTCAAATTCACTGTATTGGGGTAATTCGATGCACTGAACACGATGCAACATACGGCAAACGCTAACATTCGACCGTTCTCGAGTTATCACCGAATTGCTCGATTTTCGAAAAAAACAAGTTTCTGCCAAAACACTATGGTACACTTCCCGTAACTACTTCAAATTCACTGTATTGGGGTAATTCGATGCGCTGAACACGATGCAACATACGGCAAACGCTAACATTCGACCGTTCTCGAGTTATCATCAAAACAGTGAGGACTATGAAAAACGTGCTTTTCAGCGCGTGAAACGCTCGAATATCGCATAAACGGGTTTTCCTTCAAAAACACTACCGTACACTTCCCGTAACCACTTTAAATTCACTCTATAGAGGTAGTTCGAGGCGCTGGACACGATGCAACATACGGCGAGCGCTAACATTCGACCGTTCTCGAGTTATCACCGAATTGCTCGATTTTCGAAAAAAACAAGTTTCTGCCAAAACACTATCGTACACTTCCCGTAACTACTTCAAATTCACTGTATTGTGGTAATTCGATGCGCTGAACACGATGCAACATACGGCAAACGCTGACATTCGACCGTTCTCGAGTTATCATCAAAACAGTGAGGACTATGAAAAACGTGCTTTTCAGCGCGTGAAACGCTCGAATATCGCATAAACGGGTTTTCCTTCAAAAACACTACCGTACACTTCCCGTAACTACTTCAAATTCACTGTATTGGGGTAATTGGATGCGCTGAACACGATGCAACATACGGCGAACGCTAACATTCGACCGTTCTCGAGTTATCACCGAATTGCTCGATTTTCGAAAAAAACAAGTTTCTGCCAAAACACTATCGTACACTTCCCGTAACTACTTCAAATTCACTGTATTGGGGTAATTCGATGCGCTGAACACGATGCAACATACGGCAAACGCTAACATTTGACCGTTCTCGAATTATCACCGAATTGCTCGATTTTTGAAAAAAACAAGTTTCTGCCAAAACACTATCGTACACTTCCCGTAACTACTTCAAATTCACTGTATTGGGGTAATTCGATACGCTGAACACGATGCAACATACGGCAAACGCTAACATTCGACCGTTCTCGAGTTATCATCAAAACAGTGAGGACTATGAAAAACGTGCTTTTCAGCGCGTGAAACGCTCGAATATCGCATAAACGGGTTTTCCTTCAAAAACACTACCGTACACTTCCCGTAACCACTTCAAATTCACTGTATTGGGGTAATTCGATGCACTGAACACGATGCAACATACGGCAAACGCTAACATTCGACCGTTCTCGAGTTATCACCGAATTGCTCGATTTTCGAAAAAAACAAGTTTTTGCCAAAACACTATCGTACACTTCCCGTAACTACTTCAAATTCACTGTATTGGGGTAATTCGATGCGCTGAACACGATGCAACATACGGCAGACGCTAATATTCGACCGTTCTCGAGTTATCATCAAAACAGTGAGGACTATGAAAAACGTGCTTTTCAGCGCGTGAAACGCTCGAATATCGCATAAACGGGTTTTCCTTCAAAAACACTACCGTACACTTCCCGTAACCACTTCAAATTCACTGTATTGGGGTAATTCGATGCACTGAACACGATGCAACATACGGCAAACGCTAACATTCGACCGTTCTCGAGTTATCACCGAATTGCTCGATTTTCGAAAAAAACAAGTTTCTGCCAAAACACTATCGTACACTTCCCGTAACTACTTCAAATTCACTGTATTGGGGTAATTCGATGCGCTGAACACGATGCAACATACGGCGAACGCTAACATTCGACCGTTCTCGAGTTATCACCGAATTGCTCGATTTTCGAAAAAAACAAGTTTCTGCCAAAACACTATCATACACTTCCCGTAACTACTTCAAATTCACTGTATTGGGGTAATTCGATGCGCTGAACACGATGCAACATACGGCAAACGCTAACATTCGACCGTTCTCGAGTTATCACCGAATTGCTCGATTTTTGAAAAAAACAAGTTTCTGCCAAAACACTATCGTACACTTCCCGTAACTACTTCAAATTCACTGTATTGGGGGAATTCGATGCGCTGAACACGATGCAACATACGGCAAACGCTAACATTCGACCGTTCTCGAGTTATCATCAAAACAGTGAGGACTATGAAAAACGTGCTTTTCAGCGTGTGAAACGCTCGAATATCGCATAAACGGGTTTTCCTTCAAAAACACTACCGTACACTTCCCGTAACCACTTCAAATTCACTGTATTGGGGTAATTCGATGCACTGAAGACGAGCAACATACGGCGAACGCTAACATTCGACCGTTCTCGAGTTATCATCAAAACAGTGAGGACTATGAAAAACGTGCTTTTCAGCGCGTGAAACGCTCGAATATCGCATAAACGGGTTTTCCTTCAAAAACACTACCGTACACTTCCCGTAACCACTTCAAATTCACTGTATTGGGGTAATTCGATGCACTGAACACGATGCAACATACGGCAAACGCTAACATTCGACCGTTCTCGAGTTATCACCGAATTGCTCGATTTTCGAAAAAAACAAGTTTTTGCCAAAACACTATCGTACACTTCCCGTAACTACTTCAAATTCACTGTATTGGGGTAATTCGATGCGCTGAACACGATGCAACATACGGCAGACGCTAATATTCGACCGTTCTCGAGTTATCATCAAAACAGTGAGGACTATGAAAAACGTGCTTTTCAGCGCGTGAAACGCTCGAATATCGCATAAACGGGTTTTCCTTCAAAAACACTACCGTACACTTCCCGTAACTACTTCAAATTCACTGTATTGGGGTAATTCGATGCGCTGAACACGATGCAACATACGGCGAACGCTAACATTCGACCGTTCTCGAGTTATCACCGAATTGCTCGATTTTCGAAAAAAACAAGTTTCTGCCAAAACACTATCGTACACTTCCCGTAACTACTTCAAATTCACTGTATTGGGGTAATTCGATGCGCTGAACACGATGCAACATACGGCAAACGCTAACATTCGACCGTTCTCGAGTTATCACCGAATTGCTCGATTTTTGAAAAAAACAAGTTTCTGCCAAAACACTATCGTACACTTCCCGTAACTACTTCAAATTCACTGTATTGGGGTAATTCGATGCGCTGAACACGATGCAACATACGGCAAACGCTAACATTCGACCGTTCTCGAGTTATCATCAAAACAGTGAGGACTATGAAAAACGTGCTTTTCAGCGCGTGAAACGCTCGAATATCGCATAAACGGGTTTTCCTTCAAAAACACTACCGTACACTTCCCGTAACCACTTCAAATTCACTGTATTGGGGTAATTCGATGCACTGAACACGATGCAACATACGGCAAACGCTAACATTCGACCGTTCTCGAGTTATCACCGAATTGCTCGATTTTCGAAAAAAACAAGTTTTTGCCAAAACACTATCGTACACTTCCCGTAACTACTTCAAATTCACTGTATTGGGGTAATTCGATGCGCTGAACACGATGCAACATACGGCAGACGCTAATATTCGACCGTTCTCGAGTTATCATCAAAACAGTGAGGACTATGAAAAACGTGCTTTTCAGCGCGTGAAACGCTCGAATATCGCATTAACGGGTTTTCCTTCAAAAACACTACCGTACACTTCCCGTAACCACTTCAAATTCACTGTATTGGGGTAATTCGATGCACTGAACACGATGCAACATACGGCAAACGCTAACATTCGACCGTTCTCGAGTTATCACCGAATTGCTCGATTTTCGAAAAAAACAAGTTTCTGCCAAAACACTATCGTACACTTCCCGTAACTACTTCAAATTCACTGTATTGGGGTAATTCGATGCGCTGAACACGATGCAACATACGGCGAACGCTAACATTCGACCGTTCTCGAGTTATCACCGAATTGCTCGATTTTCGAAAAAAACAAGTTTCTGCCAAAACACTATCGTACACTTCCCGTAACTACTTCAAATTCACTGTATTGGGGTAATTCGATGCGCTGAACACGATGCAACATACGGCAAACGCTAACATTCGACCGTTCTCGAGTTATCACCGAATTGCTCGATTTTTGAAAAAAACAAGTTTCTGCCAAAACACTATCGTACACTTCCCGTAACTACTTCAAATTCACTGTATTGGAGTAATACGATGCGCTGAACACGATGCAACATACGGCAAACGCTAACATTCGACCGTTCTCGAGTTATCATCAAAACAGTGAGGACTATGAAAAACGTGCTTTTCAGCGCGTGAAACGCTCGAATATCGCATAAACGGGTTTTCCTTCAAAAACACTACCGTACACTTCCCGTAACCACTTCAAATTCACTGTATTGGGGTAATTCGATGCACTGAACACGATGCAACATACGGCAAACGCTAACATTCGACCGTTCTCGAGTTATCACCGAATTGCTCGATTTTCGAAAAAAACAAGTTTCTGCCAAAACACTATCGTACACTTCCCGTAACTACTTCAAATTCACTGTATTGGGGTAATTCGATGCGCTGAACACGATGCAACATACGGCAAACGCTAACATTCGACCGTTCTCGAGTTATCACCGAATTGCTCGATTTTTGAAAAAAACAAGTTTCTGCCAAAACACTATCCGTACACTTCCCGTAACTACTTCAAATTCACTGTATTGGGGGAATTCGATGCGCTGAACACGATGCAACATACGGCAAACGCTAACATTCGACCGTTCTCGAGTTATCATCAAAACAGTGAGGACTATGAAAAACGTGCTTTTCAGCGTGTGAAACGCTCGAATATCGCATAAACGGGTTTTCCTTCAAAAACACTACCGTACACTTCCCGTAACCACTTCAAATTCACTGTATTGGGGTAATTCGATGCACTGAACACGATGCAACATACGGCGAACGCTAACATTCGACCGTTCTCGAGTTATCATCAAAACAGTGAGGACTATGAAAAACGTGCTTTTCAGCGCGTGAAACGCTCGAATATCGCATAAACGGGTTTTCCTTCAAAAACACTACCGTACACTTCCCGTAACCACTTCAAATTCACTGTATTGGGGTAATTCGATGCACTGAACACGATGCAACATACGGCAAACGCTAACATTCGACCGTTCTCGAGTTATCACCGAATTGCTCGATTTTCGAAAAAAACAAGTTTTTGCCAAAACACTATCGTACACTTCCCGTAACTACTTCAAATTCACTGTATTGGGGTAATTCGATGCGCTGAACACGATGCAACATACGGCAGACGCGAATATTCGACCGTTCTCGAGTTATCATCAAAACAGTGAGGACTATGAAAAACGTGCTTTTCAGCGCGTGAAACGCTCGAATATCGCATAAACGGGTTTTCCTTCAAAAACACTACCGTACACTTCCCGTAACTACTTCAAATTCACTGTATTGGGGTAATTCGATGCGCTGAACACGATGCAACATACGGCGAACGCTAACATTCGACCGTTCTCGAGTTATCACCGAATTGCTCGGAAAAAAAACAAGTTTCTGCCAAAACACTATCGTACACTTCCCGTAACTACTTCAAATTCACTGTATTGGGGTAATTCGATGCGCTGAACACGATGCAACATACGGCAAACGCTAACATTCGACCGTTCTCGAGTTATCACCGAATTGCTCGATTTTTGAAAAAAACAAGTTTCTGCCAAAACACTATCGTACACTTCCCGTAACTACTTCAAATTCACTGTATTGGGGTAATTCGATGCGCTGAACACGATGCAACATACGGCAAACGCTAACATTCGACCGTTCTCGAGTTATCATCAAAACAGTGAGGACTATGAAAAACGTGCTTTTCAGCGCGTGAAACGCTCGAATATCGCATAAACGGGTTTTCCTTCAAAAACACTACCGTACACTTCCCGTAACCACTTCAAATTCACTGTATTGGGGTAATTCGATGCACTGAACACGATGCAACATACGGCAAACGCTAACATTCGACCGTTCTCGAGTTATCACCGAATTGCTCGATTTTCGAAAAAAAACAAGTTTTTGCCAAAACACTATCGTACACTTCCCGTAACTACTTCAAATTCACTGTATTGGGGTAATTCGATGCGCTGAACACGATGCAACATACGGCAGACGCTAATATTCGACCGTTCTCGAGTTATCATCAAAACAGTGAGGACTATGAAAAACGTGCTTTTCAGCGCGTGAAACGCTCGAATATCGCATTAACGGGTTTTCCTTCAAAAACACTACCGTACACTTCCCGTAACCACTTCAAATTCACTGTATTGGGGTAATTCGATGCACTGAACACGATGCAACATACGGCAAACGCTAACATTCGACCGTTCTCGAGTTATCACCGAATTGCTCGATTTTCGAAAAAAACAAGTTTCTGCCAAAACACTATCGTACACTTCCCGTAACTACTTCAAATTCACTGTATTGGGGTAATTCGATGCGCTGAACACGATGCAACATACGGCAGACGCTAATATTCGACCGTTCTCGAGTTATCATCAAAACAGTGAGGACTATGAAAAACGTGCTTTTCAGCGCGTGAAACGCTCGAATATCGCATTAACGGGT
This sequence comes from Asobara japonica, assembly GCA_026005395.1. Classification (NCBI taxonomy): domain Eukaryota; kingdom Metazoa; phylum Arthropoda; class Insecta; order Hymenoptera; family Braconidae; genus Asobara; species Asobara japonica. Next base: position 61,314 of record BQMI01000457.1, on the reverse strand, counting down.
TTTCCTTCAAAAACACTACCGTACACTTCCCGTAACCACTTCAAATTCACTGTATTGGGGTAATTCGATGCACTGAACACGATGCAACATACGGCAAACGCTAACATACGACCGTTCTCGAGTTATCACCGAATTGCTCGATTTTTGAAAAAAACAAGTTTCTGCCAAAACACTATCGTACACTTCCCGTAACTACTTCAAATTCACTGTATTGGGGTAATACGATGCGCTGAACACGATGCAACATACGGCAAACGCTAACATTCGACCGTTCTCGAGTTATCATCAAAACAGTGAGGACTATGAAAAACGTGCTTTTCAGCGCGTGAAACGCTCGAATATCGCATAAACGGGTTTTCCTTCAAAAACACTACCGTACACTTCCCGTAACCACTTCAAATTCACTGTATTGGGGTAATTCGATGCACTGAACACGATGCAACATACGGCAAACGCTAACATTCGACCGTTCTCGAGTTATCACCGAATTGCTCGATTTTCGAAAAAAACAAGTTTCTGCCAAAACACTATCGTACACTTCCCGTAACTACTTCAAATTCACTGTATTGGGGGAATTCGATGCGCTGAACACGATGCAACATACGGCAAACGCTAACATTCGACCGTTCTCGAGTTATCATCAAAACAGTGAGGACTATGAAAAACGTGCTTTTCAGCGTGTGAAACGCTCGAATATCGCATAAACGGGTTTTCCTTCAAAAACACTACCGTACACTTCCCGTAACTACTTCAAATTCACTGTATTGGGGTAATTCGATGCGCTGAACACGATGCAACATACGGCGAACGCTAACATTCGACCGTTCTCGAGTTATCACCGAATTGCTCGATTTTCGAAAAAAACAAGTTTCTGCCAAAACACTATCGTACACTTCCCGTAACTACTTCAAATTCACTGTATTGGGGTAATTCGATGCGCTGAACACGATGCAACATACGGCAAACGCTAACATTCGACCGTTTTCGAGTTATCACCGAATTGCTCGATTTTTGAAAAAAACAAGTTTCTGCCAAAACACTATCGTACACTTCCCGTAACTACTTCAAATTCACTGTATTGGGGTAATTCGATGCGCTGAACACGATGCAACATACGGCAAACGCTAACATTCGACCGTTCTCGAGTTATCATCAAAACAGTGAGGACTATGAAAAACGTCCTTTTCAGCGCGTGAAACGCTCGAATATCGCATAAACGGGTTTTCCTTCAAAAACACTACCGTACACTTCCCGTAACCACTTCAAATTCACTGTATTGGGGTAATTCGATGCACTGAACACGATGCAACATACGGCAAACGCTAACATTCGACCGTTCTCGAGTTATCACCGAATTGCTCGATTTTCGAAAAAAACAAGTTTTTGCCACAACACTATCGTACACTTCCCGTAACTACTTCAAATTCACTGTATTGGGGTAATTCGATGCGCTGAACACGATGCAACATACGGCAGACGCTAATATTCGACCGTTCTCGAGTTATCATCAAAACAGTGAGGACTATGAAAAACGTGCTTTTCAGCGCGTGAAACGCTCGAATATCGCATTAACGGGTTTTCCTTCAAAAACACTACCGTACACTTCCCGTAACCACTTCAAATTCACTGTATTGGGGTAATTCGATGCACTGAACACGATGCAACATACGGCAAACGCTAACATTCGACCGTTCTCGAGTTATCACCGAATTGCTCGATTTTCGAAAAAAACAAGTTTCTGCCAAAACACTATCGTACACTTCCCGTAACTACTTCAAATTCACTGTATTGGGGTAATTCGATGCGCTGAACACGATGCAACATACGGCGAACGCTAACATTCGACCGTTCTCGAGTTATCACCGAATTGCTCGATTTTCGAAAAAAACAAGTTTCTGCCAAAACACTATCGTACACTTCCCGTAACTACTTCAAATTCACTGTATTGGGGTAATTCGATGCGCTGAACACGATGCAACATACGGCAAACGCTAACATTCGACCGTTCTCGAGTTATCACCGAATTGCTCGATTTTCGAAAAAAACAAGTTTTTGCCAAAACACTAACGTACACTTCCTGTAACTACTTCAAATTCACTGTATTGGGGTAATTCGATGCGCTGAACACGATGCAACATACGGCAGACGCTAATATTCGACCGTTCTCGAGTTATCATCAAAACAGTGAGGACTATGAAAAACGTGCTTTTCAGCGCGTGAAACGCTCGAATATCGCATAAACGGGTTTTCCTTCAAAAACACTACCGTACACTTCCCGTAACCACTTCAAATTCACTGTATTGGGGTAATTCGATGCACTGAACACGATGCAACATACGGCAAACGCTAACATTCGACCGTTCTCGAGTTATCACCGAATTGCTCGATTTTCGAAAAAAACAAGTTTCTGCCAAAACACTATCGTACACTTCCCGTAACGACTTCAAATTCACTGTATTGGGGTAATTCGATGCGCTGAACACGATGCAACATACGGCAAACGCTAACATTCGACCGTTCTCGAGTTATCACCGAATTGCTCGATTTTTGAAAAAAACAAGTTTTTGCCAAAACACTATCGTACACTTCCCGTAACTACTTCAAATTCACTGTATTGGGGTAATTCGATGCGCTGAACACGATGCAACATACGGCAGACGCTAATATTCGACCGTTCTCGAGTTATCATCAAAACAGTGAGGACTATGAAAAACGTGCTTTTCAGCGCGTGAAACGCTCGAATATCGCATAAACGGGTTTTCCTTCAAAAACACTACCGTACACTTCCCGTAACTACTTCAAATTCACTGTATTGGGGTAATTCGATGCGCTGAACACGATGCAACATACGGCGAACGCTAACATTCGACCGTTCTCGAGTTATCACCGAATTGCTCGATTTTCGAAAAAAACAAGTTTCTGCCAAAACACTATCGTACACTTCCCGTAACTACTTCAAATTCACTGTATTGGGGTAATTCGATGCGCTGAACACGATGCAACATACGGCGAACGCTAACATTCGACCGTTCTCGAGTTATCACCGAATTGCTCGATTTTCGAAAAAAACAAGTTTCTGCCAAAACACTATCGTACACTTCCCGTAACCACTTCAAATTCACTGTATTGGGGTAATTCGATGCACTGAACACGATGCAACATACGGCAAACGCTAACATTCGACCGTTCTCGAGTTATCACCGAATTGCTCGATTTTCGAAAAAAACAAGTTTTTGCCAAAACACTATCGTACACTTCCCGTAACTACTTCAAATTCACTGTATTGGGGTAATTCGATGCGCTGAACACGATGCAACATACGGCAAACGCTAACATTCGACCGTTCTCGAGTTATCATCAAAACAGTGAGGACTATGAAAAACGTGCTTTTCAGCGTGTGAAACGCTCGAATATCGCATAAACGGGTTTTCCTTCAAAAACACTACCGTACACTTCCCGTAACCACTTCAAATTCACTGTATTGGGGTAATTCGATGCACTGAACACGATGCAACATACGGCAAACGCTAACATTCGACCGTTCTCGAGTTATCACCGAATTGCTCGATTTTCGAAAAAAACAAGTTTTTGCCAAAACACTATCGTACACTTCCCGTAACTACTTCAAATTCACTGTATTGGGGTAATTCGATGCGCTGAACACGATGCAACATACGGCAGACGCTAATATTCGACCGTTCTCGAGTTATCATCAAATCAGTGAGGACTATGAAAAACGTGCTTTTCAGCGCGTGAAACGCTCGAATATCGCATAAACGGGTTTTCCTTCAAAAACACTACCGTACACTTCCCGTAACCACTTCAAATTCACTGTATTGGGGTAATTCGATGCACTGAACACGATGCAACATACGGCAAACGCTAACATTCGACCGTTCTCGAGTTATCACCGAATTGCTCGATTTTCGAAATAAACAAGTTTCTGCCAAAACACTATCGTACACTTCCCGTAACTACTTCAAATTCACTGTATTGGGGTAATTCGATGCGCTGAACACGATGCAACATACGGCGAACGCTAACATTCGACCGTTCTCGAGTTATCATCAAAACAGTGAGGACTATGAAAAACGTGCTTTTCAGCGCGTGAAACGCTCGAATATCGCATAAACGGGTTTTCCTTCAAAAACACTACCGTACACTTCCCGTAACCACTTCAAATTCACTGTATTGGGGTAATTCGATGCACTGAACACGATGCAACATACGGCAAACGCTAACATTCGACCGTTCTCGAGTTATCACCGAATTGCTCGATTTTCGAAAAAAACAAGTTTCTGCCAAAACACTATGGTACACTTCCCGTAACTACTTCAAATTCACTGTATTGGGGTAATTCGATGCGCTGAACACGATGCAACATACGGCAAACGCTAACATTCGACCGTTCTCGAGTTATCATCAAAACAGTGAGGACTATGAAAAACGTGCTTTTCAGCGCGTGAAACGCTCGAATATCGCATAAACGGGTTTTCCTTCAAAAACACTACCGTACACTTCCCGTAACCACTTCAAATTCACTCTATAGAGGTAGTTCGAGGCGCTGGACACGATGCAACATACGGCGAACGCTAACATTCGACCGTTCTCGAGTTATCACCGAATTGCTCGATTTTCGAAAAAAACAAGTTTCTGCCATAACACTATCGTACACTTCCCGTAACTACTTCAAATTCACTGTATTGGGGTAATTCGATGCGCTGAACACGATGCAACATACGGCAAACGCTGACATTCGACCGTTCTCGAGTTATCATCAAAACAGTGAGGACTATGAAAAACGTGCTTTTCAGCGCGTGAAACGCTCGAATATCGCATAAACGGGTTTTCCTTCAAAAACACTACCGTACACTTCCCGTAACCACTTCAAATTCACTGTATTGGGGTAATTCGATGCGCTGAACACGATGCAACATACGGCGAACGCTAACATTCGACCGTTCTCGAGTTATCACCGAATTGCTCGATTTCCGAAAAAAACAAGTTTCTGCCAAAACACTATCGTACACTTCCCGTAACTACTTCAAATTCACTGTATTGGGGTAATTCGATGCGCTGAACACGATGCAACATACGGCAAACGCTAACATTTGACCGTTCTCGAGTTATCACCGAATTGCTCGATTTTTGAAAAAAACAAGTTTCTGCCAAAACACTATCGTACACTTCCCGTAACTACTTCAAATTCACTGTATTGGGGTAATTCGATACGCTGAACACGATGCAACATACGGCAAACGCTAACATTCGACCGTTCTCGAGTTATCATCAAAACAGTGAGGACTATGAAAAACGTGCTTTTCAGCGCGTGAAACGCTCGAATATCGCATAAACGGGTTTTCCTTCAAAAACACTACCGTACACTTCCCGTAACCACTTCAAATTCACTGTATTGGGGTAATTCGATGCACTGAACACGATGCAACATACGGCAAACGCTAACATTCGACCGTTCTCGAGTTATGACCGAATTGCTCGATTTTCGAAAAAAACAAGTTTTTGCCAAAACACTATCGTACACTTCCCGTAGCTACTTCAAATTCACTGTATTGGGGTAATTCGATGCGCTGAACACGATGCAACATACGGCAGACGCTAATATTCGACCGTTCTCGAGTTATCATCAAAACAGTGAGGACTATGAAAAACGTGCTTTTCAGCGCGTGAAACGCTCGAATATCGCATAAACGGGTTTTCCTTCAAAAACACTACCGTACACTTCCCGTAACCACTTCAAATTCACTGTATTGGGGTAATTCGATGCGCTGAACACGATGCAACATACGGCGAACGCTAACATTCGACCGTTCTCGAGTTATCACCGAATTGCTCGATTTTCGAAAAAAACAAGTTTCTGCCAAAACACTATCGTACACTTCCCGTAACTACTTCAAATTCACTGTATTGGGGTAATTCGATGCGCTGAACACGATGCAACATACGGCAAACGCTAACATTTGACCGTTCTCGAGTTATCACCGAATTGCTCGATTTTTGAAAAAAACAAGTTTCTGCCAAAACACTATCGTACACTTCCCGTAACTACTTCAAATTCACTGTATTGGGGTAATTCGATACGCTGAACACGATGCAACATACGGCAAACGCTAACATTCGACCGTTCTCGAGTTATCATCAAAACAGTGAGGACTATGAAAAACGTGCTTTTCAGCGCGTGAAACGCTCGAATATCGCATAAACGGGTTTTCCTTCAAAAACACTACCGTACACTTCCCGTAACCACTTCAAATTCACTGTATTGGGGTAATTCGATGCACTGAACACGATGCAACATACGGCAAACGCTAACATTCGACCGTTCTCGAGTTATCACCGAATTGCTCGATTTTCGAAAAAAACAAGTTTTTGCCAAAACACTATCGTACACTTCCCGTAACTACTTCAAATTCACTGTATTGGGGTAATTCGATGCGCTGAACACGATGCAACATACGGCAGACGCTAATATTCGACCGTTCTCGAGTTATCATCAAAACAGTGAGGACTATGAAAAACGTGCTTTTCAGCGCGTGAAACGCTCGAATATCGCATAAACGGGTTTTCCTTCAAAAACACTACCGTACACTTCCCGTAACCACTTCAAATTCACTGTATTGGGGTAATTCGATGCACTGAACACGATGCAACATACGGCAAACGCTAACATTCTACCGTTCTCGAGTTATCACCGAATTGCTCGATTTTCGAAAAAAACAAGTTTCTGCCAAAACACGATCGTACACTTCCCGTAACTACTTCAAATTCACTGTATTGGGGTAATTCGATGCGCTGAACACGATGCAACATACGGCGAACGCTAACATTCGACCGTTCTCGAGTTATCACCGAATTGCTCGATTTTCGAAAAAAACAAGTTTCTGCCAAAACACTATCGTACACTTCCCGTAACTACTTCAAATTCACTGTATTGGGGTAATTCGATGCGCTGAACACGATGCAACATACGGCAAACGCTAACATTCGACCGTTCTCGAGTTATCATCAAAACAGTGAGGACTATGAAAAACGTGCTTTTCAGCGCCTGAAACGCTCGAATATCGCATAAACGGGTTTTCCTTCAAAAACACTACCGTACACTTCCCGTAACCACTTCAAATTCACTGTATTGGGGTAATTCGATGCACTGAACACGATGCAACATACGGCAAACGCTAACATTCGACCGTTCTCGAGTTATCACCGAATTGCTCGATTTTCGAAAAAAACAAGTTTTTGCCAAAACACTATCGTACACTTCCTGTAACTACTTCAAATTCACTGTATTGGGGTAATTCGATGCGCTGAACACGATGCACCATACGGCAGACGCTAATATTCGACCGTTCTCGAGTTATCATCAAAACAGTGAGGACTATGAAAAACGTGCTTTTCAGCGCGTGAAACGCTCGAATATCGCATAAACGGGTTTTCCTTCAAAAACACTACCGTACACTTCCCGTAACCACTTCAAATTCACTGTATTGGGGTAATTCGATGCACTGAACACGATGCAACATACGGCAAACGCTAACATTCGACCGTTCTCGAGTTATCACCGAATTGCTCGATTTTCGAAAAAAACAAGTTTCTGCCAAAACACTATCGTACACTTCCCGTAACTACTTCAAATTCACTGTATTGGGGTAATTCGATGCGCTGAACACGATGCAACATACGGCAAACGCTAACATTCGACCGTTCTCGAGTTATCACCGAATTGCTCGATTTTTGAAAAAAACAAGTTTCTGCCAAAACACTATCGTACACTTCCCGTAACTACTTCAAATTCACTGTATTGGGGGAATTCGATGCGCTGAACACGATGCAACATACGGCAAACGCTAACATTCGACCGTTCTCGAGTTATCATCAAAACAGTGAGGACTATGAAAAACGTGCTTTTCAGCGTGTGAAACGCTCGAATATCGCATAAACGGGTTTTCCTTCAAAAACACTACCGTACACTTCCCGTAACCACTTCAAATTCACTGTATTGGGGTAATTCGATGCACTGAACACGATGCAACATACGGCGAACGCTAACATTCGACCGTTCTCGAGTTATCATCAAAACAGTGAGGACTATGAAAAACGTGCTTTTCAGCGCGTGAAACGCTCGAATATCGCATAAACGGGTTTTCCTTCAAAAACACTACCGTACACTTCCCGTAACCACTTCAAATTCACTGTATTGGGGTAATTCGATGCACTGAACACGATGCAACATACGGCAAACGCGAACATTCGACCGTTCTCGAGTTATCACCGAATTGCTCGATTTTCGAAAAAAACAAGTTTTTGCCAAAACACTATCGTACACTTCCCGTAACTACTTCAAATTCACTGTATTGGGGTAATTCGATGCGCTGAACACGATGCAACATACGGCAGACGCGAATATTCGACCGTTCTCGAGTTATCATCAAAACAGTGAGGACTATGAAAAACGTGCTTTTCAGCGCGTGAAACGCTCGAATATCGCATAAACGGGTTTTCCTTCAAAAACACTACCGTACACTTCCCGTAACTACTTCAAATTCACTGTATTGGGGTAATTCGATGCGCTGAACACGATGCAACATACGGCGAACGCTAACATTCGACCGTTCTCGAGTTATCACCGAATTGCTCGATTTTCGAAAAAAACAAGTTTCTGCCAAAACACTATCGTACACTTCCCGTAACTACTTCAAATTCACTGTATTGGGGTAATTCGATGCGCTGAACACGATGCAACATACGGCGAACGCTAACATTCGACCGTTCTCGAGTTATCACCGAACTGCTCGATTTTCGAAAAAAACAAGTTTCTGCCAAAACACTATCGTACACTTCCCGTAACTACTTCAAATTCACTGTATTGGGGTAATTCGATGCGCTGAACACGATGCAACATACGGCAAACGCTAACATTTGACCGTTCTCGAGTTATCACCGAATTGCTCGATTTTTGAAAATACAAGTTTCTGCCAAAACACTATCGTACACTTCCCGTAACTACTTCAAATTCACTGTATTGGGGTAATTCGATACGCTGAACACGATGCAACATACGGCAAACGCTAACATTCGACCGTTCTCGAGTTATCATCAAAACAGTGAGGACTATGAAAAACGTGCTTTTCAGCGCGTGAAACGCTCGAATATCGCATAAACGGGTTTTCCTTCAAAAACACTACCGTACACTTCCCGTAACCACTTCAAATTCACTGTATTGGGGTAATTCGATGCACTGAACACGATGCAACATACGGCAAACGCTAACATTCGACCGTTCTCGAGTTATCACCGAATTGCTCGATTTTCGAAAAAAACAAGTTTTTGCCAAAACACTATCGTACACTTCCCGTAACTACTTCAAATTCACTGTATTGGGGTAATTCGATGCGCTGAACACGATGCAACATACGGCAGACGCTAATATTCGACCGTTCTCGAGTTATCATCAAAACAGTGAGGACTATGAAAAACGTGCTTTTCAGCGCGTGAAACGCTCGAATATCGCATAAACGGGTTTTCCTTCAAAAACACTACCGTACACTTCCCGTAACCACTTCAAATTCACTGTATTGGGGTAATTCGATGCACTGAACACGATGCAACATACGGCAAACGCTAACATTCTACCGTTCTCGAGTTATCACCGAATTGCTCGATTTTCGAAAAAAACAAGTTTCTGCCAAAACACTATCGTACACTTCCCGTAACTACTTCAAATTCACTGTATTGGGGTAATTCGATGCGCTGAACACGATGCAACATACGGCGAACGCTAACATTCGACCGTTCTCGAGTTATCACCGAATTGCTCGATTTTCGAAAAAAACAAGTTTCTGCCAAAACACTATCGTACACTTCCCGTAACTACTTCAAATTCACTGTATTGGGGTAATTCGATGCGCTGAACACGATGCAACATACGGCAAACGCTAACATTCGACCGTTCTCGAGTTATCACCGAATTGCTCGATTTTTGAAAAAAACAATTTTATGCCAAAACACTATCGTACACTTCCCGTAACTACTTCACATTCACTGTATTGGGGTAATTCGATGCGCTGAACACGATGCAACATACGGCAAACGCTAACATTCGACCGTTCTCGAGTTATCACCGAATTGCTCGATTTTCGAAAAAAACAAGTTTCTGCCAAAACACTATCGTACACTTCCCGTAACTACTTCAAATTCACTGTATTGGGGTAATTCGATGCGCTGAACACGATGCAACATACGGCGAACGCTAACATTCGACCGTTCTCGAGTTATCATCAAAACAGTGAGGACTATGAAAAACGTGCTTTTCAGCGCGTGAAACGCTCGAATATCGCATAAACGGGTTTTCCTTCAAAAACACTACCGTACACTTCCCGTAACCACTTCAAATTCACTGTATTGGGGTAATTCGATGCGCTGAACACGATGCAACATACGGCGAACGCTAACATTCGACCGTTCTCGAGTTATCACCGAATTGCTCGATTTTCGAAAAAAACAAGTTTCTGCCAAAACACTATCGTACACTTCCCGTAACTACTTCAAATTCACTGTATTGGGGTAATTCGATGCGCTGAACACGATGCAACATACGGCAAACGCTAACATTCGACCGTTCTCGAGTTATCACCGAATTGCTCGATTTTTGAAAAAAACAAGTTTCTGCCAAAACACTATCGTACACTTCCCGTAACTACTTCAAATTCACTGTATTGGGGTAATACGATGCGCTGAACACGATGCAACATACGGCAAACGCTAACATTCGACCGTTCTCGAGTTATCATCAAAACAGTGAGGACTATGAAAAACGTGCTTTTCAGCGCCTGAAACGCTCGAATATCGCATAAACGGGTTTTCCTTCAAAAACACTACCGTACACTTCCCGTAACCACTTCAAATTCACTGTATTGGGGTAATTCGATGCACTGAACACGATGCAACATACGGCAAACGCTAACATTCGACCGTTCTCGAGTTATCACCGAATTGCTCGATTTTCGAAAAAAACAAGTTTTTGCCAAAACACTATCGTACACTTCCTGTAACTACTTCAAATTCACTGTATTGGGGTAATTCGATGCGCTGAACACGATGCACCATACGGCAGACGCTAATATTCGACCGTTCTCGAGTTATCATCAAAACAGTGAGGACTATGAAAAACGTGCTTTTCAGCGCGTGAAACGCTCGAATATCGCATAAACGGGTTTTCCTTCAAAAACACTACCGTACACTTCCCGTAACCACTTCAAATTCACTGTATTGGGGTAATTCGATGCACTGAACACGATGCAACATACGGCAAACGCTAACATTCGACCGTTCTCGAGTTATCACCGAATTGCTCGATTTTCGAAAAAAACAAGTTCCTGCCAAAACACTATCGTACACTTCCCGTAACTACTTCAAATTCACTGTATTGGGGTAGTTCGATGCGCTGAACACGATGCAACATACGGCAAACGCTAACATTCGACCGTTCTCGAGTTATCACCGAATTGCTCGATTTTTGAAAAAAACAAGTTTCTGCCAAAACACTATCGTACACTTCCCGTAACTACTTCAAATTCACTGTATTGGGGGAATTCGATGCGCTGAACACGATGCAACATACGGCAAACGCTAACATTCGACCGTTCTCGAGTTATCATCAAAACAGTGAGGACTATGAAAAACGTGCTTTTCAGCGTGTGAAACGCTCGAATATCGCATAAACGGGTTTTCCTTCAAAAACACTACCGTACACTTCCCGTAACCACTTCAAATTCACTGTATTGGGGTAATTCGATGCACTGAACACGATGCAACATACGGCGAACGCTAACATTCGACCGTTCTCGAGTTATCATCAAAACAGTGAGGACTATGAAAAACGTGCTTTTCAGCGCGTGAAACGCTCGAATATCGCATAAACGGGTTTTCCTTCAAAAACACTACCGTACACTTCCCGTAACCACTTCAAATTCACTGTATTGGGGTAATTCGATGCACTGAACACGATGCAACATACGGCAAACGCTAACATTCGACCGTTCTCGAGTTATCACCGAATTGCTCGATTTTCGAAAAAAACAAGTTTTTGCCAAAACACTATCGTACACTTCCCGTAACTACTTCAAATTCACTGTATTGGGGTAATTCGATGCGCTGAACACGATGCAACATACGGCAGACGCGAATATTCGACCGTTCTCGAGTTATCATCAAAACAGTGAGGACTATGAAAAACGTGCTTTTCAGCGCGTGAAACGCTCGAATATCGCATAAACGGGTTTTCCTTCAAAAACACTACCGTACACTTCCCGTAACTACTTCAAATTCACTGTATTGGGGTAATTCGATGCGCTGAACACGATGCAACATACGGCGAACGCTAACATTCGACCGTTCTCGAGTTATCACCGAATTGCTCGATTTTCGAAAAAAACAAGTTTCTGCCAAAACACTATCGTACACTTCCCGTAACTACTTCAAATTCACTGTATTGGGGTAATTCGATGCGCTGAACACGATGCAACATACGGCAAACGCTAACATTCGACCGTTCTCGAGTTATCACCGAATTGCTCGATTTTTGAAAAAAACAAGTTTCTGCCAAAACACTATCGTACACTTCCCGTAACTACTTCAAATTCACTGTATTGGGGTAATTCGATGCGCTGAACACGATGCAACATACGGCAAACGCTAACATACGACCGTTCTCGAGTTATCATCAAAACAGTGAGGACTATGAAAAACGTGCTTTTCAGCGCGTGAAACGCTCGAATATCGCATAAACGGGTTTTCCTTCAAAAACACTACCGTACACTTCCCGTAACCACTTCAAATTCACTGTATTGGGGTAATTCGATGCACTGAACACGATGCAACATACGGCAAACGCTAACATTCGACCGTTCTCGAGTTATCACCGAATTGCTCGATTTTCGAAAAAAACAAGTTTTTGCCAAAACACTATCGTACACTTCCCGTAACTACTTCAAATTCACTGTATTGGGGTAATTCGATGCGCTGAACACGATGCAACATACGGCAGACGCTAATATTCGACCGTTCTCGAGTTATCATCAAAACAGTGAGGACTATGAAAAACGTGCTTTTCAGCGCGTGAAACGCTCGAATATCGCATTAACGGGTTTTCCTTCAAAAACACTACCGTACACTTCCCGTAACCACTTCAAATTCACTGTATTGGGGTAATTCGATGCACTGAACACGATGCAACATACGGCAAACGCTAACATTCGACCGTTCTCGAGTTATCACCGAATTGCTCGATTTTCGAAAAAAACAAGTTTCTGCCAAAACACTATCGTACACTTCCCGTAACTACTTCAAATTCACTGTATTGGGGTAATTCGATGCGCTGAACACGATGCAACATACGGCGAACGCTAACATTCGACCGTTCTCGAGTTATCACCGAATTGCTCGATTTTCGAAAAAAACAAGTTTCTGCCAAAACACTATCGTACACTTCCCGTAACTACTTCAAATTCACTGTATTGGGGTAATTCGATGCGCTGAACACGATGCAACATACGGCAAACGCTAACATTCGACCGTTCTCGAGTTATCACCGAATTGCTCGATTTTCGAAAAAAACAAGTTTTTGCCAAAACACTATCGTACACTTCCTGTAACTACTTCAAATTCACTGTATTGGGGTAATTCGATGCGCTGAACACGATGCAACATACGGCAGACGCTAATATTCGACCGTTCTCGAGTTATCATCAAAACAGTGAGGACTATGAAAAACGTGCTTTTCAGCGCGTGAAACGCTCGAATATCGCATAAACGGGTTTTCCTTCAAAAACACTACCGTACACTTCCCGTAACCACTTCAAATTCACTGTATTGGGGTAATTCGATGCACTGAACACGATGCAACATACGGCAAACGCTAACATTCGACCGTTCTCGAGTTATCACCGAATTGCTCGATTTTCGAAAAAAACAAGTTTCTGCCAAAACACTATCGTACACTTCCCGTAACGACTTCAAATTCACTGTATTGGGGTAATTCGATGCGCTGAACACGATGCAACATACGGCAAACGCTAACATTCGACCGTTCTCGAGTTATCACCGAATTGCTCGATTTTTGAAAAAAACAAGTTTTTGCCAAAACACTATCGTACACTTCCCGTAACTACTTCAAATTCACTGTATTGGGGTAATTCGATGCGCTGAACACGATGCAACATACGGCAGACGCTAATATTCGACCGTTCTCGAGTTATCATCAAAACAGTGAGGACTATGAAAAACGTGCTTTTCAGCGCGTGAAACGCTCGAATATCGCATAAACGGGTTTTCCTTCAAAAACACTACCGTACACTTCCCGTAACTACTTCAAATTCACTGTATTGGGGTAATTCGATGCGCTGAACACGATGCAACATACGGCGAACGCTAACATTCGACCGTTCTCGAGTTATCACCGAATTGCTCGATTTTCGAAAAAAACAAGTTTCTGCCAAAACACTATCGTACACTTCCCGTAACTACTTCAAATTCACTGTATTGGGGTAATTCGATGCGCTGAACACGATGCAACATACGGCGAACGCTAACATTCGACCGTTCTCGAGTTATCACCGAATTGCTCGATTTTCGAAAAAAACAAGTTTCTGCCAAAACACTATCGTACACTTCCCGTAACCACTTCAAATTCACTGTATTGGGGTAATTCGATGCACTGAACACGATGCAACATACGGCAAACGCTAACATTCGACCGTTCTCGAGTTATCACCGAATTGCTCGATTTTCGAAAAAAACAAGTTTTTGCCAAAACACTATCGTACACTTCCCGTAACTACTTCAAATTCACTGTATTGGGGTAATTCGATGCGCTGAACACGATGCAACATACGGCAAACGCTAACATTCGACCGTTCTCGAGTTATCATCAAAACAGTGAGGACTATGAAAAACGTGCTTTTCAGCGTGTGAAACGCTCGAATATCGCATAAACGGGTTTTCCTTCAAAAACACTACCGTACACTTCCCGTAACCACTTCAAATTCACTGTATTGGGGTAATTCGATGCACTGAACACGATGCAACATACGGCAAACGCTAACATTCGACCGTTCTCGAGTTATCACCGAATTGCTCGATTTTCGAAAAAAACAAGTTTTTGCCAAAACACTATCGTACACTTCCCGTAACTACTTCAAATTCACTGTATTGGGGTAATTCGATGCGCTGAACACGATGCAACATACGGCAGACGCTAATATTCGACCGTTCTCGAGTTATCATCAAATCAGTGAGGACTATGAAAAACGTGCTTTTCAGCGCGTGAAACGCTCGAATATCGCATAAACGGGTTTTCCTTCAAAAACACTACCGTACACTTCCCGTAACCACTTCAAATTCACTGTATTGGGGTAATTCGATGCACTGAACACGATGCAACATACGGCAAACGCTAACATTCGACCGTTCTCGAGTTATCACCGAATTGCTCGATTTTCGAAATAAACAAGTTTCTGCCAAAACACTATCGTACACTTCCCGTAACTACTTCAAATTCACTGTATTGGGGTAATTCGATGCGCTGAACACGATGCAACATACGGCGAACGCTAACATTCGACCGTTCTCGAGTTATCATCAAAACAGTGAGGACTATGAAAAACGTGCTTTTCAGCGCGTGAAACGCTCGAATATCGCATAAACGGGTTTTCCTTCAAAAACACTACCGTACACTTCCCGTAACCACTTCAAATTCACTGTATTGGGGTAATTCGATGCACTGAACACGATGCAACATACGGCAAACGCTAACATTCGACCGTTCTCGAGTTATCACCGAATTGCTCGATTTTCGAAAAAAACAAGTTTCTGCCAAAACACTATGGTACACTTCCCGTAACTACTTCAAATTCACTGTATTGGGGTAATTCGATGCGCTGAACACGATGCAACATACGGCAAACGCTAACATTCGACCGTTCTCGAGTTATCATCAAAACAGTGAGGACTATGAAAAACGTGCTTTTCAGCGCGTGAAACGCTCGAATATCGCATAAACGGGTTTTCCTTCAAAAACACTACCGTACACTTCCCGTAACCACTTCAAATTCACTCTATAGAGGTAGTTCGAGGCGCTGGACACGATGCAACATACGGCGAACGCTAACATTCGACCGTTCTCGAGTTATCACCGAATTGCTCGATTTTCGAAAAAAACAAGTTTCTGCCATAACACTATCGTACACTTCCCGTAACTACTTCAAATTCACTGTATTGGGGTAATTCGATGCGCTGAACACGATGCAACATACGGCAAACGCTGACATTCGACCGTTCTCGAGTTATCATCAAAACAGTGAGGACTATGAAAAACGTGCTTTTCAGCGCGTGAAACGCTCGAATATCGCATAAACGGGTTTTCCTTCAAAAACACTACCGTACACTTCCCGTAACCACTTCAAATTCACTGTATTGGGGTAATTCGATGCGCTGAACACGATGCAACATACGGCGAACGCTAACATTCGACCGTTCTCGAGTTATCACCGAATTGCTCGATTTTCGAAAAAAACAAGTTTCTGCCAAAACACTATCGTACACTTCCCGTAACTACTTCAAATTCACTGTATTGGGGTAATTCGATGCGCTGAACACGATGCAACATACGGCAAACGCTAACATTTGACCGTTCTCGAGTTATCACCGAATTGCTCGATTTTTGAAAAAAACAAGTTTCTGCCAAAACACTATCGTACACTTCCCGTAACTACTTCAAATTCACTGTATTGGGGTAATTCGATACGCTGAACACGATGCAACATACGGCAAACGCTAACATTCGACCGTTCTCGAGTTATCATCAAAACAGTGAGGACTATGAAAAACGTGCTTTTCAGCGCGTGAAACGCTCGAATATCGCATAAACGGGTTTTCCTTCAAAAACACTACCGTACACTTCCCGTAACCACTTCAAATTCACTGTATTGGGGTAATTCGATGCGCTGAACACGATGCAACATACGGCGAACGCTAACATTCGACCGTTCTCGAGTTATCACCGAATTGCTCGATTTTCGAAAAAAACAAGTTTCTGCCAAAACACTATCGTACACTTCCCGTAACTACTTCAAATTCACTGTATTGGGGTAATTCGATGCGCTGAACACGATGCAACATACGGCAAACGCTAACATTTGACCGTTCTCGAGTTATCACCGAATTGCTCGATTTTTGAAAAAAACAAGTTTCTGCCAAAACACTATCGTACACTTCCCGTAACTACTTCAAATTCACTGTATTGGGGTAATTCGATACGCTGAACACGATGCAACATACGGCAAACGCTAACATTCGACCGTTCTCGAGTTATCACCGAATTGCTCGATTTTCGAAAAAAACAAGTTTTTGCCAAAACACTATCGTACACTTCCCGTAACTACTTCAAATTCACTGTATTGGGGTAATTCGATGCGCTGAACACGATGCAACATACGGCAGACGCTAATATTCGACCGTTCTCGAGTTATCATCAAAACAGTGAGGACTATGAAAAACGTGCTTTTCAGCGCGTGAAACGCTCGAATATCGCATAAACGGGTTTTCCTTCAAAAACACTACCGTACACTTCCCGTAACCACTTCAAATTCACTGTATTGGGGTAATTCGATGCACTGAACACGATGCAACATACGGCAAACGCTAACATTCTACCGTTCTCGAGTTATCACCGAATTGCTCGATTTTCGAAAAAAACAAGTTTCTGCCAAAACACTATCGTACACTTCCCGTAACTACTTCAAATTCACTGTATTGGGGTAATTCGATGCGCTGAACACGATGCAACATACGGCGAACGCTAACATTCGACCGTTCTCGAGTTATCACCGAATTGCTCGATTTTCGAAAAAAACAAGTTTCTGCCAAAACACTATCGTACACTTCCCGTAACTACTTCAAATTCACTGTATTGGGGTAATTCGATGCGCTGAACACGATGCAACATACGGCAAACGCTAACATTCGACCGTTCTCGAGTTATCACCGAATTGCTCGATTTTTGAAAAAAACAATTTTATGCCAAAACACTATCGTACACTTCCCGTAACTACTTCACATTCACTGTATTGGGGTAATTCGATGCGCTGAACACGATGCAACATACGGCAAACGCTGACATTCGACCGTTCTCGAGTTATCATCAAAACAGTGAGGACTATGAAAAACGTGCTTTTCAGCGCGTGAAACGCTCGAATATCGCATAAACGGGTTTTCCTTCAAAAACACTACCGTACACTTCCCGTAACCACTTCAAATTCACTGTATTGGGGTAATTCGATGCACTGAACACGATGCAACATACGGCAAACGCTAACATTCGACCGTTCTCGAGTTATCACCGAATTGCTCGATTTTCGAAAAAAACAAGTTTTTGCCAAAACACTATCGTACACTTCCCGTAACTACTTCAAATTCACTGTATTGGGGTAATTCGATGCGCTGAACACGATGCAACATACGGCAGACGCTAATATTCGACCGTTCTCGAGTTATCATCAAAACAGTGAGGACTATGAAAAACGTGCTTTTCAGCGCGTGAAACGCTCGAATATCGCATAAACGGGTTTTCCTTCAAAAACACTACCGTACACTTCCCGTAACCACTTCAAATTCACTGTATTGGGGTAATTCGATGCACTGAACACGATGCAACATACGGCAAACGCTAACATTCTACCGTTCTCGAGTTATCACCGAATTGCTCGATTTTCGAAAAAAACAAGTTTCTGCCAAAACACTATCGTACACTTCCCGTAACTACTTCAAATTCACTGTATTGGGGTAATTCGATGCGCTGAACACGATGCAACATACGGCGAACGCTAACATTCGACCGTTCTCGAGTTATCACCGAATTGCTCGATTTTCGAAAAAAACAAGTTTCTGCCAAAACACTATCGTACACTTCCCGTAACTACTTCAAATTCACTGTATTGGGGTAATTCGATGCGCTGAACACGATGCAACATACGGCAAACGCTAACATTCGACCGTTCTCCAGTTATCACCGAATTGCTCGATTTTTGAAAAAAACAATTTTATGCCAAAACACTATCGTACACTTCCCGTAACTACTTCACATTCACTGTATTGGGGTAATTCGATGCGCTGAACACGATGCAACATACGGCAAACGCTAACATTTGACCGTTCTCGAGTTATCACCGAATTGCTCGATTTTTGAAAAAAACAAGTTTCTGCCAAAACACTATCGTACACTTCCCGTAACTACTTCAAATTCACTGTATTGGGGTAATTCGATACGCTGAACACGATGCAACATACGGCAAACGCTAACATTCGACCGTTCTCGAGTTATCATCAAAACAGTGAGGACTATGAAAAACGTGCTTTTCAGCGCGTGAAACGCTCGAATATCGCATAAACGGGTTTTCCTTCAAAAACACTACCGTACACTTCCCGTAACCACTTCAAATTCACTGTATTGGGGTAATTCGATGCACTGAACACGATGCAACATACGGCAAACGCTAACATTCGACCGTTCTCGAGTTATCACCGAATTGCTCGATTTTCGAAAAAAACAAGTTTTTGCCAAAACACTATCGTACACTTCCCGTAACTACTTCAAATTCACTGTATTGGGGTAATTCGATGCGCTGAACACGATGCAACATACGGCAGACGCTAATATTCGACCGTTCTCGAGTTATCATCAAAACAGTGAGGACTATGAAAAACGTGCTTTTCAGCGCGTGAAACGCTCGAATATCGCATAAACGGGTTTTCCTTCAAAAACACTACCGTACACTTCCCGTAACCACTTCAAATTCACTGTATTGGGGTAATTCGATGCACTGAACACGATGCAACATACGGCAAACGCTAACATTCTACCGTTCTCGAGTTATCACCGAATTGCTCGATTTTCGAAAAAAACAAGTTTCTGCCAAAACACTATCGTACACTTCCCGTAACTACTTCAAATTCACTGTATTGGGGTAATTCGATGCGCTGAACACGATGCAACATACGGCGAACGCTAACATTCGACCGTTCTCGAGTTATCACCGAATTGCTCGATTTTCGAAAAAAACAAGTTTCTGCCAAAACACTATCGTACACTTCCCGTAACTACTTCAAATTCACTGTATTGGGGTAATTCGATGCGCTGAACACGATGCAACATACGGCAAACGCTAACATTCGACCGTTCTCGAGTTATCACCGAATTGCTCGATTTTTGAAAAAAACAATTTTATGCCAAAACACTATCGTACACTTCCCGTAACTACTTCACATTCACTGTATTGGGGTAATTCGATGCGCTGAACACGATGCAACATACGGCAAACGCTGACATTCGACCGTTCTCGAGTTATCATCAAAACAGTGAGGACTATGAAAAACGTGCTTTTCAGCGCGTGAAACGCTCGAATATCGCATAAACGGGTTTTCCTTCAAAAACACTACCGTACACTTCCCGTAACCACTTCAAATTCACTGTATTGGGGTAATTCGATGCACTGAACACGATGCAACATACGGCAAACGCTAACATTCGACCGTTCTCGAGTTATCACCGAATTGCTCGATTTTCGAAAAAAAAAAGTTTTTGCCAAAACACTATCGTACACTTCCCGTAACTACTTCAAATTCACTGTATTGGGGTAATTCGATGCGCTGAACACGATGCAACATACGGCAGACGCTAATATTCGACCGTTCTCGAGTTATCATCAAAACAGTGAGGACTATGAAAAACGTGCTTTTCAGCGCGTGAAACGCTCGAATATCGCATAAACGGGTTTTCCTTCAAAAACACTACCGTACACTTCCCGTAACCACTTCAAATTCACTGTATTGGGGTAATTCGATGCACTGAACACGATGCAACATACGGCAAACGCTAACATTCTACCGTTCTCGAGTTATCACCGAATTGCTCGATTTTCGAAAAAAACAAGTTTCTGCCAAAACACTATCGTACACTTCCCGTAACTACTTCAAATTCACTGTATTGGGGTAATTCGATGCGCTGAACACGATGCAACATACGGCGAACGCTAACATTCGACCGTTCTCGAGTTATCACCGAATTGCTCGATTTTCGAAAAAAACAAGTTTCTGCCAAAACACTATCGTACACTTCCCGTAACTACTTCAAATTCACTGTATTGGGGTAATTCGATGCGCTGAACACGATGCAACATACGGCAAACGCTAACATTCGACCGTTCTCGAGTTATCACCGAATTGCTCGATTTTTGAAAAAAACAATTTTATGCCAAAACACTATCGTACACTTCCCGTAACTACTTCACATTCACTGTATTGGGGTAATTCGATGCGCTGAACACGATGCAACATACGGCGAACGCTAACATTCGACCGTTCTCGAGTTATCATCAAAACAGTGAGGACTATGAAAAACGTGCTTTTCAGCGCGTGAAACGCTCGAATATCGCATAAACGGGTTTTCCTTCAAAAACACTACCGTACACTTCCCGTAACCACTTCAAATTCACTGTATTGGGGTAATTCGATGCGCTGAACACGATGCAACATACGGCGAACGCTAACATTCGACCGTTCTCGAGTTATCACCGAATTGCTCGATTTTCGAAAAAAACAAGTTTCTGCCAAAACACTATCGTACACTTCCCGTAACTACTTCAAATTCACTGTATTGGGGTAATTCGATGCGCTGAACACGATGCAACATACGGCAAACGCTAACATTTGACCGTTCTCGAGTTATCACCGAATTGCTCGATTTTTGAAAAAAACAAGTTTCTGCCAAAACACTATCGTACACTTCCCGTAACTACTTCAAATTCACTGTATTGGGGTAATTCGATACGCTGAACACGATGCAACATACGGCAAACGCTAACATTCGACCGTTCTCGAGTTATCATCAAAACAGTGAGGACTATGAAAAACGTGCTTTTCAGCGCGTGAAACGCTCGAATATCGCATAAACGGGTTTTCCTTCAAAAACACTACCGTACACTTCCCGTAACCACTTCAAATTCACTGTATTGGGGTAATTCGATGCACTGAACACGATGCAACATACGGCAAACGCTAACATTCGACCGTTCTCGAGTTATCACCGAATTGCTCGATTTTCGAAAAAAACAAGTTTTTGCCAAAACACTATCGTACACTTCCCGTAACTACATCAAATTCACTGTATTGGGGTAATTCGATGCGCTGAACACGATGCAACATACGGCAGACGCTAATATTCGACCGTTCTCGAGTTATCATCAAAACAGTGAGGACTATGAAAAACGTGCTTTTCAGCGCGTGAAACGCTCGAATATCGCATAAACGGGTTTTCCTTCAAAAACACTACCGTACACTTCCCGTAACCACTTCAAATTCACTGTATTGGGGTAATTCGATGCACTGAACACGATGCAACATACGGCAAACGCTAACATTCGACCGTTCTCGAGTTATCACCGAATTGCTCGATTTTCGAAAAAAACAAGTTTCTGCCAAAACACTATCGTACACTTCCCGTAACTACTTCAAATTCACTGTATTGGGGTAATTCGATGCGCTGAACACGATGCAACATACGGCGAACGCTAACATTCGACCGTTCTCGAGTTATCACCGAATTGCTCGATTTTCGAAAAAAACAAGTTTCTGCCAAAACACTATCGTACACTTCCCGTAACTACTTCAAATTCACTGTATTGGGGTAATTCGATGCGCTGAACACGATGCAACATACGGCAAACGCTAACATTCGACCGTTCTCGAGTTATCACCGAATTGCTCGATTTTTGAAAAAAACAATTTTATGCCAAAACACTATCGTACACTTCCCGTAACTACTTCACATTCACTGTATTGGGGTAATTCGATGCGCTGAACACGATGCAACATACGGCAAACGCTAACATTCGACCGTTCTCGAGTTATCATCAAAACAGTGAGGACTATGAAAAACGTGCTTTTCAGCGTGTGAAACGCTCGAATATCGCATAAACGGGTTTTCCTTCAAAAACACTACCGTACACTTCCCGTAACCACTTCAAATTCACTGTATTGGGGTAATTCGATGCACTGAACACGATGCAACATACGGCGAACGCTAACATTCGACCGTTCTCGAGTTATCACCGAATTGCTCGATTTTCGAAAAAAACAAGTTTCTGCCAAAACACTATCGTACACTTCCCGTAACCACTTCAAATTCACTGTATTGGGGTAATTCGATGCACTGAACACGATGCAACATACGGCAAACGCTAACATTCGACCGTTCTCGAGTTATCACCGAATTGCTCGATTTTCGAAAAAAACAAGTTTTTGCCAAAACACTATCGTACACTTCCCGTAACTACTTCAAATTCACTGTATTGGGGTAATTCGATGCGCTGAACACGATGCAACATACGGCAGACGCTAATATTCGACCGTTCTCGAGTTATCATCAAAACAGTGAGGACTATGAAAAACGTGCTTTTCAGCGCGTGAAACGCTCGAATATCGCATAAACGGGTTTTCCTTCAAAAACACTACCGTACACTTCCCGTAACTACTTCAAATTCACTGTATTGGGGTAATTCGATGCGCTGAACACGATGCAACATACGGCAGACGCTAATATTCGACCGTTCTCGAGTTATCATCAAAACAGTGAGGACTATGAAAAACGTGCTTTTCAGCGCGTGAAACGCTCGAATATCGCATTAACGGGTTTTCCTTCAAAAACACTACCGTACACTTCCCGTAACCACTTCAAATTCACTGTATTGGGGTAATTCGATGCACTGAACACGATGCAACATACGGCAAACGCTAACATTCGACCGTTCTCGAGTTATCACCGAATTGCTCGATTTTCGAAAAAAACAAGTTTCTGCCAAAACACTATCGTACACTTCCCGTAACTACTTCAAATTCACTGTATTGGGGTAATTCGATGCGCTGAACACGATGCAACATACGGCGAACGCTAACATTCGACCGTTCTCGAGTTATCACCGAATTGCTCGATTTTCGAAAAAAACAAGTTTCTGCCAAAACACTATTGTACACTTCCCGTAACTACTTCAAATTCACTGTATTGGGGTAATTCGATGCGCTGAACACGATGCAACATACGGCAAACGCTAACATTCGACCGTTCTCGAGTTATCACCGAATTGCTCGATTTTCGAAAAAAACAAGTTTCTGCCAAAACACTATCGTACACTTCCCGTAACTACTTCAAATTCACTGTATTGGGGTAATTCGATGCGCTGAACACGATGCAACATACGGCGAACGCTAACATTCGACCGTTCTCGAGTTATCATCAAAACAGTGAGGACTATGAAAAACGTGCTTTTCAGCGCGTGAAACGCTCGAATATCGCATAAACGGGTTTTCCTTCAAAAACACTACCGTAGACTTCCCGTAACCACTTCAAATTCACTCTATAGAGGTAGTTCGAGGCGCTGGACACGATGCAACATACGGCGAACGCTAACATTCGACCGTTCTCGAGTTATCACCGAATTGCTCGATTTTCGAAAAAAACAAGTTTCTGCCAAAACACTATCGTACACTTCCCGTAACTACTTCAAATTCACTGTATTGGGGTAATTCGATGCGCTGAACACGATGCAACATACGGCAAACGCTGACATTCGACCGTTCTCGAGTTATCATCAAAACAGTGAGGACTATGAAAAACGTGCTTTTCAGCGCGTGAAACGCTCGAATATCGCATAAACGGGTTTTCCTTCAAAAACACTACCGTACACTTCCCGTAACCACTTCAAATTCACTCTATAGAGGTAGTTCGAGGCGTTGGACACGATGCAACATACGGCGAACGCTAACATTCGACCGTTCTCGAGTTATCACCGAATTGCTCGATTTTCGAAAAAAACAAGTTTCTGCCAAAACACTATCGTACACTTCCCGTAACTACTTCAAATTCACTGTATTGGGGTAATTCGATGCGCTGAACACGATGCAACATACGGCGAACGCTAACATTCGACCGTTCTCGAGTTATCACCGAATTGCTCGATTTTCGAAAAAAACAAGTTTCTGCCAAAACACTATCGTACACTTCCCGTAACTACTTCAAATTCACTGTATTGGGGTAATTCGATGCGCTGAACACGATGCAACATACGGCAAACGCTAACATTCGACCGTTCTCGAGTTATCACCGAATTGCTCGATTTTTGAAAAAAACAAGTTTCTGCCAAAACACTATCGTACACTTCCCGTAACTACTTCAAATTCACTGTATTGGGGTAATTCGATACGCTGAACACGATGCAACATACGGCAAACGCTAACATTCGACCGTTCTCGAGTTATCACCGAATTGCTCGATTTTCGAAAAAAACAAGTTTTTGCCAAAACACTATCGTACACTTCCCGTAACTACTTCAAATTCACTGTATTGGGGTAATTCGATGCGCTGAACACGATGCAACATACGGCAGACGCTAATATTCGACCGTTCTCGAGTTATCATCAAAACAGTGAGGACTATGAAAAACGTGCTTTTCAGCGCGTGAAACGCTCGAATATCGCATAAACGGGTTTTCCTTCAAAAACACTACCGTACACTTCCCGTAACCACTTCAAATTCACTGTATTGGGGTAATTCGATGCACTGAACACGATGCAACATACGGCAAACGCTAACATTCTACCGTTCTCGAGTTATCACCGAATTGCTCGATTTTCGAAAAAAACAAGTTTCTGCCAAAACACTATCGTACACTTCCCGTAACTACTTCAAATTCACTGTATTGGGGTAATTCGATGCGCTGAACACGATGCAACATACGGCGAACGCTAACATTCGACCGTTCTCGAGTTATCACCGAATTGCTCGATTTTCGAAAAAAACAAGTTTCTGCCAAAACACTATCGTACACTTCCCGTAACTACTTCAAATTCACTGTATTGGGGTAATTCGATGCGCTGAACACGATGCAACATACGGCAAACGCTAACATTCGACCGTTCTCGAGTTATCACCGAATTGCTCGATTTTTGAAAAAAACAATTTTATGCCAAAACACTATCGTACACTTCCCGTAACTACTTCACATTCACTGTATTGGGGTAATTCGATGCGCTGAACACGATGCAACATACGGCAAACGCTGACATTCGACCGTTCTCGAGTTATCATCAAAACAGTGAGGACTATGAAAAACGTGCTTTTCAGCGCGTGAAACGCTCGAATATCGCATAAACGGGTTTTCCTTCAAAAACACTAACGTACACTTCCCGTAACCACTTCAAATTCACTGTATTGGGGTAATTCGATGCACTGAACACGATGCAACATACGGCAAACGCTAACATTCGACCGTTCTCGAGTTATCACCGAATTGCTCGATTTTCGAAAAAAACAAGTTTTTGCCAAAACACTATCGTACACTTCCCGTAACTACTTCAAATTCACTGTATTGGGGTAATTCGATGCGCTGAACACGATGCAACATACGGCAGACGCTAATATTCGACCGTTCTCGAGTTATCATCAAAACAGTGAGGACTATGAAAAACGTGCTTTTCAGCGCGTGAAACGCTCGAATATCGCATAAACGGGTTTTCCTTCAAAAACACTACCGTACACTTCCCGTAACCACTTCAAATTCACTGTATTGGGGTAATTCGATGCACTGAACACGATGCAACATACGGCAAACGCTAACATTCTACCGTTCTCGAGTTATCACCGAATTGCTCGATTTTCGAAAAAAACAAGTTTCTGCCAAAACACTATCGTACACTTCCCGTAACTACTTCAAATTCACTGTATTGGGGTAATTCGATGCGCTGAACACGATGCAACATACGGCGAACGCTAACATTCGACCGTTCTCGAGTTATCACCGAATTGCTCGATTTTCGAAAAAAAACAAGTTTCTGCCAAAACACTATCGTACACTTCCCGTAACTACTTCAAATTCACTGTATTGGGGTAATTCGATGCGCTGAACACGATGCAACATACGGCAAACGCTAACATTCGACCGTTCTCGAGTTATCACCGAATTGCTCGATTTTTGAAAAAAACAATTTTATGCCAAAACACTATCGTACACTTCCCGTAACTACTTCACATTCACTGTATTGGGGTAATTCGATGCGCTGAACACGATGCAACATACGGCAAACGCTAACATTTGACCGTTCTCGAGTTATCACCGAATTGCTCGATTTTTGAAAAAAACAAGTTTCTGCCAAAACACTATCGTACACTTCCCGTAACTACTTCAAATTCACTGTATTGGGGTAATTCGATACGCTGAACACGATGCAACATACGGCAAACGCTAACATTCGACCGTTCTCGAGTTATCATCAAAACAGTGAGGACTATGAAAAACGTGCTTTTCAGCGCGTGAAACGCTCGAATATCGCATAAACGGGTTTTCCTTCAAAAACACTACCGTACACTTCCCGTAACCACTTCAAATTCACTGTATTGGGGTAATTCGATGCACTGAACACGATGCAACATACGGCAAACGCTAACATTCGACCGTTCTCGAGTTATCACCGAATTGCTCGATTTTCGAAAAAAACAAGTTTTTGCCAAAACACTATCGTACACTTCCCGTAACTACTTCAAATTCACTGTATTGGGGTAATTCGATGCGCTGAACACGATGCAACATACGGCAGACGCTAATATTCGACCGTTCTCGAGTTATCATCAAAACAGTGAGGACTATGAAAAACGTGCTTTTCAGCGCGTGAAACGCTCGAATATCGCATAAACGGGTTTTCCTTCAAAAACACTACCGTACACTTCCCGTAACCACTTCAAATTCACTGTATTGGGGTAATTCGATGCACTGAACACGATGCAACATACGGCAAACGCTAACATTCTACCGTTCTCGAGTTATCACCGAATTGCTCGATTTTCGAAAAAAAACAAGTTTCTGCCAAAACACTATCGTACACTTCCCGTAACTACTTCAAATTCACTGTATTGGGGTAATTCGATGCGCTGAACACGATGCAACATACGGCGAACGCTAACATTCGACCGTTCTCGAGTTATCACCGAATTGCTCGATTTTCGAAAAAAACAAGTTTCTGCCAAAACACTATCGTACACTTCCCGTAACTACTTCAAATTCACTGTATTGGGGTAATTCGATGCGCTGAACACGATGCAACATACGGCAAACGCTAACATTCGACCGTTCTCGAGTTATCACCGAATTGCTCGATTTTTGAAAAAAACAATTTTATGCCAAAACACTATCGTACACTTCCCGTAACTACTTCACATTCACTGTATTGGGGTAATTCGATGCGCTGAACACGATGCAACATACGGCAAACGCTGACATTCGACCGTTCTCGAGTTATCATCAAAACAGTGAGGACTATGAAAAACGTGCTTTTCAGCGCGTGAAACGCTCGAATATCGCATAAACGGGTTTTCCTTCAAAAACACTACCGTACACTTCCCGTAACCACTTCAAATTCACTGTATTGGGGTAATTCGATGCACTGAACACGATGCAACATACGGCAAACGCTAACATTCGACCGTTCTCGAGTTATCACCGAATTGCTCGATTTTCGAAAAAAACAAGTTTTTGCCAAAACACTATCGTACACTTCCCGTAACTACTTCAAATTCACTGTATTGGGGTAATTCGATGCGCTGAACACGATGCAACATACGGCAGACGCTAATATTCGACCGTTCTCGAGTTATCATCAAAACAGTGAGGACTATGAAAAACGTGCTTTTCAGCGCGTGAAACGCTCGAATATCGCATAAACGGGTTTTCCTTCAAAAACACTACCGTACACTTCCCGTAACCACTTCAAATTCACTGTATTGGGGTAATTCGATGCACTGAACACGATGCAACATACGGCAAACGCTAACATTCTACCGTTCTCGAGTTATCACCGAATTGCTCGATTTTCGAAAAAAACAAGTTTCTGCCAAAACACTATCGTACACTTCCCGTAACTACTTCAAATTCACTGTATTGGGGTAATTCGATGCGCTGAACACGATGCAACATACGGCGAACGCTAACATTCGACCGTTCTCGAGTTATCACCGAATTGCTCGATTTTCGAAAAAAACAAGTTTCTGCCAAAACACTATCGTACACTTCCCGTAACTACTTCAAATTCACTGTATTGGGGTAATTCGATGCGCTGAACACGATGCAACATACGGCAAACGCTAACATTCGACCGTTCTCGAGTTATCACCGAATTGCTCGATTTTTGAAAAAAACAATTTTATGCCAAAACACTATCGTACACTTCCCGTAACTACTTCACATTCACTGTATTGGGGTAATTCGATGCGCTGAACACGATGCAACATACGGCGAACGCTAACATTCGACCGTTCTCGAGTTATCATCAAAACAGTGAGGACTATGAAAAACGTGCTTTTCAGCGCGTGAAACGCTCGAATATCGCATAAACGGGTTTTCCTTCAAAAACACTACCGTACACTTCCCGTAACCACTTCAAATTCACTGTATTGGGGTAATTCGATGCGCTGAACACGATGCAACATACGGCGAACGCTAACATTCGACCGTTCTCGAGTTATCACCGAATTGCTCGATTTTCGAAAAAAACAAGTTTCTGCCAAAACACTATCGTACACTTCCCGTAACTACTTCAAATTCACTGTATTGGGGTAATTCGATGCGCTGAACACGATGCAACATACGGCAAACGCTAACATTTGACCGTTCTCGAGTTATCACCGAATTGCTCGATTTTTGAAAAAAACAAGTTTCTGCCAAAACACTATCGTACACTTCCCGTAACTACTTCAAATTCACTGTATTGGGGTAATTCGATACGCTGAACACGATGCAACATACGGCAAACGCTAACATTCGACCGTTCTCGAGTTATCATCAAAACAGTGAGGACTATGAAAAACGTGCTTTTCAGCGCGTGAAACGCTCGAATATCGCATAAACGGGTTTTCCTTCAAAAACACTACCGTACACTTCCCGTAACCACTTCAAATTCACTGTATTGGGGTAATTCAATGCACTGAACACGATGCAACATACGGCAAACGCTAACATTCGACCGTTCTCGAGTTATCACCGAATTGCTCGATTTTCGAAAAAAACAAGTTTTTGCCAAAACACTATCGTACACTTCCCGTAACTACATCAAATTCACTGTATTGGGGTAATTCGATGCGCTGAACACGATGCAACATACGGCAGACGCTAATATTCGACCGTTCTCGAGTTATCATCAAAACAGTGAGGACTATGAAAACCGTGCTTTTCAGCGCGTGAAACGCTCGAATATCGCATAAACGGGTTTTCCTTCAAAAACACTACCGTACACTTCCCGTAACCACTTCAAATTCACTGTATTGGGGTAATTCGATGCACTGAACACGATGCAACATACGGCAAACGCTAACATTCGACCGTTCTCGAGTTATCACCGAATTGCTCGATTTTCGAAAAAAACAAGTTTCTGCCAAAACACTATCGTACACTTCCCGTAACTACTTCAAATTCACTGTATTGGGGTAATTCGATGCGCTGAACACGATGCAACATACGGCGAACGCTAACATTCGACCGTTCTCGAGTTATCACCGAATTGCTCGATTTTCGAAAAAAACAAGTTTCTGCCAAAACACTATCGTACACTTCCCGTAACTACTTCAAATTCACTGTATTGGGGTAATTCGATGCGCTGAACACGATGCAACATACGGCAAACGCTAACATTCGACCGTTCTCGAGTTATCACCGAATTGCTCGATTTTTGAAAAAAACAATTTTATGCCAAAACACTATCGTACACTTCCCGTAACTACTTCACATTCACTGTATTGGGGTAATTCGATGCGCTGAACACGATGCAACATACGGCAAACGCTAACATTCGACCGTTCTCGAGTTATCATCAAAACAGTGAGGACTATGAAAAACGTGCTTTTCAGCGTGTGAAACGCTCGAATATCGCATAAACGGGTTTTCCTTCAAAAACACTACCGTACACTTCCCGTAACCACTTCAAATTCACTGTATTGGGGTAATTCGATGCACTGAACACGATGCAACATACGGCGAACGCTAACATTCGACCGTTCTCGAGTTATCACCGAATTGCTCGATTTTCGAAAAAAAACAAGTTTCTGCCAAAACACTATCGTACACTTCCCGTAACCACTTCAAATTCACTGTATTGGGGTAATTCGATGCACTGAACACGATGCAACATACGGCAAACGCTAACATTCGACCGTTCTCGAGTTATCACCGAATTGCTCGATTTTCGAAAAAAACAAGTTTTTGCCAAAACACTATCGTACACTTCCCGTAACTACTTCAAATTCACTGTATTGGGGTAATTCGATGCGCTGAACACGATGCAACATACGGCAGACGCTAATATTCGACCGTTCTCGAGTTATCATCAAAACAGTGAGGACTATGAAAAACGTGCTTTTCAGCGCGTGAAACGCTCGAATATCGCATAAACGGGTTTTCCTTCAAAAACACTACCGTACACTTCCCGTAACTACTTCAAATTCACTGTATTGGGGTAATTCGATGCGCTGAACACGATGCAACATACGGCAGACGCTAATATTCGACCGTTCTCGAGTTATCATCAAAACAGTGAGGACTATGAAAAACGTGCTTTTCAGCGCGTGAAACGCTCGAATATCGCATTAACGGGTTTTCCTTCAAAAACACTACCGTACACTTCCCGTAACCACTTCAAATTCACTGTATTGGGGTAATTCGATGCACTGAACACGATGCAACATACGGCAAACGCTAACATTCGACCGTTCTCGAGTTATCACCGAATTGCTCGATTTTCGAAAAAAACAAGTTTCTGCCAAAACACTATCGTACACTTCCCGTAACTACTTCAAATTCACTGTATTGGGGTAATTCGATGCGCTGAACACGATGCAACATACGGCGAACGCTAACATTCGACCGTTCTCGAGTTATCACCGAATTGCTCGATTTTCGAAAAAAACAAGTTTCTGCCAAAACACTATTGTACACTTCCCGTAACTACTTCAAATTCACTGTATTGGGGTAATTCGATGCGCTGAACACGATGCAACATACGGCAAACGCTAACATTCGACCGTTCTCGAGTTATCACCGAATTGCTCGATTTTCGAAAAAAACAAGTTTCTGCCAAAACACTATCGTACACTTCCCGTAACTACTTCAAATTCACTGTATTGGGGTAATTCGATGCGCTGAACACGATGCAACATACGGCGAACGCTAACATTCGACCGTTCTCGAGTTATCATCAAAACAGTGAGGACTATGAAAAACGTGCTTTTCAGCGCGTGAAACGCTCGAATATCGCATAAACGGGTTTTCCTTCAAAAACACTACCGTAGACTTCCCGTAACCACTTCAAATTCACTCTATAGAGGTAGTTCGAGGCGCTGGACACGATGCAACATACGGCGAACGCTAACATTCGACCGTTCTCGAGTTATCACCGAATTGCTCGATTTTCGAAAAAAACAAGTTTCTGCCAAAACACTATCGTACACTTCCCGTAACTACTTCAAATTCACTGTATTGGGGTAATTCGATGCGCTGAACACGATGCAACATACGGCAAACGCTGACATTCGACCGTTCTCGAGTTATCATCAAAACAGTGAGGACTATGAAAAACGTGCTTTTCAGCGCGTGAAACGCTCGAATATCGCATAAAAGGGTTTTCCTTCAAAAACACTACCGTACACTTCCCGTAACCACTTCAAATTCACTGTATTGGGGTAATTCGATGCACTGAACACGATGCAACATACGGCAAACGCTAACATTCGACCGTTCTCGAGTTATCACCGAATTGCTCGATTTTCGAAAAAAACAAGTTTCTGCCAAAACACTATGGTACACTTCCCGTAACTACTTCAAATTCACTGTATTGGGGTAATTCGATGCGCTGAACACGATGCAACATACGGCAAACGCTAACATTCGACCGTTCTCGAGTTATCATCAAAACAGTGAGGACTATGAAAAACGTGCTTTTCAGCGCGTGAAACGCTCGAATATCGCATAAACGGGTTTTCCTTCAAAAACACTACCGTACACTTCCCGTAACCACTTCAAATTCACTCTATAGAGGTAGTTCGAGGCGCTGGACACGATGCAACATACGGCGAACGCTAACATTCGACCGTTCTCGAGTTATCACCGAATTGCTCGATTTTCGAAAAAAACAAGTTTCTGCCAAAACACTATCGTACACTTCCCGTAACTACTTCAAATTCACTGTATTGGGGTAATTCGATGCGCTGAACACGATGCAACATACGGCAGACGCTAATATTCGACCGTTCTCGAGTTATCATCAAAACAGTGAGGACTATGAAAAACGTGCTTTTCAGCGCGTGAAACGCTCGAATATCGCATAAACGGGTTTTCCTTCAAAAACACTACCGTACACTTCCCGTAACTACTTCAAATTCACTGTATTGGGGTAATTCGATGCACTGAACACGATGCAACATACGGCAAACGCTAACATTCTACCGTTCTCGAGTTATCACCGAATTGCTCGATTTTCGAAAAAAAACAAGTTTCTGCCAAAACACTATCGTACACTTCCCGTAACTACTTCAAATTCACTGTATTGGGGTAATTCGATGCGCTGAACACGATGCAACATACGGCGAACGCTAACATTCGACCGTTCTCGAGTTATCACCGAATTGCTCGATTTTCGAAAAAAACAAGTTTCTGCCAAAACACTATCGTACACTTCCCGTAACTACTTCAAATTCACTGTATTGGGGTAATTCGATGCGCTGAACACGATGCAACATACGGCAAACGCTAACATTCGACCGTTCTCGAGTTATCACCGAATTGCTCGATTTTTGAAAAAAACAATTTTATGCCAAAACACTATCGTACACTTCCCGTAACTACTTCACATTCACTGTATTGGGGTAATTCGATGCGCTGAACACGATGCAACATACGGCAAACGCTGACATTCGACCGTTCTCGAGTTATCATCAAAACAGTGAGGACTATGAAAAACGTGCTTTTCAGCGCGTGAAACGCTCGAATATCGCATAAACGGGTTTTCCTTCAAAAACACTACCGTACACTTCCCGTAACCACTTCAAATTCACTGTATTGGGGTAATTCGATGCACTGAACACGATGCAACATACGGCAAACGCTAACATTCGACCGTTCTCGAGTTATCACCGAATTGCTCGATTTTCGAAAAAAACAAGTTTTTGCCAAAACACTATCGTACACTTCCCGTAACTACTTCAAATTCACTGTATTGGGGTAATTCGATGCGCTGAACACGATGCAACATACGGCAGACGCTAATATTCGACCGTTCTCGAGTTATCATCAAAACAGTGAGGACTATGAAAAACGTGCTTTTCAGCGCGTGAAACGCTCGAATATCGCATAAACGGGTTTTCCTTCAAAAACACTACCGTACACTTCCCGTAACCACTTCAAATTCACTGTATTGGGGTAATTCGATGCACTGAACACGATGCAACATACGGCAAACGCTAACATTCTACCGTTCTCGAGTTATCACCGAATTGCTCGATTTTCGAAAAAAACAAGTTTCTGCCAAAACACTATCGTACACTTCCCGTAACTACTTCAAATTCACTGTATTGGGGTAATTCGATGCGCTGAACACGATGCAACATACGGCGAACGCTAACATTCGACCGTTCTCGAGTTATCACCGAATTGCTCGATTTTCGAAAAAAAACAAGTTTCTGCCAAAACACTATCGTACACTTCCCGTAACTACTTCAAATTCACTGTATTGGGGTAATTCGATGCGCTGAACACGATGCAACATACGGCAAACGCTAACATTCGACCGTTCTCGAGTTATCACCGAATTGCTCGATTTTTGAAAAAAACAATTTTATGCCAAAACACTATCGTACACTTCCCGTAACTACTTCACATTCACTGTATTGGGGTAATTCGATGCGCTGAACACGATGCAACATACGGCAAACGCTAACATTTGACCGTTCTCGAGTTATCACCGAATTGCTCGATTTTTGAAAAAAACAAGTTTCTGCCAAAACACTATCGTACACTTCCCGTAACTACTTCAAATTCACTGTATTGGGGTAATTCGATACGCTGAACACGATGCAACATACGGCAAACGCTAACATTCGACCGTTCTCGAGTTATCATCAAAACAGTGAGGACTATGAAAAACGTGCTTTTCAGCGCGTGAAACGCTCGAATATCGCATAAACGGGTTTTCCTTCAAAAACACTACCGTACACTTCCCGTAACCACTTCAAATTCACTGTATTGGGGTAATTCGATGCACTGAACACGATGCAACATACGGCAAACGCTAACATTCGACCGTTCTCGAGTTATCACCGAATTGCTCGATTTTCGAAAAAAAAACAAGTTTTTGCCAAAACACTATCGTACACTTCCCGTAACTACTTCAAATTCACTGTATTGGGGTAATTCGATGCGCTGAACACGATGCAACATACGGCAGACGCTAATATTCGACCGTTCTCGAGTTATCATCAAAACAGTGAGGACTATGAAAAACGTGCTTTTCAGCGCGTGAAACGCTCGAATATCGCATAAACGGGTTTTCCTTCAAAAACACTACCGTACACTTCCCGTAACCACTTCAAATTCACTGTATTGGGGTAATTCGATGCACTGAACACGATGCAACATACGGCAAACGCTAACATTCTACCGTTCTCGAGTTATCACCGAATTGCTCGATTTTCGAAAAAAACAAGTTTCTGCCAAAACACTATCGTACACTTCCCGTAACTACTTCAAATTCACTGTATTGGGGTAATTCGATGCGCTGAACACGATGCAACATACGGCGAACGCTAACATTCGACCGTTCTCGAGTTATCACCGAATTGCTCGATTTTCGAAAAAAACAAGTTTCTGCCAAAACACTATCGTACACTTCCCGTAACTACTTCAAATTCACTGTATTGGGGTAATTCGATGCGCTGAACACGATGCAACATACGGCAAACGCTAACATTCGACCGTTCTCGAGTTATCACCGAATTGCTCGATTTTTGAAAAAAACAATTTTATGCCAAAACACTATCGTACACTTCCCGTAACTACTTCACATTCACTGTATTGGGGTAATTCGATGCGCTGAACACGATGCAACATACGGCAAACGCTGACATTCGACCGTTCTCGAGTTATCATCAAAACAGTGAGGACTATGAAAAACGTGCTTTTCAGCGCGTGAAACGCTCGAATATCGCATAAACGGGTTTTCCTTCAAAAACACTACCGTACACTTCCCGTAACCACTTCAAATTCACTGTATTGGGGTAATTCGATGCACTGAACACGATGCAACATACGGCAAACGCTAACATTCGACCGTTCTCGAGTTATCACCGAATTGCTCGATTTTCGAAAAAAACAAGTTTTTGCCAAAACACTATCGTACACTTCCCGTAACTACTTCAAATTCACTGTATTGGGGTAATTCGATGCGCTGAACACGATGCAACATACGGCAGACGCTAATATTCGACCGTTCTCGAGTTATCATCAAAACAGTGAGGACTATGAAAAACGTGCTTTTCAGCGCGTGAAACGCTCGAATATCGCATAAACGGGTTTTCCTTCAAAAACACTACCGTACACTTCCCGTAACCACTTCAAATTCACTGTATTGGGGTAATTCGATGCACTGAACACGATGCAACATACGGCAAACGCTAACATTCTACCGTTCTCGAGTTATCACCGAATTGCTCGATTTTCGAAAAAAAACAAGTTTCTGCCAAAACACTATCGTACACTTCCCGTAACTACTTCAAATTCACTGTATTGGGGTAATTCGATGCGCTGAACACGATGCAACATACGGCGAACGCTAACATTCGACCGTTCTCGAGTTATCACCGAATTGCTCGATTTTCGAAAAAAACAAGTTTCTGCCAAAACACTATCGTACACTTCCCGTAACTACTTCAAATTCACTGTATTGGGGTAATTCGATGCGCTGAACACGATGCAACATACGGCAAACGCTAACATTCGACCGTTCTCGAGTTATCACCGAATTGCTCGATTTTTGAAAAAAACAATTTTATGCCAAAACACTATCGTACACTTCCCGTAACTACTTCACATTCACTGTATTGGGGTAATTCGATGCGCTGAACACGATGCAACATACGGCAAACGCTAACATTTGACCGTTCTCGAGTTATCACCGAATTGCTCGATTTTTGAAAAAAACAAGTTTCTGCCAAAACACTATCGTACACTTCCCGTAACTACTTCAAATTCACTGTATTGGGGTAATTCGATACGCTGAACACGATGCAACATACGGCAAACGCTAACATTCGACCGTTCTCGAGTTATCATCAAAACAGTGAGGACTATGAAAAACGTGCTTTTCAGCGCGTGAAACGCTCGAATATCGCATAAACGGGTTTTCCTTCAAAAACACTACCGTACACTTCCCGTAACCACTTCAAATTCACTGTATTGGGGTAATTCGATGCACTGAACACGATGCAACATACGGCAAACGCTAACATTCGACCGTTCTCGAGTTATCACCGAATTGCTCGATTTTCGAAAAAAACAAGTTTTTGCCAAAACACTATCGTACACTTCCCGTAACTACTTCAAATTCACTGTATTGGGGTAATTCGATGCGCTGAACACGATGCAACATACGGCAGACGCTAATATTCGACCGTTCTCGAGTTATCATCAAAACAGTGAGGACTATGAAAAACGTGCTTTTCAGCGCGTGAAACGCTCGAATATCGCATAAACGGGTTTTCCTTCAAAAACACTACCGTACACTTCCCGTAACCACTTCAAATTCACTGTATTGGGGTAATTCGATGCACTGAACACGATGCAACATACGGCAAACGCTAACATTCTACCGTTCTCG
Organism: Asobara japonica; assembly: GCA_026005395.1. Classification (NCBI taxonomy): domain Eukaryota; kingdom Metazoa; phylum Arthropoda; class Insecta; order Hymenoptera; family Braconidae; genus Asobara; species Asobara japonica. The sequence goes on along the minus strand of BQMI01000457.1, from coordinate 23,292 downwards.
AGTTATCACCGAATTGCTCGATTTTCGAAAAAAACAAGTTTCTGCCAAAACACTATCGTACACTTCCCGTAACTACTTCAAATTCACTGTATTGGGGTAATTCGATGCGCTGAACACGATGCAACATACGGCGAACGCTAACATTCGACCGTTCTCGAGTTATCACCGAATTGCTCGATTTTCGAAAAAAACAAGTTTCTGCCAAAACACTATCGTACACTTCCCGTAACTACTTCAAATTCACTGTATTGGGGTAATTCGATGCGCTGAACACGATGCAACATACGGCAAACGCTAACATTCGACCGTTCTCGAGTTATCACCGAATTGCTCGATTTTCGAAAAAAACAAGTTTCTGCCAAAACACTATCGTACACTTCCCGTAACTACTTCAAATTCACTGTATTGGGGTAATTCGATGCGCTGAACACGATGCAACATACGGCGAACGCTAACATTCGACCGTTCTCGAGTTATCACCGAATTGCTCGATTTTCGAAAAAAAACAAGTTTCTGCCAAAACACTATCGTACACTTCCCGTAACTACTTCAAATTCACTGTATTGGGGTAATTCGATGCGCTGAACACGATGCAACATACGGCAAACGCTAACATTCGACCGTTCTCGAGTTATCACCGAATTGCTCGATTTTCGAAAAAAACAAGTTTCTGCCAAAACACTATCGTACACTTCCCGTAACTACTTCAAATTCACTGTATTGGGGTAATTCGATGCGCTGAACACGATGCAACATACGGCGAACGCTAACATTCGACCGTTCTCGAGTTATCATCAAAACAGTGAGGACTATGAAAAACGTGCTTTTCAGCGCGTGAAACGCTCGAATATCGCATAAACGGGTTTTCCTTCAAAAACACTACCGTAGACTTCCCGTAACCACTTCAAATTCACTCTATAGAGGTAGTTCGAGGCGCTGGACACGATGCAACATACGGCGAACGCTAACATTCGACCGTTCTCGAGTTATCACCGAATTGCTCGATTTTCGAAAAAAACAAGTTTCTGCCAAAACACTATCGTACACTTCCCGTAACTACTTCAAATTCACTGTATTGGGGTAATTCGATGCGCTGAACACGATGCAACATACGGCAAACGCTGACATTCGACCGTTCTCGAGTTATCATCAAAACAGTGAGGACTATGAAAAACGTGCTTTTCAGCGCGTGAAACGCTCGAATATCGCATAAACGGGTTTTCCTTCAAAAACACTACCGTACACTTCCCGTAACCACTTCAAATTCACTGTATTGGGGTAATTCGATGCACTGAACACGATGCAACATACGGCAAACGCTAACATTCGACCGTTCTCGAGTTATCACCGAATTGCTCGATTTTCGAAAAAAACAAGTTTCTGCCAAAACACTATGGTACACTTCCCGTAACTACTTCAAATTCACTGTATTGGGGTAATTCGATGCGCTGAACACGATGCAACATACGGCAAACGCTAACATTCGACCGTTCTCGAGTTATCATCAAAACAGTGAGGACTATGAAAAACGTGCTTTTCAGCGCGTGAAACGCTCGAATATCGCATAAACGGGTTTTCCTTCAAAAACACTACCGTACACTTCCCATAACCACTTCAAATTCACTCTATAGAGGTAGTTCGAGGCGCTGGACACGATGCAACATACGGCGAACGCTAACATTCGACCGTTCTCGAGTTATCACCGAATTGCTCGATTTTCGAAAAAAAACAAGTTTCTGCCAAAACACTATCGTACACTTCCCGTAACTACTTCAAATTCACTGTATTGGGGTAATTCGATGCGCTGAACACGATGCAACATACGGCAGACGCTAATATTCGACCGTTCTCGAGTTATCATCAAAACAGTGAGGACTATGAAAAACGTGCTTTTCAGCGCGTGAAACGCTCGAATATCGCATAAACGGGTTTTCCTTCAAAAACACTACCGTACACTTCCCGTAACTACTTCAAATTCACTGTATTGGGGTAATTCGATGCAATGAACACGATGCAACATACGGCAAACGCTAACATTCTACCGTTCTCGAGTTATCACCGAATTGCTCGATTTTCGAAAAAAACAAGTTTCTGCCAAAACACTATCGTACACTTCCCGTAACTACTTCAAATTCACTGTATTGGGGTAATTCGATGCGCTGAACACGATGCAACATACGGCGAACGCTAACATTCGACCGTTCTCGAGTTATCACCGAATTGCTCGATTTTCGAAAAAAACAAGTTTCTGCCAAAACACTATCGTACACTTCCCGTAACTACTTCAAATTCACTGTATTGGGGTAATTCGATGCGCTGAACACGATGCAACATACGGCAAACGCTAACATTCGACCGTTCTCGAGTTATCACCGAATTGCTCGATTTTTGAAAAAAACAATTTTATGCCAAAACACTATCGTACACTTCCCGTAACTACTTCACATTCACTGTATTGGGGTAATTCGATGCGCTGAACACGATGCAACATACGGCAAACGCTGACATTCGACCGTTCTCGAGTTATCATCAAAACAGTGAGGACTATGAAAAACGTGCTTTTCAGCGCGTGAAACGCTCGAATATCGCATAAACGGGTTTTCCTTCAAAAACACTACCGTACACTTCCCGTAACCACTTCAAATTCACTGTATTGGGGTAATTCGATGCACTGAACACGATGCAACATACGGCAAACGCTAACATTCGACCGTTCTCGAGTTATCACCGAATTGCTCGATTTTCGAAAAAAACAAGTTTTTGCCAAAACACTATCGTACACTTCCCGTAACTACTTCAAATTCACTGTATTGGGGTAATTCGATGCGCTGAACACGATGCAACATACGGCAGACGCTAATATTCGACCGTTCTCGAGTTATCATCAAAACAGTGAGGACTATGAAAAACGTGCTTTTCAGCGCGTGAAACGCTCGAATATCGCATAAACGGGTTTTCCTTCAAAAACACTACCGTACACTTCCCGTAACCACTTCAAATTCACTGTATTGGGGTAATTCGATGCACTGAACACGATGCAACATACGGCAAACGCTAACATTCTACCGTTCTCGAGTTATCACCGAATTGCTCGATTTTCGAAAAAAACAAGTTTCTGCCAAAACACTATCGTACACTTCCCGTAACTACTTCAAATTCACTGTATTGGGGTAATTCGATGCGCTGAACACGATGCAACATACGGCGAACGCTAACATTCGACCGTTCTCGAGTTATCACCGAATTGCTCGATTTTCGAAAAAAACAAGTTTCTGCCAAAACACTATCGTACACTTCCCGTAACTACTTCAAATTCACTGTATTGGGGTAATTCGATGCGCTGAACACGATGCAACATACGGCAAACGCTAACATTCGACCGTTCTCGAGTTATCACCGAATTGCTCGATTTTGAAAAAAACAATTTTTTGCCAAAACACTATCGTACACTTCCCGTAACCACTTCAAATTCACTGTATTGGGGTAATTCGATGCACTGAACACGATGCAACATACGGCAAACGCTAACATTCGACCGTTCTCGAGTTATCACCGAATTGCTCGATTTTCGAAAAAAACAAGTTTTTGCCAAAACACTATCGTACACTTCCCGTAACTACTTCAAATTCACTGTATTGGGGTAATTCGATGCGCTGAACACGATGCAACATACGGCAGACGCTAATATTCGACCGTTCTCGAGTTATCATCAAAACAGTGAGGACTATGAAAAACGTGCTTTTCAGCGCGTGAAACGCTCGAATATCGCATAAACGGGTTTTCCTTCAAAAACACTACCGTACACTTCCCGTAACCACTTCAAATTCACTGTATTGGGGTAATTCGATGCACTGAACACGATGCAACATACGGCAAACGCTAACATTCTACCGTTCTCGAGTTATCACCGAATTGCTCGATTTTCGAAAAAAACAAGTTTCTGCCAAAACACTATCGTACACTTCCCGTAACTACTTCAAATTCACTGTATTGGGGTAATTCGATGCGCTGAACACGATGCAACATACGGCGAACGCTAACATTCGACCGTTCTCGAGTTATCACCGAATTGCTCGATTTTCGAAAAAAACAAGTTTCTGCCAAAACACTATCGTACACTTCCCGTAACTACTTCAAATTCACTGTATTGGGGTAATTCGATGCGCTGAACACGATGCAACATACGGCAAACGCTAACATTCGACCGTTCTCGAGTTATCACCGAATTGCTCGATTTTTGAAAAAAACAATTTTATGCCAAAACACTATCGTACACTTCCCGTAACTACTTCACATTCACTGTATTGGGGTAATTCGATGCGCTGAACACGATGCAACATACGGCGAACGCTAACATTCGACCGTTCTCGAGTTATCATCAAAACAGTGAGGACTATGAAAAACGTGCTTTTCAGCGCGTGAAACGCTCGAATATCGCATAAACGGGTTTTCCTTCAAAAACACTACCGTACACTTCCCGTAACCACTTCAAATTCACTGTATTGGGGTAATTCGATGCGCTGAACACGATGCAACATACGGCGAACGCTAACATTCGACCGTTCTCGAGTTATCACCGAATTGCTCGATTTTCGAAAAAAACAAGTTTCTGCCAAAACACTATCGTACACTTCCCGTAACTACTTCAAATTCACTGTATTGGGGTAATTCGATGCGCTGAACACGATGCAACATACGGCAAACGCTAACATTTGACCGTTCTCGAGTTATCACCGAATTGCTCGATTTTTGAAAAAAACAAGTTTCTGCCAAAACACTATCGTACACTTCCCGTAACTACTTCAAATTCACTGTATTGGGGTAATTCGATACGCTGAACACGATGCAACATACGGCAAACGCTAACATTCGACCGTTCTCGAGTTATCATCAAAACAGTGAGGACTATGAAAAACGTGCTTTTCAGCGCGTGAAACGCTCGAATATCGCATAAACGGGTTTTCCTTCAAAAACACTACCGTACACTTCCCGTAACCACTTCAAATTCACTGTATTGGGGTAATTCGATGCACTGAACACGATGCAACATACGGCAAACGCTAACATTCGACCGTTCTCGAGTTATCACCGAATTGCTCGATTTTCGAAAAAAACAAGTTTTTGCCAAAACACTATCGTACACTTCCCGTAACTACATCAAATTCACTGTATTGGGGTAATTCGATGCGCTGAACACGATGCAACATACGGCAGACGCTAATATTCGACCGTTCTCGAGTTATCATCAAAACAGTGAGGACTATGAAAACCGTGCTTTTCAGCGCGTGAAACGCTCGAATATCGCATAAACGGGTTTTCCTTCAAAAACACTACCGTACACTTCCCGTAACCACTTCAAATTCACTGTATTGGGGTAATTCGATGCACTGAACACGATGCAACATACGGCAAACGCTAACATTCGACCGTTCTCGAGTTATCACCGAATTGCTCGATTTTCGAAAAAAACAAGTTTCTGCCAAAACACTATCGTACACTTCCCGTAACTACTTCAAATTCACTGTATTGGGGTAATTCGATGCGCTGAACACGATGCAACATACGGCGAACGCTAACATTCGACCGTTCTCGAGTTATCACCGAATTGCTCGATTTTCGAAAAAAACAAGTTTCTGCCAAAACACTATCGTACACTTCCCGTAACTACTTCAAATTCACTGTATTGGGGTAATTCGATGCGCTGAACACGATGCAACATACGGCAAACGCTAACATTCGACCGTTCTCGAGTTATCACCGAATTGCTCGATTTTTGAAAAAAAACAATTTTATGCCAAAACACTATCGTACACTTCCCGTAACTACTTCACATTCACTGTATTGGGGTAATTCGATGCGCTGAACACGATGCAACATACGGCAAACGCTAACATTCGACCGTTCTCGAGTTATCATCAAAACAGTGAGGACTATGAAAAACGTGCTTTTCAGCGTGTGAAACGCTCGAATATCGCATAAACGGGTTTTCCTTCAAAAACACTACCGTACACTTCCCGTAACCACTTCAAATTCACTGTATTGGGGTAATTCGATGCACTGAACACGATGCAACATACGGCGAACGCTAACATTCGACCGTTCTCGAGTTATCACCGAATTGCTCGATTTTCGAAAAAAACAAGTTTCTGCCAAAACACTATCGTACACTTCCCGTAACCACTTCAAATTCACTGTATTGGGGTAATTCGATGCACTGAACACGATGCAACATACGGCAAACGCTAACATTCGACCGTTCTCGAGTTATCACCGAATTGCTCGATTTTCGAAAAAAACAAGTTTTTGCCAAAACACTATCGTACACTTCCCGTAACTACTTCAAATTCACTGTATTGGGGTAATTCGATGCGCTGAACACGATGCAACATACGGCAGACGCTAATATTCGACCGTTCTCGAGTTATCATCAAAACAGTGAGGACTATGAAAAACGTGCTTTTCAGCGCGTGAAACGCTCGAATATCGCATAAACGGGTTTTCCTTCAAAAACACTACCGTACACTTCCCGTAACTACTTCAAATTCACTGTATTGGGGTAATTCGATGCGCTGAACACGATGCAACATACGGCAGACGCTAATATTCGACCGTTCTCGAGTTATCATCAAAACAGTGAGGACTATGAAAAACGTGCTTTTCAGCGCGTGAAACGCTCGAATATCGCATTAACGGGTTTTCCTTCAAAAACACTACCGTACACTTCCCGTAACCACTTCAAATTCACTGTATTGGGGTAATTCGATGCACTGAACACGATGCAACATACGGCAAACGCTAACATTCGACCGTTCTCGAGTTATCACCGAATTGCTCGATTTTCGAAAAAAACAAGTTTCTGCCAAAACACTATCGTACACTTCCCGTAACTACTTCAAATTCACTGTATTGGGGTAATTCGATGCGCTGAACACGATGCAACATACGGCGAACGCTAACATTCGACCGTTCTCGAGTTATCACCGAATTGCTCGATTTTCGAAAAAAACAAGTTTCTGCCAAAACACTATTGTACACTTCCCGTAACTACTTCAAATTCACTGTATTGGGGTAATTCGATGCGCTGAACACGATGCAACATACGGCAAACGCTAACATTCGACCGTTCTCGAGTTATCACCGAATTGCTCGATTTTCGAAAAAAACAAGTTTCTGCCAAAACACTATCGTACACTTCCCGTAACTACTTCAAATTCACTGTATTGGGGTAATTCGATGCGCTGAACACGATGCAACATACGGCGAACGCTAACATTCGACCGTTCTCGAGTTATCATCAAAACAGTGAGGACTATGAAAAACGTGCTTTTCAGCGCGTGAAACGCTCGAATATCGCATAAACGGGTTTTCCTTCAAAAACACTACCGTAGACTTCCCGTAACCACTTCAAATTCACTCTATAGAGGTAGTTCGAGGCGCTGGACACGATGCAACATACGGCGAACGCTAACATTCGACCGTTCTCGAGTTATCACCGAATTGCTCGATTTTCGAAAAAAACAAGTTTCTGCCAAAACACTATCGTACACTTCCCGTAACTACTTCAAATTCACTGTATTGGGGTAATTCGATGCGCTGAACACGATGCAACATACGGCAAACGCTGACATTCGACCGTTCTCGAGTTATCATCAAACAGTGAGGACTATGAAAAACGTGCTTTTCAGCGCGTGAAACGCTCGAATATCGCATAAACGGGTTTTCCTTCAAAAACACTACCGTACACTTCCCGTAACCACTTCAAATTCACTGTATTGGGGTAATTCGATGCACTGAACACGATGCAACATACGGCAAACGCTAACATTCGACCGTTCTCGAGTTATCACCGAATTGCTCGATTTTCGAAAAAAACAAGTTTCTGCCAAAACACTATGGTACACTTCCCGTAACTACTTCAAATTCACTGTATTGGGGTAATTCGATGCGCTGAACACGATGCAACATACGGCAAACGCTAACATTCGACCGTTCTCGAGTTATCATCAAAACAGTGAGGACTATGAAAAACGTGCTTTTCAGCGCGTGAAACGCTCGAATATCGCATAAACGGGTTTTCCTTCAAAAACACTACCGTACACTTCCCGTAACCACTTCAAATTCACTCTATAGAGGTAGTTCGAGGCGCTGGACACGATGCAACATACGGCGAACGCTAACATTCGACCGTTCTCGAGTTATCACCGAATTGCTCGATTTTCGAAAAAAACAAGTTTCTGCCAAAACACTATCGTACACTTCCCGTAACTACTTCAAATTCACTGTATTGGGGTAATTCGATGCGCTGAAACACGATGCAACATACGGCAGACGCTAATATTCGACCGTTCTCGAGTTATCATCAAAACAGTGAGGACTATGAAAAACGTGCTTTTCAGCGCGTGAAACGCTCGAATATCGCATAAACGGGTTTTCCTTCAAAAACACTACCGTACACTTCCCGTAACTACTTCAAATTCACTGTATTGGGGTAATTGGATGCGCTGAACACGATGCAACATACGGCGAACGCCAACATTCGACCGTTCTCGAGTTATCACCGAATTGCTCGATTTTCGAAAAAAACAAGTTTCTGCCAAAACACTATCGTACACTTCCCGTAACTACTTCAAATTCACTGTATTGGGGTAATTCGATGCGCTGAACACGATGCAACATACGGCAAACGCTAACATTTGACCGTTCTCGAATTATCACCGAATTGCTCGATTTTGAAAAAAAACAAATTTCTGCCAAAACACTATCGTACACTTCCCGTAACTACTTCAAATTCACTGTATTGGGGTAATTCGATACGCTGAACACGATGCAACATACGGCAAACGCTAACATTCGACCGTTCTCGAGTTATCATCAAAACAGTGAGGACTATGAAAAACGTGCTTTTCAGCGCGTGAAACGCTCGAATATCGCATAAACGGGTTTTCCTTCAAAAACACTACCGTACACTTCCCGTAACCACTTCAAATTCACTGTATTGGGGTAATTCGATGCACTGAACACGATGCAACATACGGCAAACGCTAACATTCGACCGTTCTCGAGTTATCACCGAATTGCTCGATTTTCGAAAAAAACAAGTTTTTGCCAAAACACTATCGTACACTTCCCGTAACTACTTCAAATTCACTGTATTGGGGTAATTCGATGCGCTGAACACGATGCAACATACGGCAGACGCTAATATTCGACCGTTCTCGAGTTATCATCAAAACAGTGAGGACTATGAAAAACGTGCTTTTCAGCGCGTGAAACGCTCGAATATCGCATAAACGGGTTTTCCTTCAAAAACACTACCGTACACTTCCCGTAACCACTTCAATTCACTGTATTGGGGTAATTCGATGCACTGAACACGATGCAACATACGGCAAACGCTAACGTTCGACCGTTCTCGAGTTATCACCGAATTGCTTGATTTTCGAAAAAAACAAGTTTCTGCCAAAACACTATCGTACACTTCCCGTAACTACTTCAAATTCACTGTATTGGGGTAATTCGATGCGCTGAACACGATGCAACATACGGCGAACGCTAACATTCGACCGTTCTCGAGTTATCACCGAATTGCTCGATTTTCGAAAAAAACAAGTTTCTGCCAAAACACTATCGTACACTTCCCGTAACTACTTCAAATTCACTGTATTGGGGTAATTCGATGCGCTGAACACGATGCAACATACGGCAAACGCTAACATTCGACCGTTCTCGAGTTATCACCGAATTGCTCGATTTTCGAAAAAAACAAGTTTCTGCCAAAACACTATCGTACACTTCCCGTAACTACTTCAAATTCACTGTATTGGGGGAATTCGATGCGCTGAACACGATGCAACATACGGCAAACGCTAACATTCGACCGTTCTCGAGTTATCATCAAAACAGTGAGGACTATGAAAAACGTGCTTTTCAGCGTGTGAAACGCTCGAATATCGCATAAACGGGTTTTCCTTCAAAAACACTACCGTACACTTCCCGTAACCACTTCAAATTCACTGTATTGGGGTAATTCGATGCACTGAACACGATGCAACATACGGCGAACGCTAACATTCGACCGTTCTCGAGTTATCATCAAAACAGTGAGGACTATGAAAAAACGTGCTTTTCAGCGCGTGAAACGCTCGAATATCGCATAAACGGGTTTTCCTTCAAAAACACTACCGTACACTTCCCGTAACCACTTCAAATTCACTGTATTGGGGTAATTCGATGCACTGAACACGATGCAACATACGGCAAACGCTAACATTCGACCGTTCTCGAGTTATCACCGAATTGCTCGATTTCGAAAAAAAACAAGTTTTTGCCAAAACACTATCGTACACTTCCCGTAACTACTTCAAATTCACTGTATTGGGGTAATTCGATGCGCTGAACACGATGCAACATACGGCAGACGCTAATATTCGACCGTTCTCGAGTTATCATCAAAACAGTGAGGACTATGAAAAACGTGCTTTTCAGCGCGTGAAACGCTCGAATATCGCATAAACGGGTTTTCCTTCAAAAACACTACCGTACACTTCCCGTAACTACTTCAAATTCACTGTATTGGGGTAATTCGATGCGCTGAACACGATGCAACATACGGCGAACGCTAACATTCGACCGTTCTCGAGTTATCACCGAATTGCTCGATTTTCGAAAAAAACAAGTTTCTGCCAAAACACTATCGTACACTTCCCGTAACTACTTCAAATTCACTGTATTGGGGTAATTCGATGCGCTGAACACGATGCAACATACGGCAAACGCTAACATTCGACCGTTCTCGAGTTATCACCGAATTGCTCGATTTTTGAAAAAAACAAGTTTCTGCCAAAACACTATCGTACACTTCCCGTAACTACTTCAAATTCACTGTATTGGGGTAATTCGATGCGCTGAACACGATGCAACATACGGCGAACGCTAACATTCGACCGTTCTCGAGTTATCACCGAATTGCTCGATTTTCGAAAAAAACAAGTTTCTGCCAAAACACTATCGTACACTTCCCGTAACTACTTCAAATTCACTGTATTGGGGTAATTCGATGCGCTGAACACGAAGCAACATACGGCAAACGCTAACATTCGACCGTTCTCGAGTTATCACCGAATTGCTCGATTTTTGAAAAAAAACAATTTTATGCCAAAACACTATCGTACACTTCCCGTAACTACTTCACATTCACTGTATTGGGGTAATTCGATGCGCTGAACACGATGCAACATACGGCAAACGCTAACATTCGACCGTTCTCGAGTTATCATCAAAACAGTGAGGACTATGAAAAACGTGCTTTTCAGCGTGTGAAACGCTCGAATATCGCATAAACGGGTTTTCCTTCAAAAAACACTACCGTACACTTCCCGTAACCACTTCAAATTCACTGTATTGGGGTAATTCGATGCACTGAACACGATGCAACATACGGCGAACGCTAACATTCGACCGTTCTCGAGTTATCACCGAATTGCTCGATTTTCGAAAAAAACAAGTTTCTGCCAAAACACTATCGTACACTTCCCGTAACCACTTCAAATTCACTGTATTGGGGTAATTCGATGCACTGAACACGATGCAACATACGGCAAAACGCTAACATTCGACCGTTCTCGAGTTATCACCGAATTGCTCGATTTTCGAAAAAAACAAGTTTTTGCCAAAACACTATCGTACACTTCCCGTAACTACTTCAAATTCACTGTATTGGGGTAATTCGATGCGCTGAACACGATGCAACATACGGCAGACGCTAATATTCGACCGTTCTCGAGTTATCATCAAAACAGTGAGGACTATGAAAAACGTGCTTTTCAGCGCGTGAAACGCTCGAATATCGCATAAACGGGTTTTCCTTCAAAAACACTACCGTACACTTCCCGTAACTACTTCAAATTCACTGTATTGGGGTAATTCGATGCGCTGAACACGATGCAACATACGGCAGACGCTAATATTCGACCGTTCTCGAGTTATCATCAAAACAGTGAGGACTATGAAAAACGTGCTTTTCAGCGCGTGAAACGCTCGAATATCGCATTAACGGGTTTTCCTTCAAAAACACTACCGTACACTTCCCGTAACCACTTCAAATTCACTGTATTGGGGTAATTCGATGCACTGAACACGATGCAACATACGGCAAACGCTAACATTCGAACCGTTCTCGAGTTATCACCGAATTGCTCGATTTTCGAAAAAAACAAGTTTTGCCAAAACACTATCGTACACTTCCCGTAACTACTTCAAATTCACTGTATTGGGGTAATTCGATGCGCTGAACACGATGCAACATACGGCAGACGCTAATATCGACCGTTCTCGAGTTATCATCAAAACAGTGAGGACTATGAAAAACGTGCTTTTCAGCGCGTGAAACGCTCGAATATCGCATAAACGGGTTTTCCTTCAAAAACACTACCGTACACTTCCCGTAACTACTTCAAATTCACTGTATTGGGGTAATTCGATGCGCTGAACACGATGCAACATACGGCGAACGCTAACATTCGACCGTTCTCGAGTTATCACCGAATTGCTCGATTTTCGAAAAAAAACAAGTTTCTGCCAAAACACTATCGTACACTTCCCGTAACTACTTCAAATTCACTGTATTGGGGTAATTCGATGCGCTGAACACGATGCAACATACGGCAAACGCTAACATTCGACCGTTCTCGAGTTATCACCGAATTGCTCGATTTTGAAAAAAAACAAGTTTCTGCCAAAACACTATCGTACACTTCCCGTAAACTACTTCAAATTCACTGTATTGGGGTAATTCGATGCGCTGAACACGATGCAACATACGGCGAACGCTAACATTCGACCGTTCTCGAGTTATCACCGAATTGCTCGATTTTTCGAAAAAACAAGTTTCTGCCAAAACACTATCGTACACTTCCCGTAACTACTTCAAATTCACTGTATTGGGGTAATTCGATGCGCTGAACACGAAGCAACATACGGCAAACGCTAACATTCGACCGTTCTCGAGTTATCACCGAATTGCTCGATTTTTGAAAAAAACAATTTTATGCCAAAACACTATCGTACACTTCCCGTAACTACTTCACATTCACTGTATTGGGGTAATTCGATGCGCTGAACACGATGCAACATACGGCAAACGCTAACATTCGACCGTTCTCGAGTTATCATCAAAACAGTGAGGACTATGAAAAACGTGCTTTTCAGCGTGTGAAACGCTCGAATATCGCATAAACGGGTTTTCCTTCAAAAACACTACCGTACACTTCCCGTAACCACTTCAAATTCACTGTATTGGGGTAATTCGATGCACTGAACACGATGCAACATACGGCGAACGCTAACATTCGACCGTTCTCGAGTTATCACCGAATTGCTCGATTTTCGAACAAAAACCAGTTTCTGCCAAAACACTATCGTACACTTCCCGTAACCACTTCAAATTCACTGTATTGGGGTAATTCGATGCACTGAACACGATGCAACATACGGCAACGCTAACATTCGACCGTTCTCGAGTTATCACCCGAATTGCTCGATTTTCGAAAAAAACAAGTTTTTGCCAAAACACTATCGTACACTTCCGTAACTACTTCAAATTCACTGTATTGGGGTAATTCGATGCGCTGAACACGATGCAACATACGGCAGACGCTAACATTCGACCGTTCTCGAGTTATCATCAAACAGTGAACTTGAAAAACTGCTTTTCGCGCGTGAAAAATATCTAAACGGGTTTTCCTTCAAAACACTACGTACACTTCCCGTAACTACTTCAAATTCACTGTATTGGGGTAATTCGATGCGCTGAACACGATGCAACATACGGCAGAACGCTAATTCGACCGTTCTCGAGTTATCACCGAATTGCTCGCTTTTCAGAAAAAATACAAGTTTTCTTCAAAACACTATCGTACACTTCCCGTAACCACTTCAAATTCACTGTATTGGGGTAATTCGATGCACTGAACACGATGCAACATACGGCAAACGCTAACATTCGACCGTTCTCGAGTTATCACCGAATTGCTCGATTTTCGAAAAAAACAAGTTTCTGCCAAAACACTATCGTACACTTCCCGTAACTACTTCAAATTCACTGTATTGGGGTAATTCGATGCGCTGAACACGATGCAACATACGGCGAAACGCTAACATTCGACCGTTCTCGAGTTATCACCGAATTGCTCGATTTTCGAAAAAACAAGTTTCTGCCAAAACACTATCGTACACTTCCCGTAACTACTTCAAATTCACTGTATTGGGGTAATTCGATGCGCTGAACACGATGCAACATACGGCAAACGCTAACATTCGACCGTTCTCGAGTTATCACCGAATTGCTCGATTTTCGAAAAAAACAAGTTTTCGCCAAAACACTATCGTACACTTCCCGTAACTACTTCAAATTCACTGTATTGGGGTAATTCGATGCGCTGACACGATGCAACATACGGCGAACGCTAACATTCGACCGTTCTCGAGTTATCATCAAACAGTGAGGACTATGAAAAACGTGCTTTTCAGCGCGTGAAACGCTCGAATATCGCATAAACGGGTTTTCCTTCAAAACACTACCGTACACTTCCCGTAACCACTTCAAATTCACTGTATTGGGGTTTCGATGCGCTGACACGATGCAACATACGGCAAACGCTAACATTCGACCGTTCTCGAGTTATCACCGAATTGCTCGATTTTCGAAAAAAACAAGTTTCTGCCAAAACACTATCGTACACTTCCCGTAACTACTTCAAATTCACTGTATTGGGGTAATTCGATGCGCTGAACACGATGCAACATACGGCAAACGCTAACATTCGACCGTTCTCGAGTTATCATCAAAAGTGAGGACTATGAAAAACGTGCTTTTCAGCGCGTGAAACGCTCGAATATCGCATAAAGGGTTTTCCTTCAAAACACTACGTACACTTCCCGTAACCACTTCAAATTCACTGTATTGGGGTAATTCGATGCGCTGAACACGATGCAACATACGGCAAACGCTAACATTCGACCGTTCTCGAGTTATCACCGAATTGCTCGATTTTCGAAAAAAACAAGTTTCTGCCAAAACACTATGTACACTTCCCGTAACTACTTCAAATTCACTGTATTGGGGTAATTCGATGCGCTGAACACGATGCAACATACGGCAACGCTAACATTCGACCGTTCTCGAGTTATCATCAAACAGTGAGGACTATGAAAAACGTGCTTTTCAGCGCGTGAAACGCTCGAATATCGCATAAACGGGTTTTCCTTCAAAACACTACCGTACACTTCCCGTAACCACTTCAAATTCACTCTATAGGGTAATTCGAGCGCTGACACGATGCAACATACGGCGAACGCTAACATTCGACCGTTCTCGAGTTATCACCGAATTGCTCGATTTTCGAAAAAAACAAGTTTCTGCCAAAACACTATCGTACACTTCCCGTAACTACTTCAAATTCACTGTATTGGGGTAATTCGATGCGCTGAACACGATGCAACATACGGCAAACGCTAACATTCGACCGTTCTCGAGTTATCATCAAAGCAGTGAGGACTATGAAAAACGTGCTTTTCAGCGCGTGAAACGCTCGAATATCGCATAAACGGTTTTCCTTCAAAAACACTACCGTACACTTCCCGTAACTACTTCAAATTCACTGTATTGGGGTAATTCGATGCGCTGAACACGATGCAACATACGGCGAACGCTAACATTCGACCGTTCTCGAGTTATCACCGAATTGCTCGATTTTCGAAAAAAACAAGTTTCTGCCAAAACACTATCGTACACTTCCCGTAACTACTTCAAATTCACTGTATTGGGGTAATTCGATGCGCTGAACACGATGCAACATACGGCAAACGCTAACATTCGACCGTTCTCGAGTTATCACCGAATTGCTCGATTTTTGAAAAAAACAAGTTTCTGCCAAAACACTATCGTACACTTCCCGTAACTACTTCAAATTCACTGTATTGGGGTAATTCGATACGCTGAACACGATGCAACATACGGCAAACGCTAACATTCGACCGTTCTCGAGTTATCATCAAAACGTGAGGACTATGAAAAACGTGCTTTTCAGCGCGTGAAACGCTCGAATATCGCATAAAACGGGTTTTCCTTCAAAACACTACCGTACACTTCCCGTAACCACTTCAAATTCACTGTATTGGGGTAATTCGATGCACTGAACACGATGCAACATACGGCAAACGCTAACATTCGACCGTTCTCGAGTTATCACCGAATTGCTCGATTTTCGAAAAAAACAAGTTTTTGCCAAAACACTATCGTACACTTCCCGTAACTACTTCAAATTCACTGTATTGGGGTAATTCGATGCGCTGAACACGATGCAACATACGGCAGACGCTAATATCGACCGTTCTCGAGTTATCATCAAACAGTGAGGACTATGAAAAACGTGCTTTTCAGCGCGTGAAACGCTCGAATATCGCATAAACGGGTTTTCCTTCAAAAACACTACGTACACTTCCCGTAACTACTTCAAATTCACTGTATTGGGGTAATTCGATGCGCTGAACACGATGCAACATACGGCAAACGCTAACATTCGACCGTTCTCGAGTTATCACCGAATTGCTCGATTTTCGAAAAAAACAAGTTTCTGCCAAAACACTATCGTACACTTCCCGTAACTACTTCAAATTCACTGTATTGGGGTAATTCGATGCGCTGAACACGATGCAACATACGGCAACGCTAACATTCGACCGTTCTCGAGTTATCACCGAATTGCTCGATTTTCGAAAAAAACAAGTTTCTGCAAAACACTATCGTACACTTCCCGTAACTACTTCAAATTCACTGTATTGGGGTAATTCGATGCGCTGAACACGATGCAACATACGGCAAACGCTAACATTCGACCGTTCTCGAGTTATCACCGAATTGCTCGATTTTCGAAAAAAACAAGTTTCTGCCAAAACACTATCGTACACTTCCCGTAACTACTTCAAATTCACTGTATTGGGGAATTCGATGCGCTGAACACGATGCAACATACGGCAAACGCTAACATTCGACCGTTCTCGAGTTATCATCAAAACAGTGAGGACTATGAAAACGTGCTTTTCAGCGTGAAAACGCTCGAATCGCAAAACGGGTTTTCCTTCAAAAACACTACCGTACACTTCCCGTAACCACTTCAAATTCACTGTATTGGGGTAATTCGATGCACTGAACACGATGCAACATACGGCGAACGCTAACATTCGACCGTTCTCGAGTTATCATCAAAACAGTGAGGACTATGAAAACGTGCTTTTCAGCGCGTGAAACGCTCGAATATCGCATAAACGGGTTTTCCTTCAAAAACACTACCGTACACTTCCCGTAACCACTTCAAATTCACTGTATTGGGGTAATTCGATGCACTGAACACGATGCAACATACGGCAAACGCTAACATTCGACCGTTCTCGAGTTATCACCGAATTGCTCGATTTTCGAAAAAAACAAGTTTTTGCCAAAACACTATCGTACACTTCCCGTAACTACTTCAAATTCACTGTATTGGGGTAATTCGATGCGCTGAACACGATGCAACATACGGCAGACGCTAATATTCGACCGTTCTCGAGTTATCACACGAACTATGCTGATTTTCGAAAAAATCAAGTTTTCCTTCAAAACACTACGTACACTTCCCGTAACTACTTCAAATTCACTGTATTGGGGTAATTCGATGCGCTGAACACGATGCAACATACGGCGAACGCTAACATTCGACCGTTCTCGAGTTATCACCGAATTGCTCGATTTTCGAAAAAAACAAGTTTTTGCCAAAACACTATCGTACACTTCCCGTAACTACTTCAAATTCACTGTATTGGGGTAATTCGATGCGCTGAACACGATGCAACATACGGCAAACGCTAACATTCGACCGTTCTCGAGTTATCACCGAATTGCTCGATTTTCGAAAAAAACAAGTTTCTGCCAAAACACTATCGTACACTTCCCGTAACTACTTCAAATTCACTGTATTGGGGTAATTCGATGCGCTGAACACGATGCAACATACGGCAAACGCTAACATTCGACCGTTCTCGAGTTATCATCAAAACAGTGAGGACTATGAAAAACGTGCTTTTCAGCGCGTGAAACGCTCGAATATCGCATAAACGGGTTTTCCTTCAAAAACACTACGTACACTTCCCGTAACCACTTCAAATTCACTGTATTGGGGTAATTCGATGCACTGAACACGATGCAACATACGGCAAACGCTAACATTCGACCGTTCTCGAGTTATCACCGAATTGCTCGATTTTCGAAAAAAACAAGTTTTGCCAAAACACTATCGTACACTTCCCGTAACTACTTCAAATTCACTGTATTGGGGTAATTCGATGCGCTGAACACGATGCAACATACGGCAGACGCTAATATTCGACCGTTCTCGAGTTATCATCAAAACAGTGAGGACTATGAAAAACGTGCTTTTCAGCGCGTGAAACGCTCGAATATCGCATAAACGGTTTTCCTTCAAAACACTACCGTACACTTCCCGTAACTACTTCAAATTCACTGTATTGGGTAATTCGATGCGCTGAACACGATGCAACATACGGCAAACGCTAACATTCGACCGTTCTCGAGTTATCATCAAAACAGTGAGGACTATGAAAAACGTGCTTTTCAGCGCGTGAAACGCTCGAATATCGCATAACGGGTTTTCCTTCAAAAACACTACCGTACACTTCCCGTAACCACTTCAAATTCACTGTATTGGGGTAATTCGATGCACTGAACACGATGCAACATACGGCAAACGCTAACATTCGACCGTTCTCGAGTTATCACCGAATTGCTCGATTTTCGAAAAAAACAAGTTTTGCCAAAACACTATCGTACACTTCCCGTAACTACTTCAAATTCACTGTATTGGGGTAATTCGATGCGCTGAACACGATGCAACATACGGCAACGCTAATTCGACCGTTCTCGAGTTATCATCAAACAGTGAGGACTATGAAAAACGTGCTTTTCAGCGCGTGAAACGCTCGAATATCGCATAAACGGGTTTTCCTTCAAAAACACTACCGTACACTTCCCGTAACTACTTCAAATTCACTGTATTGGGGTAATTCGATGCGCTGAACACGATGCAACATACGGCAAACGCTAACATTCGACCGTTCTCGAGTTATCATCAAAACAGTGAGGACTATGAAAACGTGCTTTTCAGCGCGTGAAACGCTCGAATATCGCATAAACGGGTTTTCCTTCAAAACACTACGTACACTTCCCGTAACTACTTCAAATTCACTGTATTGGGGTAATTCGATGCTGCTGAACACGATGCAACATACGGCAACGCTAACATTCGACCGTTCTCGAGTTATCACCGAATTGCTCGATTTTCGAAAAAAACAAGTTTTGCCAAAACACTATCGTACACTTCCCGTAACTACTTCAAATTCACTGTATTGGGGTAATTCGATGCGCTGAACACGATGCAACATACGGCAAACGCTAACATTCGACCGTTCTCGAGTTATCACCGAATTGCTCGATTTTGAAAAAAACAAGTTTCTGCCAAAACACTATCGTACACTTCCCGTAACTACTTCAAATTCACTGTATTGGGGTAATTCGATGCGCTGAACACGATGCAACATACGGCAAACGCTAACATTCGACCGTTCTCGAGTATCATCAAAACAGTGAGGACTATGAAAACGATGCTTTTCAGCGCGTGAAACGCTCGAATATCGCATAAACGGGTTTTCCTTCAAAACACTACCGTACACTTCCCGTAACCACTTCAAATTCACTGTATTGGGGTAATTCGATGCACTGAACACGATGCAACATACGGCAAACGCTAACATTCGACCGTTCTCGAGTTATCACCGAATTGCTCGATTTTCGAAAAAAACAAGTTTTGCCAAAACACTATCGTACACTTCCGTAACTACTTCAAATTCACTGTATTGGGGTAATTCGATGCGCTGAACACGATGCAACATACGGCAGACGCTAATATTCGACCGTTCTCGAGTTATCATCAAAACAGTGAGGACTATGAAAACGTGCTTTTCAGCGCGTGAAACGCTCGAATATCGCATAAACGGGTTTTCCTTCAAAAACACTACCGTACACTTCCCGTAACCACTTCAAATTCACTGTATTGGGGTAATTCGATGCACTGAACACGATGCAACATACGGCAAACGCTAACATTCGACCGTTCTCGAGTTATCACCGAATTGCTCGATTTTCGAAAAAAACAAGTTTCTGCCAAAACACTATCGTACACTTCCCGTAACTACTTCAAATTCACTGTATTGGGGTAATTCGATGCGCTGAACACGATGCAACATACGGCAAACGCTAACATTCGACGACGTTCTCGAGTTATCACCGAATTGCTCGATTTTGAAAAAAACAAGTTTCTGCCAAAACACTATCGTACACTTCCCGTAACTACTTCAAATTCACTGTATTGGGGTAATTCGATGCGCTGAACACGATGCAACATACGGCAACGCTAACATTCGACCGTTCTCGAGTTATCATCAAACAGTGAGGACTTGAAAAACGTGCTTTTCAGCGTGTGAACGCTCGAATATCGCATAAACGTTTCCTTCAAAACACTACCGTACACTTCCCGTAACCTTCAAATTCACTGTATTGGGGTAATTCGATGCACTGAACACGATGCAACATACGGCGAACGCTAACATTCGACCGTTCTCGAGTTATCATCAAAACAGTGAGGACTATGAAAAACGTGCTTTTCAGCGCGTGAAACGCTCGAATATCGCATAAACGGGTTTTCCTTCAAAACACTACCGTACACTTCCCGTAACCACTTCAAATTCACTGTATTGGGGTAATTCGATGCACTGAACACGATGCAACATACGGCAAACGCTAACATTCGACCGTTCTCGAGTTATCACCGAATTGCTCGATTTTCGAAAAAAACAAGTTTTGCCAAAACACTATCGTACACTTCCCGTAACTACTTCAAATTCACTGTATTGGGGTAATTCGATGCGCTGAACACGATGCAACATACGGCAAACGCTAATATTCGACCGTTCTCGAGTTATCATCAAAACGTGAGGACTATGAAAAACGTGCTTTTCAGCGCGTGAAACGCTCGAATATCGCATAAACGGGTTTTCCTTCAAAACACTACCGTACACTTCCCGTAACTACTTCAAATTCACTGTATTGGGGTAATTCGATGCGCTGAACACGATGCAACATACGGCGAACGCTAACATTCGACCGTTCTCGAGTTATCACCGAATTGCTCGATTTTCGAAAAACAAGTTTCTGCCAAAACACTATCGTACACTTCCCGTAACTACTTCAAATTCACTGTATTGGGGTAATTCGATGCGCTGAACACGATGCAACATACGGCAAACGCTAACATTCGACCGTTCTCGAGTTATCACCGAATTGCTCGATTTTGAAAAAAACAAGTTTCTGCCAAAACACTATCGTACACTTCCCGTAACTACTTCAAATTCACTGTATTGGGGTAATTCGATGCGCTGAACACGATGCAACATACGGCAAACGCTAACATTCGACCGTTCTCGAGTTATCATCAAACAGTGAGGACTATGAAAACGTGCTTTTCAGCGCGTGAAACGCTCGAATATCGCATAAACGGGTTTTCCTTCAAAAACACTACGTACACTTCCCGTAACTACTTCAAATTCACTGTATTGGGGTAATTCGATGCACTGAACACGATGCAACATACGGCAAACGCTAACATTCGACCGTTCTCGAGTTATCACCGAATTGCTCGATTTTCGAAAAAAACAAGTTTTTGCCACAACACTATCGTACACTTCCCGTAACTACTTCAAATTCACTGTATTGGGGTAATTCGATGCGCTGAACACGATGCAACATACGGCAGACGCTAATATTCGACCGTTCTCGAGTTATCATCAAAACAGTGAGGACTATGAAAAACGTGCTTTTCAGCGCGTGAAACGCTCGAATATCGCATAAACGGGTTTTCCTTCAAAAACACTACCGTACACTTCCCGTAACTACTTCAAATTCACTGTATTGGGGTAATTCGATGCGCTGAACACGATGCAACATACGGCAAACGCTAACATTCGACCGTTCTCGAGTTATCACCGAATTGCTCGATTTTCGAAAAAAACAAGTTTCTGCCAAAACACTATCGTACACTTCCCGTAACTACTTCAAATTCACTGTATTGGGGTAATTCGATGCGCTGAACACGATGCAACATACGGCAAACGCTAACATTCGACCGTTCTCGAGTTATCACCGAATTGCTCGATTTTGAAAAAAACAAGTTTCTGCCAAAACACTATCGTACACTTCCCGTAACTACTTCAAATTCACTGTATTGGGGTAATTCGATGCGCTGAACACGATGCAACATACGGCAAACGCTAACATTCGACCGTTCTCGAGTTATCACAATTGCTATGAAAACGTTTTCGAAAAATATCATAAACGTTTTCCTTCAAAACACTACGTACACTTCCCGTAACTACTTCAAATTCACTGTATTGGGGTAATTCGATGCGCTGAACACGATGCAACATACGGCAAACGCTAACATTCGACCGTTCTCGAGTTATCACCGAATTGCTCGATTTTCGAAAAAACAAGTTTTGCCAAAACACTATCGTACACTTCCCGTAACTACTTCAAATTCACTGTATTGGGGTAATTCGATGCGCTGAACACGATGCAACATACGGCAAACGCTAACATTCGACCGTTCTCGAGTTATCATCAAAACAGTGAGGACTATGAAAACGTGCTTTTCAGCGCGTGAAACGCTCGAATATCGCATAAACGGTTTTCCTTCAAAACACTACCGTACACTTCCCGTAACCACTTCAAATTCACTGTATTGGGGTAATTCGATGCACTGAACACGATGCAACATACGGCAAACGCTAACATTCGACCGTTCTCGAGTTATCACCGAATTGCTCGATTTTCGAAAAAAACAAGTTTCTGCCAAAACTATCGTACACTTCCCGTAACTACTTCAAATTCACTGTATTGGGGTAATTCGATGCGCTGAACACGATGCAACATACGGCAAACGCTAACATTCGACCGTTCTCGAGTTATCACCGAATTGCTCGATTTTTGAAAAAACAAGTTTCTGCCAAAACACTATCGTACACTTCCCGTAACTACTTCAAATTCACTGTATTGGGGTAATTCGATGCGCTGAACACGATGCAACATACGGCAAACGCTAACATTCGACCGTTCTCGAGTTATCATCA